>CAJNDT010001321.1:0-64994 GCA_905221615.1 Symbiodinium sp. CCMP2592
AAAGCCTCTTTCAGCCTTCTTGAAAGCCTCCTGAAAACGAATTTGTTCGACTAATATAAGGGGGGATGAAGAGGCTCAAAGCCTCCTTCAGCCTTCTTGAAAGCCTCCTGGAAACGAATTTGTTCGACTAATATAAGGGGAGATGAAGAGGCTCAAAGCCTCTTTCAGCCTTCTTGAAAGCCTCCCGGAAACGAATTTGTTCGACTAATATAAGGGGGGATGAAGAAGCTCAAAGCCTCTTTCAGCCTTCTTGAAAGCCTCCTGGAAACGAATTTGTTCGACTAATATAAGGGGGGATGAAGAGGCTCAAGCCTCTTTCAGCCTTCTTGAAAGCCTCCTGGAAACGAATTTGTTCGACTAATATAAGGAGGGATGAAGAGGCTCAAAGCCTCTTTCAGCCTTCTTGAAAGCCTCCTGGAAACGAATTTGTTCGACTAATATAAGGGGGGATGAAGAGGCTCAAAGCCTCTTTCAGCCTCAGGGGGAGTTTGTTCTACCTATATGAAGGGTCCAGAGCTCAGACGCTGCCCACAAAGGAGTTTGTTCTCTTTTTTTTTTATTCTTATAGTTTTTTGTTTGTTATATGAGGGGTCCAGATCTCGTTCTACCGGTATGACGGGGACCAGAGCTCAGACCTGTGGAAGAGTTTGTTCTACCTATATGAAGGAGTCCAGAGCTCAGACCTGTTCAGGAGGAGCTTCTTCCACCTCGACGAAGGTGTCCAGAGCTCAGACCTGCTCGAAAGGAGTTTGTGTTTCATTTATGAAGGATTGGCAAAGAGAAATGCTTGCAGAATTGTTTCGCTTATTGGGGCGTTAGGAAGGAAAATCTCCTGCAGAATTGTTTCGCTTATTGGGGCGTTAGGAAGGACAATCTCTGGCACAATTGTTCCGCTTATTGGGGCGTTAGGACTATCAATCGATTGCAGAACTGTTTAGCTTATTGCGTGCCTCGTGAAAGCTTTCCTGGAACGAATTTTTTTCGACTATATATAAGTGGGGATGAGAAGCCCAAACTTCTTTCAGCCGTCTTGACAACTTCCCTGAACGCATTTGTTCGACTAATATAAGGGGGGATGAAAAGGCTCAAAGCCTCTTTCAGCCTTCTTGAAAGCTTCCTGGAACCGAATTTGTTCGACTAATATAAAGGGGGATGAAGAGGCTCAAAGCCTCTTTCAGCCTTCTTGAAAGCCTCCTGGAAACGAATTTGTTCGACTAATATATGGGGGGATGAAGAGGCTCAAAGCCTCTTTCAGCCTTCTTGAAAGCCTCCTGAAACGAATTTGTTCGACTAATATAAGGGGGGATGAAGAGGCTCAAAGCCTCTTTCAGCCTTCTTGAAAGCTTCCTGGAAACGAATTTGTTCGACTAATATAAGGTGATAGGGTGGAGGAGGCCTTCAAGCCTCAAAAAAAAAGCCTCTTTCAGCCTTCTTGAAAGCCTCCTGCAAACGAATTTGTTCGACTAATATAATGGGGGATGAAGAGGCTCAAAGCCTCTTTCAGCCTTCTTGAAAGCCTCCTGGAAACGAATTTGTTCGACTAATATAAGGGGGGATGAAGAGGCTCAAAGCCTCTTTCAGCCTTCTTGAAAGCCTCCTGGAAACGAATTTGTTCGACGAATATAAGGGGGGATGAAGAGGCTCAAAGCCTCTTTCAGCCTTCTTGAAAGCTTCCTGGAAACGAATTTGTTCGACTAATATAAGGGGATGGGTGGACGAAGGCTCAAAATCACAACAGCCCTTCAGCCTTCTTTGAAAGCCTCCTGGAAACGAATTTTGTTCGAATAATAAATGGGGATTAAGATTTCTCCAAAGCCTCTTTTCAGCCCTTCGTGAAAGCCTCTCCTGGAAACGCCTTTGTTCTGACAATATCAAGTGGTAGATTAAGAGGGCTTCCAGCCGCCTTTTTCAGCCATCTTGAAAGCCTCCTGGAAACTAATTTGTTCGACTAATATAAGGGGGGATGAAGAGGCTCAAAGCCTCTTTCAGCCTTCTTGAAAGCCTCCTGGAAACGAATTTGTTCGACTAATATAAGGAGGGATGAAGAGGCTCAAAGCCTCTTTCAGCCTTCTTGAAAGCCTCCTGGAAACGAATTTTTTCGACTAATATAAGGGGGATGAAGAGGCTCAAAGCTTTTTTCAGCCTTCGTGAAAGCCTCCTGGAAACGAATTTGTTCGACTAATATAAGGGGGGATGAAGAGGCTCAAAGCCTCTGTCAGCCTCAGGAGGAGTTTGTTCTACCTATATGAAGGGTCCAGAGCTCAGACCTGCCCAGCAGGAGTTTGTTCTACTTATATGAAGGGGTCCAGAGCTCAGACCTGCTCAGGAAGAGTTTGTTGAAGGGGTCCAGATCTCGTTCTACCGGTATGAAGGGGACCAGAGCGCAGACCTGTGGAAGAGTTTGTTCTACCTATATGAAGGAGTCCAGAGCTCAGACCTGTTCAGGAGGAGCTTCTTCCACCTCGACGAAGGTGTCCAGAGCTCAGACCTGCTCGAAAGGAGTTTGTGTTTCGTTTATGAAGGGTTAGCAAAGAGAAAGGCTTGCAGAATTGTTTCGCTTATTGGGGCGTTAGGAAGGAAAATCTCCTGCAGAATTGTTTCGCTTATTGGGGCGTTAGGAAGGACAATCTCTGGCACAATTGTTCCGCTTATTGGGGCGTTAGGACTATCAATCTATTGCAGAACTGTTTAGCTTATTGCGTGTCTTCTTGAAAGCTTCCTGGAAACGAATTTGTTCGACTAATATAAGGGGGGATGAAGAGGCCCAAAACTTCTTTCAGCCTTCTTGAAAACTTCCTGGAAACGAAATTGTTCGACTAATACAAGGGGGGATGCAAAGGCCCAAAGCCTCTTTCAGCCTTCTTGAAAGCCTCCTGGAAACGAATTTGTTCGACTAATATAAGGGGGGATGAAGAGGCTCAAAGCTTCTTTCAGCCTTCTTGAAAGCCTCCTGGAACGAATTTGTTCGACTAATATAAGGGGGTGATATCTCAAAGCTTCCTTTCAGCCTTCTTGAAAAGCCTCCTGGACAACGAATTTGTTCGACTAATCGTAAGGGGGATGAGAGGCTCAAATGCCTCGTCACCTTCTGGAACGCCTCATGAAACGAATTTGTTCACTAAATAAAAGGGGGGGATGCATGAGTGCTCAAAGCTCTTTTCAGCCTTCTTGAAAGCCCTCCTGGAAACGAATTTGTTTTCGACTAATATACGGGGGGATAAGAGTCCAAAGCCTCGTTCCGCCTTCTTGAAAGCCTCCTGCAACGAATTTGTCGACTCATAACAGGGGGATGAACGAATCTCAAAGCCTCTTCAGCCTTCCCTGAAAGCCCTCCTGCAACGAATTTGTTCGACAATATAAGGGATGAAAAGCGTCAAGCCTTTCAGCCTTCTTGAACCTTGCCTGAAACGAATTTGTATCGACTATAATAAGGGGGATAAGAGGCTCAAAGCCTCTTTCAGCCTTCTTGAAAGCCTCCTGGAAACGAATTTGTTCGACTAATATAAGGGGGGATGAAGAAGCTCAAAGCCTCTTTCAGCCTTCTTGAAAGCCTCCTGGAAACGAATTTGTTCGACTAATATAAGGGGGGATGAAGAGGCTCAAGCCTCTTTCAGCCTTCTTGAAAGCCTCCTGGAAACGAATTTGTTCGACTAATATAAGGGGGGATGAAGAAGCTCAAAGCCTCTTTCAGCCTTCCTGAAAGCCTCCTGGAAACGAATTTGAAGAAGCTCCTCCTGAACAGGTCTGAGCTCTGGACTCCTTCATATAGGTAGAACAAACTCTTCCACAGGTCTGAGCGCTGTCCCCTTCAATACCTGGTAGAAACGAGAATCTGACCCCTTCAACACTCTTCCTGAGCCGGTCTGAGCTCGGGACCCCTTCAATAAAGTAAACACACTCCTGCGGGGCAGGTCGGAGCTCTGGACCCTTCATTAGGTAGAACAAAACTCACTCCTGAGGCTGAAAGAGCTTGAGCCTCTTCATCCCCCTTATATTATTCGAACCAATTCGTTCCAGAGCTTTCAAGAAGGCTGAAAAGGCTTTGGAGCCTCTTCTCCCCCCTTATATTAGTCGAACAAATTCGTTTCCAGGAGGCTTTCAAGAAGGCTGAAAGAGGGTTTGGGCCTTTGCATCCCCCCTTATATTAGTCGAACAAATTCGTTTCCAGGAAGTTTTCAAGAAGGCTGAAAGAAGTTTTGGGCCTCTTCATCCCCCCTTATATTAGTCGAACAAATTCGTTTCCAGGAATCTTTCAAGAAGGCACGCAATAAGCTAAACAGTTCTGCAATAGATTGATAGTCCTAACGCCCCAATAAGCGGAACAATTGTGCCAGAGATTGTCCTTCCTAACGCCCCAATAAGCGAAACAATTCTGCAGGAGATTTTCCTTCCTAACGCCACAATAAGCGAAACAATTCTGCAAGCATTTCTCTTTGCTAACCCTTCATAAACGAAACACAAACTCCTTTCGGTCCAGAGCTCAGACCTGTTCAGGAGGAGCTTCTTCCACCTCGACGAAGGTGTCCAGAGCTCAGACCTGCTCGAAAGGAGGTTGTGTTTCGTTTATGAAGGGTTAGCAAAGAGAAATGCTTGCAGAATTGTTTCGCTTATTGGGGCGTTAGGAAGGAAAATCTCCTGCAGAATTGTTTCGCTTATTGGGGCGTTAGGAAGGACAATCTCTGGCACAATTGTTCCGCTTATTGGGGCGTTAGGACTATCAATGTATTGCAGAACTGTTTAGCTTATTGCGTGCCTTCTTGAAAGCTTCCTGGAAACGAATTTGTTCGACTAATATAAGGGGGGATGAAGAGGCTCAAAGCCCCTTTCAGCCTTCTTGAAAGCCTCCTGGAAACGAATTTGCTCGACTAATATAAGGGGGGATGAAGAGGCTCAAAGCCTCTTTCAGCCTTCTTGCAAGCCTCCTGGAAACGAATTTGTTCGACTAATATAAGGGGGGATGAAGAGGCTCAAAGTCTCTTTCAGCCTTCTTGAAAGCCTCATGGAAACGAATTTGTTCGACTAATATAAGGGGGGATGAAGAGGCTGAAAGCATCTTTCAGCCTTCTTGAAAGCCTCCTGGAAACGAATTTGTTCGACTAATATAAGGGGTGATGAAGAGGCTCAAAGCCTCGTTCAGCCTTCTTGAAAGCCTCCTGCAAACGAATTTGTTCGACTAATATAAGGGGGGATGACGAGGCTCAAAGCCTCTTTCAGCCTTCCTGAAAGCCTCCTGGAAACGAATTTGTTCGACTAATATAAGGGGGGATGAAAAGGTTCAAAGCCTCTTTCAGCCTTCTTGAAAGCTTCCTGGAAACGAATTTGTTCGACTAATATAAGGGGGGATGAAGAGGCTCAAAGCCTCTTTCAGCCTTCTTGAAAGCCTCCTGGAAAAGAATTTGTTCGACTAATATAAGGGGGGATGAAGAGGCTCACCGCCTCTTTCAGCCTTCCTTGAAGCTCCTGGACACTACTTTGTGCGACTAATATAAAGGGGAGGATGAAGAGGCTCAAAGCCTCTTTCAGCCTTCTTGAAAGCCTCCTGCAAACGAATTGTTCGACTAAATATAGGGGGTGATGAAGAGCCTCAAAGCCTCTGTCAGCTTCTTGAAAGCCTCCTGTGAACGAATTTGTTTCGCTAATATAAGGGGGGATAAGAGGCTCAAATGCCTCTTTCAGCACTTCTTTAAAGCCTCCTGGAAACGAATTTGTTCGACTAATATAAGGGGGGATGAAGAGGCTCAAAGCCTCTTTCAGCCTTCTTGAAAGCCTCCTGGAAACGAATTTGTTCGACTAATATAAGGGGGGATGAAGAGGCTCAAAGCCTCTTTCAGCCTCAGGAGGAATTAGTTCTACCTATATGAAGCGTCCAGAGCTCAGACCTGCTCAGCAGGAGTTTGTTCTACCTATATGAAGGGGTCCAGAGCTCAGACCTGCTCAGGAGGAGTTTGTTGAAGGGGTCCAGATCTCGTTCTACCGGTATGAAGGGGACCAGAGCTCAGACCTGTGGAAGAGTTTGTTCTACCTATATGAAGGAGTCCACAGCTCAGACCTGTTCAGGAGGAGCTTCTTCCACCTCGACGAAGGTGTCCAGAGCTCAGACCTGCTCGAAAGGAGTTTGTGTTTCGTTTATGAAGGGTTAGCAAAGAGAAATGCTTGCAGAATTGTTTCGCTTATTGGGGCGTTAGGAAGGAAAATCTCCTGCCGAATTGTTTCGCTTATTGGGGCGTTAGGAAGGACAATCTCTGGCACAATTGTTCCGCTTATTGGGGCGTTAGGACTATCAATCTATTGCAGAACTGTTTAGCTTATTGCGTGCCTTCTTGAAAGGTTCCTGGAAACGAATTTGTTCGACTAATATAAGGGGGGATGAAGAGGCTCAAAGCCTCTTTCAGCATTCTTGAAAGCCTCCTGGAAACGAATTTGTTCGACTAATATAAGGGGGGATGAAGAGGCTCAAAGCCTCTTTCAGCCTTCTTGAAAGCCTCCTGGAAACGAATTTGTTCGACTAATATAAGGGGGATGAAGAGGCTCAAAGCCTCTTTCAGCCTTCTTGAAAGCCTCATGGAAACGAATTTGTTCGACTAATATAAGGGGGGATGAAGAGGCTGAAAGCATCTTTCAGCCTTCTTGAAAGCCGCCTGGAAACGAATTTGTTCGACTAATATAAGGGGTGATGAAGAGGCTCAAAGCCTCTTCACTTCCTTGACAGCCTACCTGCAAACGAAATTTGGTTCACTATATAGGGGGGATGAAGAGGCTCAAAGCCTCTTTCAGCCTTCTTGAAAGCCTCCTGGGAACGAATTTGTTCGACTAATATAAGGGGGGATGAAGAGGCTCAAAGCCTCTTTCAGCCTTCTTGAAAGCCGCCTGGAAACGAATTTGTTCGACTAATATAAGGGGGATGAAGAGGCTCAAAGCTTCTTTCAGCCTTCTTGAAAGCCTCCTGGAAACGAATTTGTTCGACTAATATAAGGGGGGATGAAGAGGCTCAAAGCCTCTTTCAGCCTTCTTGAAAGCCTCCTGGAAACGAATTTGTTCGACTAATATAAGGGGGGATGAAGAGGCTCACAGCCTCTTTCAGCCTTCTTGAAAGCCTCCTGCAAACGAATTTGTTCGACTAATATAAGGGGGGATGACGAGGCTCAAAGCCTCTTTCAGCCTTCCTGAAAGCCTCCTGGAAACGAATTTGTTCGACGAATATAAGGGGGGATGAAAAGGCTCAAAGCCTCTTTCAGCCTTCTTGAAAGCTTCCTGGAAACGAATTTGTTCGACTAATATAAAGGGGGATGAAGAGGCTCAAAGCCTCTTTCAGCCTTCTTGAAAGCCCCCTGGAAACGAATTTGTTCGACTAATATAAGGGGAGATGAAGAGGCTCAAAGCCTCTTTCCGCTCAGAGGAAGTTTTGTTCTTACCTAGTGAGGGTCCAGAGGCTCACGACCTGCCCCAGCAGAGTTTGTCTCCTATATGAAGGTCCCGATCTCAACCTACTCAGAAGGGTTGTTGAAGGGTTCAGATCTCGTTCTACCGGTATGAAGGGGTCCAGAGCTCAGACCTGCGGCAGAGTTTGTTCTACCTATATGAAGGAGTCCAGAGCTCAGACCTGTTCAGGAGGAGCTTCTTCCACCTCGACGAAGGTGTCCAGAGCTCAGACCTGCTCGAAAGGAGTTTGTGTTTCGTTTATGAAGGGTTAGCAAAAAGAAATGCTTGCAGAATTGTTTCGCTTATTGGGGCGTTAGGAAGGAAAATCTCCTGCAGAATTGTTCGCTTATTGGGGCGTTAGGAAGGACAATCTCTGGCACAATTGTTCCGCTTATTGGGGCGTTAGGACTATCAATCTATTGCAGAACTGTTTAGCTTATTGCGTGCCTTCTTGAAAGCTTCCTGGAAACGAATTTGTTCGACTAATATAAGGGGGGATGAAGAGGCTCAAAGCATCTTTCAGCCTTCTTGAAAGCCTCATGGAACGAAGTTGTTCGCTAATATAAGGGGGGATTTAAGAGGCTCAAAGCTTCTTTGCAGCCTTCTTGAAGCCTCCTGGAAACGAAATTTGTTCGACTATATAAGGGGGATGAGAGGCTCAAGCCTCCCTTTCAGCCTCTTCGAAAGCCTCATGGAACGATTTGTTCGACTAAATATAAGGGGGGATGAGAGGCTGAAAGCACATCTTCAGCCCTTCGTTGTAAAGCCTCCTGGGAAACGATTTGTTTCGACCCCTAATAGACGGGTGATGAAAGAAGGCTCAACGCCTCTTTCAGCTTCTTGAAAGCTCCTGCAAACGAATTTTGTTCGACTAATATAGGGGGATGAACGAGGCTCAAGCCCTTTCAGCCTTCCGAAAGCCCTCCTGGAAAACTATTTGTTCGACTAATAATAAAGGGGATGAAAGGCTCAAAAGCCCTCTTTCAGCCTTCTTGAAAGCTTCCTGGAAACGAATTTGTTCGACTACTATAAGGGGGGATGAAGAGGCCCAAAACTTCTTTCAGCCTTCTTGAAAACTTCCTGGAAACGAATTTGTTCGACTAATATAAGGGGGGATGCAAAGGCCCAAAGCCTCTTTCAGCCTTCTTGAAAGCCTCCTGGAAACGAATTTGTTCGACTAATATAAGGGGGGATGAAAAGGCTCAAGGCCTCTTTCAGCCTTCTTGAAAGCTTCCTGGAAACGAATTTGTTCGACTAATATAAGGGGGGATGAAGAGGCTCAAAGCCTCTTTCAGCCTTCTTGAAATCCTCCTGGAAACGAATTTGTTCGACTAATATAAGGGGAGATGAAGAGGCTCAAAGCCTCTTTCAGCCTTCTTGAAAGCCTCCTGGAAACGAATTTGTTCGACTAATATAAGGAGGGATGAAGAGGCTCAAAGCCTCTTTCAGCCTTCTTGAAAGCCTCCTGGAAACGAATTTGTTCGACTAATATAAGGGGGAATGAAGAGGCGCAAAGCCTCTTTCATCCTCAGGAAGAGTTGGTTCTCCTATATGAAAGGGTCCCAGCTCAGACCTGCCCAGCAGGAGTTTGTTCTACTTATATGAATGGGTCCAGAGCTCAGACCTGCTCAGGAAGAGTTTGTTGAAGGGGTCCAGATCTCGTTCTACCGGTATGAAGGGGACCAGAGCTCAGACCTGTGGAAGAGTTTGTTCTACCTATATGAAGGAGTCCAGAGCTCAGACCTGTTCAGGAGGAGCTTCTTCCACCTCGACGAAGGTGTCCAGCGCTCAGACCTGCTCGAAAGGAGTTTGTGTTTCGTTTATGAAGGGTTAGCAAAGAGAAATGCTTGCAGAATTGTTTCGCTTATTGGGGCGTTAGGAAGGAAAATCTCCTGCAGAATTGTTTCGCTTATTGGGGCGTTAGGAAGGACAATCTCTGGCACAATTGTTCCGCTTATTGGGGCGTTAGGACTATCAATCTATTGCAGAACTGTTTAGCTTATTGCGTGCCTTCTTGAAAGCTTCCTGGAAACGAATTTGTTCGACTAATATAAGGGGGGATGAAGAGGCGCAAAGCCTCTTTCAGCCTTCTTGAAAGCCTCCTGGAAACGAATTTGTTCGACTAATATAAGGGGGGATGAAGAGGCTCAAAGCCTCTTTCAGCCTTCTTGAAAGCCTCCTGGAAACGAATTTGTTCGACTAATATAAGGGGTGATGGAGAGGCTCAAAGCCTCTTTCAGCCTTCTTGAAAGCCTCCTGAAACGAATTTGTTCGACTAATATAAGGGGGGATGAAGAGGCTCAAAGCCTCTTTCAGCCTTCCTGAAAGCCTCCTGGAAACGAATTTGTTCGACTAATATAAGGGGGGATGAAAAGGCTCAAAGCCTCTTTCAGCCTTCTTGAAAGCCTCCTGGAAACGAATTTGTTCGACTAATATAAGGGGGGATGAAGAGGCTCAAAGCCTCTTTCAGCCTTCTTGAAAGCCTCCTGGAAACGAATTTGTTCGACTAATATAAGGGGGGATGAAGAGGCTCAAAGCCTCTTTCAGCCTTCTTGAAAGCCTCCTGGAAACGAATTTGTTCGACTAATATAAGGGGAGATGAAGAGGCTCAAAGCCTCTTTCAGCCTTCTTGAAAGCCTCCTGGAAACGAATTTGTTCGACTAATATAAGGGGGGATGAAGAGGCTCAAAGCCTCTTTCAGCCTTCTTGAAAGCCTCCTGGAAACGAATTTGTTCGACTAATATAAGGGGGGATGAAGAGGCTCAAAGCCTCTTTCAGCCTTCTTGAAAGCCTCCTGGAAACGAATTTGTTCGACTAATATAAGGAGGGATGAAGAGGCTCAAAGCCTCTTTCAGCCTTCTTGAAAGCCTCCTGGAAACGAATTTGTTCGACTAATATAAGGGGGAATGAAGAGGCTCAAAGCCTCTTTCAGCCTCAGGAGGAGTTTGTTCTACCTATATGAAGGGTCCAGAGCTCAGACCTGCCCAGAAGAGTTGCCTCTTTCAGCCTTCTTGAAAGCCTCCTGGAAACGAATTTGTTCGACTAATATAAGGGGGATGAAGAGGCTCAAAGCCTCTTTCAGCCTTCTTGAAAGCCTCCTGGAAACGAATTTGTTCGACTAATATAAGGAGGGATGAAGAGGCTCAAAGCCTCTTTCAGCCTTCTTGAAAGCCTCCTGGAAACGAATTTGTTCGACTAATATAAGGGGGAATGAAGAGGCTCAAAGCCTCTTTCAGCCTCAGGAGGAGTTTGTTCTACCTATATGAAGGGTCCAGAGCTCAGACCTGCCCAGCAGGAGTTTGTTCTACTTATATGAAGGGGTCCAGAGCTCAGACCTGCTCAGGAAGAGTTTGTTGAAGGGGTCCAGATCTCGTTCTACCGGTATGAAGGGGACCAGAGCTCAGACCTGTGGAAGAGTTTGTTCTACCTATATGAAGGAGTCCAGAGCTCAGACCTGTTCAGGAGGAGCTTCTTCCACCTCGACGAAGGTGTCCAGAGCTCAGACCTGCTCGAAAGGAGTTTGTGTTTCGTTTATGAAGGGTTAGCAAAGAGAAATGCTTGCAGAATTGTTTCGCTTATTGGGGCGTTAGGAAGGAAAATCTCCTGCAGAATTGTTTCGCTTATTGGGGCGTTAGGAAGGACAATCTCTGGCACAATTGTTCCGCTTATTGGGGCGTTAGGACTATCAATCTATTGCAGAACTGTTTAGCTTATTGCGTGCCTTCTTGAAAGCTTCCTGGAAACGAATTTGTTCGACTAATATAAGGGGGGATGAAGAGGCCCAAAACTTCTTTCTGCCTTCTTGAAAACTTCCTGGAAACGAATTTGTTCGACTAATATAAGGGGGGATGCAAAGGCCCAAAGCCTCTTTCAGCCTTCTTGAAAGCCTCCTGGAAACGAATTTGTTCGACTAATATAAGGGGGGATGAAGAGGCTCAAAGCCTCTTTCAGCCTTCTTGAAAGCCTCCTGGAAACGAATTTGTTCGACTAATATAAGGGGGGATGAAGAGGCTCAAAGCTTCTTTCAGCCTTCTTGAAAGCCTCCTGGAAACGAATTTGTTCGACTAATATAAGGGGGGATGAAGAGGCTCAAAGCCTCTTTCA
Source organism: Symbiodinium sp. CCMP2592 (assembly GCA_905221615.1). NCBI lineage: Eukaryota > Dinophyceae > Suessiales > Symbiodiniaceae > Symbiodinium > Symbiodinium sp. CCMP2592. Next base: position 11,524 of record CAJNDT010001321.1, read on the forward strand.
GCCTTCTTGAAAGCCTCATGGAAACGAATTTGTTCGACTAATATAAGGGGGGATGAAGAGGCTGAAAGCATCTTTCAGCCTTCTTGAAAGCCTCCTGGAAACGAATTTGTTCGACTAATATAAGGGGGATGAAGAGGCTCAAAGCCTCTTTCAGCCTTCTTGAAAGCCTCCTGGAAACGAATTTGTTCGACTAATATAAGGGGGGATGACGAGGCTCAAAGCCTCTTTCAGCCTTCCTGAAAGCCTCCTGGAAACGAATTTGTTCGACTAATATAAGGGGGGATGAAAAGGCTCAAAGCCTCTTTCAGCCTTCTTGAAAGCTTCCTGGAAACGAATTTGTTCGACTAATATAAGGGGGGATGAAGAGGCTCAAAGCCTCTTTCAGCCTTCTTGAAAGCCTCCTGGAAACGAATTTGTTCGACTAATATAAGGGGGGATGAAGAGGCTCAAAGCCTCTTTCAGCCTTCTTGAAAGCCTCCTGGAAACGAATTTGTTCGACTAATATAAGGGGGATGAAGAGGCTCAAAGCCTCTTTCAGCCTTCTTGAAAGCCTCCTGGAAACGAATTTGTTCGACTAATATAAGGGGGGATGAAGAGGCTCAAAGCCTCTTTCAGCCTTCTTGAAAGCCTCCTGGAAACGAATTTGTTCGACTAATATAAGGGGGGATGAAGAGGCTCAAAGCCTCTTTCAGCCTTCTTGAAAGCCTCCTGGAAACGAATTTGTTCGACTAATATAAGGGGGGATGAAGAGGCTCAAAGCCTCTTTCAGCCTTCTTGAAAGCCTCCTGGAAACGAATTTGTTCGACTAATATAAGGGGGAATGAAGAGGCTCAAAGCCTCTTTCAGCCTCAGGAGGAGTTTGTTCTACCTATATGAAGGGTCCAGAGCTCAGACCTGCCCAGCAGGAGTTTGTTCTACTTATACGAAGGGGTCCAGAGCTCAGACCTGCTCAGGAAGAGTTTGTTGAAGGGGTCCAGATCTCGTTCTACCGGTATGAAGGGGACCAGAGCTCAGACCTGTGGAAGAGTTTGTTCTACCTATATGAAGGAGTCCAGATCTCAGACCTGTTCAGGAGGAGCTTCTTCCACCTCGACGAAGGTGTCCAGAGCTCAGACCTGCTCGAAAGGAGTTTGTGTTTCGTTTATGAAGGGTTAGCAAAGAGAAATGCTTGCAGAATTGTTTCGCTTATTGGTGCGTTAGGAAGGAAAATCTCCTGCAGAATTGTTTCGCTTATTGGGGCGTTAGGAAGGACAATCTCTGGCACAATTGTTCCGCTTATTGGGGCGTTAGGACTATCAATCTATTGCAGAACTGTTTAGCTTATTGCGTGCCTTCTTGAAAGCCTCCTGCAAACGAATTTGTTCGACTAATATAAGGGGGGATGACGAGGCTCAAAGCCTCTTTCAGCCTTCCTGAAAGCCTCCTGGAAACGAATTTGTTCGACTAATATAAGGGGGGATGAAAAGGCTCAAAGCCTCTTTCAGCCTTCTTGAAAGCTTCCTGGAAACGAATTTGTTCGACTAATATAAGGGGGGATGAAGAGGCTCAAAGCCTCTTTCAGCCTTCTTGAAAGCCTTCTGGAAACGAATTTGTTCGACTAATATAAGGGGGGATGAAGAGGCTCAAAGCCTCTTTCAGCCTTCTTGAAAGCCTCCTGGAAACGAATTTGTTCGACTAATATAAGGGGGGATGAAGAGGCTCAAAGCCTCTTTCAGCCTTCTTGAAAGCCTCCTGGAAACGAATTTGTTCGACTAACATAAGGGGGGCTGAAGAAGCTCAAAGCCTCTTTCAGCCTTCTTGAAAGCCTCCTGGAAACGAATTTGTTCGACTAATATAAGGGGGGATGAAGAGGCTCAAAGCCTCTTTCAGCCTTCTTGAAAGCCTCCTGGAAACGAATTTGTTCGACTAATATAAGGAGGGATGAAGATGCTCAAAGCCTCTTTCAGCCTTCTTGAAAGCCTCCTGGAAACGAATTTGTTCGACTAATATAAGGGGGAATGAAGAGGCTCAAAGCCTCTTTCAGCCTCAGGAGGAGTTTGTTCTACCTATATGAAGGGTCCAGAGCTCAGACCTGCCCAGCATGAGTTTGTTCTACTTATATGAAGGGGTCCAGAGCTCAGACCTGCTCAGGAAGAGTTTGTTGAAGGGGTCCAGATCTCGTTCTACCGGTATGAAGGGGACCAGAGCTCAGACCTGTGGAAGAGTTTGTTCTACCTATATGAAGGAGTCCAGAGCTCAGACCTGTTCAGGAGGAGCTTCTTCCACCTCGACGAAGGTGTCCAGAGCTCAGACCTGTTCGAAAGGAGTTTGTGTTTCGTTTATGAAGGATTGGCAAAGAGAAATGCTTGCAGAATTGTTTCGCTTATTGGGGCGTTAGGAAGGAAAATCTCCTGCAGAATTGTTTCGCTTATTGGGGCGTTAGGAAGGACAATCTCTGGCACAATTGTTCCGCTTATTGGGGCGTTAGGACTATCAATCTATTGCAGAACTGTTTATCTTATTGCGTGCCTTCTTGAAAGCTTCCTGGAAACGAATTTGTTCGACTAATATAAGGGGGGATGAAGAGGCCCAAAACTTCTTTCAGCCTTCTTGAAAACTTCCTGGAAACGAATTTGTTCGACTAATATAAGGGGGGATGCAAAGGCCAAAAGCCTCTTTCAGCCTTCTTGAAAGCCTCCTGGAAACGAATTTGTTCGACTAATATAAGGGGGGATGAAGAGGCTCAAAGCCTCTTTCAGCCTTCTTGAAAGCCTCCTGGAAACGAATTTGTTCGACTAATATAAGGGGGGATGAAGAGGCTCAAAGCTTCTTTCAGCCTTCTTGAAAGCCTCCTGGAAACGAATTTGTTCGACTAATATAAGGGGGGATGAAGAGGCTCAAAGCCTCTTTCAGCCTTCTTGAAAGCCTCCTGGAAACGAATTTGTTCGACTAATATAAGGGGGGATGAAGAGGCTCAAAGCCTCTTTCAGCCTTCTTGAAAGCCTCCTGGAAACGAATTTGTTCGACTAATATAAGGGGGGATGAAGAGGCTCAAAGCCTCTTTCAGCCTTCTTGAAAGCCTCCTGGAAACGAATTTGTTCGACTAATATAAGGGGGGATGACGAGGCTCAAAGCCTCTTTCAGCCTTCCTGAAAGCCTCCTGGAAACGAATTTGTTCGACTAATATAAGGGGGGATGAAAAGGCTCAAAGCCTCTTTCAGCCTTCTTGAAAGCTTCCTGGAAACGAATTTGTTCGACTAATATAAGGGGGGATGAAGAGGCTCAAAGCCTCTTTCAGCCTTCTTGAAAGCCTCCTGGAAACGAATTTGTTCGACTAATATAAGGGGGGATGAAGAGGCTCAAAGCCTCTTTCAGCCTTCTTGAAAGCCTCCTGGAAACGAATTTGTTCGACTAATATAAGGGGGATGAAGAGGCTCAAAGCCTCTTTCAGCCTTCTTGAAAGCCTCCTGGAAACGAATTTGTTCGACTAATATAAGGGGGGATGAAGAAGCTCAAAGCCTCTTTCAGCCTTCCTGAAAGCCTCCTGGAAACGAATTTGAAGAAGCTCCTCCTGAACAGGTCTGAGCTCTGGACTCCTTCATATAGGTAGAACAAACTCTTCCACAGGTCTGAGCTCTGGTCCCCTTCATACCGGTAGAACGAGATCTGGACCCCTTCAACAAACTCTTCCTGAGCAGGTCTGAGCTCTGGACCCCTTCATATAAGTAGAACAAACTCCTGCTGGGCAGGTCTGAGCTCTGGACCCTTCATATAGGTAGAACAAACTCCTCCTGAGGCTGAAAGAGGCTTTGAGCCTCTTCATTCCCCCTTATATTAGTCGAACAAATTCGTTTCCAGGAGGCTTTCAAGAAGGCTGAAAGAGGCTTTGAGCCTCTTCATCCCCCCTTATATTAGTCGAACAAATTCGTTTCCAGGAGGCTTTCAAGAAGGCTGAAAGAGGCTTTGAGCCTCTTCATCCCCCCTTATATTAGTCGAACAAATTCGTTTCCAGGAGGCTTTCAAGAAGGCTGAAAGAGGCTTTGAGCCTCTTCATCCCCCCTTATATTAGTCGAACAAATTCGTTTCCAGGAAGCTTTCAAGAAGGCACGCAATAAGCTAAACAGTTCTGCAATAGATTGATAGTCCTAACGCCCCAATAAGCGGAACAATTGTGCCAGAGATTGTCCTTCCTAACGCCCCAATAAGCGAAACAATTCTGCAGGAGATTTTCCTTCCTAACGCCACAATAAGCGAAACAATTCTGCAAGCATTTCTCTTTGCTAACCCTTCATAAACGAAACACAAACTCCTTTCGGTCCAGAGCTCAGACCTGTTCAGGAGGAGCTTCTTCCACCTCGACGAAGGTGTCCAGAGCTCAGACCTGCTCGAAAGGAGTTTGTGTTTCGTTTATGAAGGGTTAGCAAAGAGAAATGCTTGCAGAATTGTTTCGCTTATTGGGGCGTTAGGAAGGAAAATCTCCTGCAGAATTGTTTCGCTTATTGGGGCGTTAGGAAGGACAATCTCTGGCACAATTGTTCCGCTTATTGGGGCGTTAGGACTATCAATCTATTGCAGAACTGTTTAGCTTATTGCGTGCCTTCTTGAAAGCTTCCTGGAAACGAATTTGTTCGACTAATATAAGGGGGGATGAAGAGGCTCAAAGCCTCTTTCAGCCTTCTTGAAAGCCTCCTGGAAACGAATTTGTTCGACTAATATAAGGGGGGATGAAGAGGCTCAAAGCCTCTTTCAGCCTTCTTGAAAGCCTCCTGGAAACGAATTTGTTCGACTAATATAAGGGGGGATGAAGAGGCTCAAAGCCTCTTTCAGCCTTCTTGAAAGCCTCATGGAAACGAATTTGTTCGACTAATATAAGGGGGGATGAAGAGGCTGAAAGCATCTTTCAGCCTTCTTGAAAGCCTCCTGGAAACGAATTTGTTCGACTAATATAAGGGGTGATGAAGAGGCTCAAAGCCTCTTTCAGCCTTCTTGAAAGCCTCCTGCAAACGAATTTGTTCGACTAATATAAGGGGGGATGACGAGGCTCAAAGCCTCTTTCAGCCTTCCTGAAAGCCTCCTGGAAACGAATTTGTTCGACTAATATAAGGGGGGATGAAAAGGCTCAAAGCCTCTTTCAGCCTTCTTGAAAGCTTCCTGGAAACGAATTTGTTCGACTAATATAAGGGGGGATGAAGAGGCTCAAAGCCTCTTTCAGCCTTCTTGAAAGCCTCCTGGAAACGAATTTGTTCGACTAATATAAGGGGGGATGAAGAGGCTCAAAGCCTCTTTCAGCCTTCTTGAAGCCTCCTGGAAACGATTTGTTTGTTTTTTTGTCTTCGACTAATATAGGGGAGGGAAGAGGCTCAAAGCCTCTTGCAGCCTTCTTGAAAGCCTCCTGGAAAAACGAATTTGTTCGACTAATATAAGGGGGGATGAAGACGCTCAAAGGCTCTTTCAGCCTTCTTGAAAGCCTCCTGGAAACGAATTTGTTCGACTAATATAAGGGGGGATGAAGAGGCTCAAAGCCTCTTTCAGCCTTCTTGAAAGCCTCCTGGAAACGAATTTGTTCGACCAATATAAGGAGGGATGAAGAGGCTCAAAGCCTCTTTCAGCCTTCTTGAAAGCCTCCTGGAAACGAATTTGTTCGACTAATATAAGGGGGAATGAAGAGGCTCAAAGCCTCTTTCAGCCTCAGGAGGAGTTTGTTCTACCTATATGAAGGGTCCAGAGCTCAGACCTGCCCAGCAGGAGTTTGTTCTACTTATATGAAGGGGTCCAGAGCTCAGACCTGCTCAGGAAGAGTTGTTGAAGGGGTCCAGATCTCGTTCTACCGGTATGAAGGGGACCAGAGCTCAGACCTGTGGAAGAGTTTGTTCTACCTATATGAAGGAGTCCAGAGCTCAGACCTGTTCAGGAGGAGCTTCTTCCACCTCGACGAAGGTGTCCAGAGCTCAGACCTGCTCGAAAGGAGTTTGTGTTTCGTTTATGAAGGGTTAGCAAAGAGAAATGCTTGCAGAATTGTTTCGCTTATTGGGGCGTTAGGAAGGAAAATCTCCTGCAGAATTGTTTCGCTTATTGGGGCGTTAGGAAGGACAATCTCTGGCACAATTGTTCCGCTTATTGGGGCGTTAGGACTATCAATCTATTGCAGAACTGTTTAGCTTATTGCGTGCCTTCTTGAAAGCTTCCTGGAAACGAATTTGTTCGACTAATATAAGGGGGGATGAAGAGGCTCAAAGCCTCTTTCAGCCTTCTTGAAAGCCTCCTGGAAACGAATTTGTTCGACTAATATAAGGGGGGATGAAGAGGCTCAAAGCCTCTTTCAGCCTTCTTGAAAGCCTCCTGGAAACGAATTTGTTCGACTAATATAAGGGGGGATGAAGAGGCTCAAAGCCTCTTCAGCCTTCTTGAAAGCCTCATGGAAACGAATTTGTTCGACTAATATAAGGGGGGATGAAGAGGCTCAAAGCCTCTTTCAGCCTTCTTGAAAGCCTCCTGGAAACGAATTTGTTCGACTAATATAAGGGGGGATGAAGAGGCTCAAAGCCTCTTTCAGCCTTCTTGAAAGCCTCCTGCAAACGAAATTGTTCGACTAATATGAGGGGGGATGAAGACGCCTGTTCTACCTATATGAAAGGTCCAGAGCTCAGACCTGCTCAGGAGGAATTTGTTCTACCTATATGAAGGGTCCAGAGCTCAGACCTGCTCAGCAGGAGTTTGTTCTACCTATATGAAGGGGTCCAGAGCTCAGACCTGCTCAGGAAGAGTTTGTTGAAGGGGTCCAGATCTCGTTCTACCGGTATGAAGGAGTCCAGAGCTCAGACCTGCGGAAGAGTTTGTTCTACCTATATGAAGGAGTCCAGAGCTCAGACCTGTTCAGGAGGAGCTTCTTGCACCTCGACGAAGGTGTCCAGAGCTCAGACGTGCTCGAAAAGAGTTTGTGTTTCGTTTATGAAGGGTTAGCAAAGAGAAATGCTTGCAGAGTTGTTTCGCTTATTGGGGCGTTAGGAAGGAAAATCTCCTGCAGAATTGTTTCGCTTATTGGCGCGTTAGGAAGGACAATCTCTGGCACAATTGTTCCGCTTATTGGGGCGTTAGGACTATCAATCTATTGCAGAACTGTTTAGCTTATTGCGTGCCTTCTTGAAAGCTTCCTGGAAACGAATTTGTTCGACTAATATAAGGGGGGATGAAGAGGCTTTCAGCCTTCTTGAAAGCCTCCTGGAAACGAATTTGTTCGACTAATATAAGGGGGATGAAGAGGCTCAAAGCTTCTTTCAGCCTTCTTGAAAGCCTCCTGGAAACGAATTTCTTCGACTAATATAAGGGGGGATGACTAATATAAGGGGGGATGAAGAGGCTCAAAGCCTCTTTCAGCCTTCTTGAAAGCCTCATGGAAACGAATTTGTTCGACTAATATAAGGGGGGATGAAGAGGCTGAAAGCATCTTTGAGCCTTCTTGAAAGCCTCCTGGAAACGAATTTGTTCGACTAATATAAGGGGTGATGAAGAGGCTCAAAGCCTCTTTCAGCCTTCTTGAAAGCCTCCTGCAAACGAATTTGTTCGACTAATATAAGGGGGGATGACGAGGCTCAAAGCCTCTTTCAGCCTTCCTGAAAGCCTCCTGGAAACGAATTTGTTCGACTAATATAAGGGGGGATGAAAAGGCTCAAAGCCTCTTTCAGCCTTCTTGAAAGCCTCCTGGAAACGAATTTGTTCGACTAATATAAGGGGGGATGAAGAGGCTCAAAGCCTCTTTCAGCCTTCTTGAAAGCCTCCTGGAAACGAATTTGTTCGACTAATATAAGGGGGGATGAAGAGGCTCAAAAGCCTCTTTCAGCCTCTGAAAGCTTGGAAACGATTTGTTCGACTAATATAAGCTCTGGCCTTCTGAAAGCCTCCTGGAAACGAATTTGTTCGACTAATATAAGGGGGGATGAAGAGGCTCAAAGCCTCTTTCAGCCTTCTTGAAAGCCTCCTGGAAACGAATTTGTTCGACTAATATAAGGGGGGATGAAGAGGCTCAAAGCCTCTTTCAGCCTTCTTGAAAGCCTCCTGGAAACGAATTTGTTCGACTAATATAAGGGGGGATGAAGAGGCTCAAAGCCTCTTTCAGCCTTCTTGAAAGCCTCCTGGAAACGAATTTGTTCGACTAATATAAGGGGGATGAAGAGGCTCAAAGCCTCTTTCAGCCTCAGGAGGAGTTTGTTCTACCTATATGAAGGGTCCAGAGCTCAGACCTGCCCAGCAGGAGTTTGTTCTACTTATATGAAGGGGTCCAGAGCTCAGACCTGCTCAGGAAGAGTTTGTTGAAGGGGTCCAGATCTCGTTCTACCGGTATGAAGGGGACCAGAGCTCAGACCTGTGGAAGAGTTTGTTCTACCTATATGAAGGAGTCCAGAGCTCAGACCTGTTCAGGAGGAGCTTCTTCCACCTCGACGAAGGTGTCCAGAGCTCAGACCTGCTCGAAAGGAGTTTGTGTTTCGTTTATGAAGGGTTAGCAAAGAGAAATGCTTGCAGAATTGTTTCGCTTATTGGGGCGTTAGGAAGGAAAATCTCCTGCAGAATTGTTTCGCTTATTGGGGCGTTAGGAAGGACAATCTCTGGCACAATTGTTCCGCTTATTGGGGCGTTAGGACTATCAATCTATTGCAGAACTGTTTAGCTTATTGCGTGCCTTCTTGAAAGCTTCCTGGAAACGAATTTGTTCGACTAATATAAGGGGGGATGAAGAGGCTCAAAGCCTCTTTCAGCCTTCTTGAAAGCCTCCTGGAAACGAATTTGTTCGACTAATATAAGGGGGGATGAAGAGGCTCAAAGCTTCTTTCAGCCTTCTTGAAAGCCTCCTGGAAACGAATTTGTTCGACTAATATAAGGGGGGATGAAGAGGCTGAAAGCATCTTTCAGCCTTCTTGAAAGCCTCCTGGAAACGAATTTGTTCGACTAATATAAGGGGTGATGAAGAGGCTCAAAGCCTCTTTCAGCCTTCTTGAAAGCCTCCTGCAAACGAATTTGTTCGACTAATATAAGGGGGGATGAAGAGGCTCAAAGCCTCTTTCAGCCTTCTTGAAAGCCTCCTGGAAACGAATTTGTTCGACTAATATAAGGGGGGATGAAGAGGCTCAAAGCCTCAAAGCCTTCTTGCCTCTTCTTGAAAGCCTCCTGGAAACGAATTTGTTCGACTAATATAAGGGGTGATGAAGAGGCTCAAAGCCTCTTTCAGCCTTCTTGAAAGCCTCCTGCAAACGAATTTGTTCGACTAATATAAGGGGGGATGAAGAGGCTCAAAGCCTCTTTCAGCCTTCTTGAAAGCCTCCTGGAAACGAATTTGTTCGACTAATATAAGGGGGGATGAAGAGGCTCAAAGCCTCTTTCAGCCTTCTTGAAAGCCTCCTGGAAACGAATTTGTTCGACTAATATAAGGGGGGATGAAGAGGCTCAAAGCCTCTTTCAGCCTTCTTGAAAGCCTCCTGGAAACGAATTTGTTCGACTAATATAAGGGGGGATGAAGAGGCTCAAAGCCTCTTTCAGCCTTCTTGAAAGCCTCCTGGAAACGAATTTGTTCGACTAATATAAGGAGGGATGAAGAGGCTCAAAGCCTCTTTCAGCCTTCTTGAAAGCCTCCTGGAAACGAATTTGTTCGACTAATATAAGGGGGAATGAAGAGGCTCAAAGCCTCTTTCAGCCTCAGGAGGAGTTTGTTCTACCTATATGAAGGGTCCAGAGCTCAGACCTGCCCAGCAGGAGTTTGTTCTACTTATATGAAGGGGTCCAGAGCTCAGACCTGCTCAGGAAGAGTTTGTTGAAGGGGTCCAGATCTCGTTCTACCGGTATGAAGGGGACCAGAGCTCAGACCTGTGGAAGAGTTTGTTCTACCTATATGAAGGAGTCCAGAGCTCAGACCTGTTCAGGAGGAGCTTCTTCCACCTCGACGAAGGTGTCCAGAGCTCAGACCTGCTCGAAAGGAGTTTGTGTTTCGTTTATGAAGGGTTAGCAAAGAGAAATGCTTGCAGAATTGTTTCGCTTATTGGGGCGTTAGGAAGGAAAATCTCCTGCAGAATTGTTTCGCTTATTGGGGCGTTAGGAAGGACAATCTCTGGCACAATTGTTCCGCTTATTGGGGCGTTAGGACTATCAATCTATTGCAGAACTGTTTAGCTTATTGCGTGCCTTCTTGAAAGCTTCCTGGAAACGAATTTGTTCGACTAATATAAGGGGGGATGAAGAGGCTTCAGCCTTCTTGAAAACTTCCTGGAAACGAATTTGTTCGACTAATATAAGGGGGGATGAAAGGCTCAAAGCCTCTTTCAGCCTTCTTGAAAGCCTCCTGGAAACGAATTTGTTCGACTAATATAAGGGGGGATGAAGAGGCTCAAAGCCTCTTTCAGCCTTCTTGAAAGCCTCCTGGAAACGAATTTGTTCGACTAATATAAGGGGGGATGAAGAGGCTCAAAGCCTCTTTCAGCCTTCTTGAAAGCCTCATGGAAACGAATTTGTTCGACTAATATAAGGGGGATGAAGAGGCTCAAAGCCTCTTTCAGCCTTCTTGAAAGCCTCCTGGAAACGAATTTGTTCGACTAATATAAGGGGGGATGAAGAGGCTCAAAGCCTCTTTCAGCCTTCTTGAAAGCCTCCTGGAAACGAATTTGTTCGACTAATATAAGGGGGGATGAAAGGCTCAAAGCCTCTTTCAGCCTTCTTGAAAGCTCCTGGAAACGAATTTGTTCGACTAATATAAGGGGGGATGAAGAGGCTCAAAGCCTCTTTCAGCCTTCTTGAAAGCCTCCTGGAAACGAATTTGTTCGACTAATATAAGGGGGGATGAAGAGGCTCAAAGCCTCTTTCAGCCTTCTTGAAAGCCTCCTGGAAACGAATTTGTTCGACTAATATAAGGGGGATGAAGAGGCTCAAAGCCTCTTTCAGCCTTCTTGAAAGCCTCCTGGAAACGAATTTGTTCGACTAATATAAGGGGGGATGAAGAGGCTCAAAGCCTCTTTCAGCCTTCTTGAAAGCCTCCTGGAAACGAATTTGTTCGACTAATATAAGGGGGATGAAGAGGCTCAAAGCCTCTTTCAGCCTTCTTGAAAGCCTCCTGGAAACGAATTTGTTCGACTAATATAAGGGGGGATGAAGAGGCTCAAAGCCTCTTTCAGCCTTCTTGAAAGCCTCCTGGAAACGAATTTGTTCGACTAATATAAGGGGGAATGAAGAGGCTCAAAGCCTCTTTCAGCCTCAGGAGGAGTTTGTTCTACCTATATGAAGGGTCCAGAGCTCAGACCTGCCCAGCAGGAGTTTGTTCTACTTATATGAAGGGGTCCAGAGCTCAGACCTGCTCAGGAAGAGTTTGTTGAAGGGGTCCAGATCTCGTTCTACCGGTATGAAGGGGACCAGAGCTCAGACCTGTGGAAGAGTTTGTTCTACCTATATGAAGGAGTCCAGAGCTCAGACCTGTTCAGGAGGAGCTTCTTCCACCTCGACGAAGGTGTCCAGAGCTCAGACCTGCTCGAAAGGAGTTTGTGTTTCGTTTATGAAGGGTTAGCAAAGAGAAATGCTTGCAGAATTGTTTCGCTTATTGGGGCGTTAGGAAGGAAAATCTCCTGCAGAATTGTTTCGCTTATTGGGGCGTTAGGAAGGACAATCTCTGGCACAATTGTTCCGCTTATTGGGGCGTTAGGACTATCAATCTATTGCAGAACTGTTTAGCTTATTGCGTGCCTTCTTGAAAGCTTCCTGGAAACGAATTTGTTCGACTAATATAAGGGGGGATGAAGAGGCTCAAAGCCTCTTTCAGCCTTCTTGAAAGCTTCCTGGAAACGAATTTGTTCGACTAATATAAGGGGGGATGAAGAGGCTCAAAGCCTCTTTCAGCCTTCTTGAAAGCCTCCTGGAAACGAATTTGTTCGACTAATATAAGGGGGGATGAAGAGGCTCAAAGCCTCTTTCAGCCTTCTTGAAAGCCTCATGGAAACGAATTTGTTCGACTAATATAAGGGGGGATGAAGAGGCTGAAAGCATCTTTCAGCCTTCTTGAAAGCCTCCTGGAAACGAATTTGTTCGACTAATATAAGGGGTGATGAAGAGGCTCAAAGCCTCTTTCAGCCTTCTTGAAAGCCTCCTGCAAACGAATTTGTTCGACTAATATAAGGGGGGATGACGAGGCTCAAAGCCTCTTTCAGCCTTCCTGAAAGCCTCCTGGAAACGAATTTGTTCGACTAATATAAGGGGGGATGAAAAGGCTCAAAGCCTCTTTCAGCCTTCTTGAAAGCTTCCTGGAAACGAATTTGTTCGACTAATATAAGGGGGGATGAAGAGGCTCAAAGCCTCTTTCAGCCTTCTTGAAAGCCTCCTGGAAACGAATTTGTTCGACTAATATAAGGGGGGATGAAGAGGCTCAAAGCCTCTTTCAGCCTTCTTGAAAGCCTCCTGGAAACGAATTTGTTCGACTAATATAAGGGGGGATGAAGAGGCTCAAAGCCTCTTTCAGCCTTCTTGAAAGCCTCCTGGAAACGAATTTGTTCGACTAATATAAGGGGGGATGAAGAGGCTCAAAGCCTCTTTCAGCCTTCTTGAAAGCCTCCTGGAAACGAATTTGTTCGACTAATATAAGGGGGGATGAAGAGGCTCAAAGCCTCTTTCAGCCTTCTTGAAAGCCTCCTGGAAACGAATTTGTTCGACTAATATAAGGGGGGATGAAGAGGCTCAAAGCCTCTTTCAGCCTTCTTGAAAGCCTCCTGGAAACGAATTTGTTCGACTAATATAAGGAGGGATGAAGAGGCTCAAAGCCTCTTTCAGCCTTCTTGAAAGCCTCCTGGAAACGAATTTGTTCGACTAATATAAGGGGGAATGAAGAGGCTCAAAGCCTCTTTCAGCCTCAGGAGGAGTTTGTTCTACCTATATGAAGGGTCCAGAGCTCAGACCTGCCCAGCAGGAGTTTGTTCTACTTATATGAAGGGGTCCAGAGCTCAGACCTGCTCAGGAAGAGTTTGTTGAAGGGGTCCAGATCTCGTTCTACCGGTATGAAGGGGACCAGAGCTCAGACCTGTGGAAGAGTTTGTTCTACCTATATGAAGGAGTCCAGAGCTCAGACCTGTTCAGGAGGAGCTTCTTCCACCTCGACGAAGGTGTCCAGAGCTCAGACCTGCTCGAAAGGAGTTTGTGTTTCGTTTATGAAGGGTTAGCAAAGAGAAATGCTTGCAGAATTGTTTCGCTTATTGGGGCGTTAGGAAGGAAAATCTCCTGCAGAATTGTTTCGCTTATTGGGGCGTTAGGAAGGACAATCTCTGGCACAATTGTTCCGCTTATTGGGGCGTTAGGACTATCAATCTATTGCAGAACTGTTTAGCTTATTGCGTGCCTTCTTGAAAGCTTCCTGGAAACGAATTTGTTCGACTAATATAAGGGGGGATGAAGAGGCTCAAAGCCTCTTTCAGCCTTCTTGAAAGCCTCCTGGAAACGAATTTGTTCGACTAATATAAGGGGGGATGAAGAGGCTCAAAGCTTCTTTCAGCCTTCTTGAAAGCCTCCTGGAAACGAATTTGTTCGACTAATATAAGGGGGGATGAAGAGGCTCAAAGCCTCTTTCAGCCTTCTTGAAAGCCTCATGGAAACGAATTTGTTCGACTAATATAAGGGGGGATGAAGAGGCTGAAAGCATCTTTCAGCCTTCTTGAAAGCCTCCTGGAAACGAATTTGTTCGACTAATATAAGGGGTGATGAAGAGGCTCAAAGCCTCTTTCAGCCTTCTTGAAAGCCTCCTGCAAACGAATTTGTTCGACTAATATAAGGGGGGATGACGAGGCTCAAAGCCTCTTTCAGCCTTCCTGAAAGCCTCCTGGAAACGAATTTGTTCGACTAATATAAGGGGGGATGAAAAGGCTCAAAGCCTCTTTCAGCCTTCTTGAAAGCCTCCTGGAAACGAATTTGTTCGACTAATATAAGGGGGGATGAAGAGGCTCAAAGCCTCTTTCAGCCTTCTTGAAAGCCTCCTGGAAACGAATTTGTTCGACTAATATAAGGGGGGATGAAGAGGCTCAAAGCCTCTTTCAGCCTTCTTGAAAGCCTCCTGGAAACGAATTTGTTCGACTAATATAAGGGGGGATGAAGAGGCTCAAAGCCTCTTTCAGCCTTCTTGAAAGCCTCCTGGAAACGAATTTGTTCGACTAATATAAGGGGGGATGAAGAGGCTCAAAGCCTCTTTCAGCCTTCTTGAAAGCCTCCTGGAAACGAATTTGTTCGACTAATATAAGGGGGGATGAAGAAGCTCAAAGCCTCTTTCAGCCTTCTTGAAAGCCTCCTGGAAACGAATTTGTTCGACTAATATAAGGGGGGATGAAGAGGCTCAAAGCCTCTTTCAGCCTTCTTGAAAGCCTCCTGGAAACCTATTTGTTCGACTAATATAAGGGGGGATGAAGGGGCCCAAAGCTTCTTTCAGCCTTCTTGAAAGCCTCCTGAAAACGAATTTGCTCGGCTAATATAAGGGGATGAAGAGGCCCAAACAAGCTTGTTTCAGTCTTCTCGAGAGCCTCCTGGAAACAAATCTCTTCGACTAACAGGGAGGATGAAGAAGGCCCAAAGCTTATTTCAGCCTTCTTGAGAGCTTCTTGGAAATGAATTTGCTCAACTAATATAAGGGTAGATGACAACGCGGCAAGTAAGCAAAAAGGTGCAGCCAGACAGCAATTTGTCACGCTTTGATGTCTTCACGACTCCTTGTTCATCAAACAAAAGTTGAAGTCACAGAGAAAGTGTTTCTCTTGCGTTGATGGTAGCCATTTCAGCATCGCCTTGCTCATAGCTTCCAGTCTAACACACACAAGCATCATGGCAGAGCAATGCTTGATATCATTTGTTCCTCCAGAGACCGCCGTCGATGAGGCAGAGTAGTGCCACAACACTAATTCCAATAATCGTGCATATGTATGAATTGTTCTTTGTAACTCTGCAGGTCTGTCGTGTTCCGGCCAAGCTCTTCCAAAAGCCTCGAAAGGGGAGCAATCAGAAGGGCACAGACACACACATTGTGTGTTTTGACTTTCTGAAGTCCTTTTGGGACCATCTGAACGCCCAACAGCCCGGGACTTAGTAGCACTGAACAGACAGTGTGATCATTTAGTGCATCCTATATTTTAGACGATGTCTGAGGCAGCAATGCTGCATGCAGCGCCTCGTCCAGCAGTACGTTGCCGGCAAAGAGGACAGGATCCGACACCAGCGTTTCTAGCTTAAGATTACATGTGCCCCACGTGCCCAATGCAGGACATTACATTGAAAATCTGCACATGTTGCCTGCCGAAAGTGGCAACGATGCAATGAGTCTGAGAGGCACAAGAGCTGCAACAGGAATATGGACTGAAATGGTCTGTGCGCGATCATCGCCATATCTGAGTCTAGAAATTTTCGTCGAACGGCATAACAGTGAGTGGTCAGCGCGTTGCGGTAGCCATTCCAGCGATCAAACAAACAAACGAACAAACCTCCTGCTTTCTTGCCATGCCAGTTGTCCGAGCCATGCTGCCGCTGGCCTGGCGTGATGACGTGGTGATTCTTTGGAGCCAGCCAGTCGAAGTGAACCTGAAGGACGACGATGAGTACGAGAGGCTGCCTGCAAGCAACGTCGTCAAGCTTCAGCGACCTCGTAGCTGGCAATTTCCATCTCGCACCAACGGCCTCTACCTGCCTGTGACCAACGAGTTGCGCCGCTGTCGCATCACAGCAGCAAGCGGCCACCCCTACTTCTGAAAGCTGACTGCTGCGTAAAACAAACAAGTTTTTTCAAGTGTCGTTGCGGCTTCAGTGCAGCTTCATAGCAGTTCATAGCAAGTTCACTGCAGCTTGATGGCAGGTTCACTGCAAGTTTATTACAGGTTAATTGCAAATTCATAGCAGTTCATGGCAGCTTCAGTGCAGGTTCATGGCAAATTCACTGCAAGTTTCTTGCAAGTTCATTGCAGGTTCATAGCAGTTCATAACAGCTTCGGTGCAGGTTCATGGCAGGATCACTCCAGCTTCACTTCAAGTTTATTGCAAGTTCATGGCAGGTTCATAGCAGTTCATAGCAGCTTCAGTGCAGGTTCATGGCAGGATCACTGCAGCTTCGCTGCAAGTTTATTGCAAGTTCATGGCAGATTCAGTCCAGGTTCATAGCAGTAAATGCAGCTTCAGTGCAAGTTTATTGCAGGTTCATGGCAGGTTCAGTGCATCTTCATTGCAGGTCTAATATAAGGGGTGATGAAGAAGCCCAAAGCCTCGTTCAGCCTTCTTGAGAGCCTCCTGCAAACAAATTTGTTCGACTAATATAAGTGCGTGTGAAGAGGCCCAAAGCTGGTTGCAAACGAGGAGAATCCATGGAGTTCACCATGACAAGGAATGCCGTTCAACATGGAATCTGCCAAAAAAAATCAGGCCGATCCTGCACCGACAGCGAGAAGAACCCCGAAACGAATTTGTTCAACTAATATAAGGGGGAACAAAGAGGCCCAAAGCCTCTTGCAGCCTTCTTGAGAATCTCCTGAAAACGAATTTGCTCGACTAATATAAGAGGGGACGAAGAGCCCCAAGGCCAGTTTCAAACGAGGGGAATCCATGAAGTTCAGTATGACAAGGAATGCCGTTCAACATAAAATCTCCCAAAGATTTCAGGCCGATCCTGCACCGGCAGCAAGAAGAACACCAAAACCAAATATGTAAACTTAACATGGAACCTGCCATGACAGACCCCGTATCCGGTTCTACGTTGGTTGCTCAAAAGGTAAGGGGGATGAAGAGGCCCAAAGCCTCTTTCAGCCTTCTTGACAGCCTCCTGGAAAGGAATTTGTTCGACTGATATAAGCGCGGATGAAGAGGCCCAAAACTGTATTCAACCTTCTTGAAAGCCTCCTGGAAACGAATTTGTTCGACTAATATAAGAGGGCCATGAAGAGGCCCGAAACCTCTTTTAGCCTTCTTGAAAGCATCCTGGAAACAAATTTGTTCGACTAATATATGGGAGGATGAAGAGACCCAAAGCCTCTTTCAGCCTTCTTGAAAGCCTCCTAGAAACGAATTTGTTCGACTAATATAAGGAGGGATAAAGAAGCCCAAAGCCACTTTCAGCCTTCTTGAGAGCCCCCAGGAAACGAATTTGTTCGACGAATATGAGGGGTGATAAAAAGGCCCAAAGCCTCTTTCAGCCTTCCTGAAAGCCTCCTGGAAACGAATTTGTTCGACTAATATAGGAGGGATGAAGAAACCCCAGAGCCCTTTCAGCCTTCCTGGAAGCCTCCTGGAAATTAATTTGTTCGACTAATATGAGGAGGGATGAAGAAGCCCAAAACCTCTTGCAGCCTTCTTGAAAGCCTCCCGGAAACGAATTTACTCGACTAATATAAGGGGGAATGAAAAAGCCCAAAGCCTCTGTCAGCCTGCCATTCTCAGACCTCAATACATGCTCCCATTCAATGCAACGTGCCGCCAAATCGCCTCGAAGCAGGCTTCGGATGCCAACAGCCAAGTAGCAACTGCAGCCATGGCCGGGCACTATAACCCCATATTGTATCGCGACATTGTCACCTGCTTCATGAAGGAGATCCGCGAAATCCCGAGTCGCTTTTACCTGGAACAACCGCTGAGTCCACCGCACATGCAAACCGACACGGCAGCCGGCATCAGACAACTGGCAAACCACATGCAGCTGAACGACTCCGACACCCTGTGGCTGCTCTGCCTCGCGTCTCAACTAGAGCCAGAGTTCGGACCGACGATCGTTCCTGCACTATGGGACCTGAAACAAGATGTGGTCTCCACCGTGGGGCGACGCCCAAGACGCCGAGAGCCGTCGCCCTTCCAACTACCGCCTGCAGCAGCCGAGGACGCAGACACGGACGACGGACAGCAGAGAACGCAAGTACCGCAAAAGCGTGCAAGGACACCAAATGGCCGATCTCCACCAGGAACCTGAGCCATGACATCGTCTCACATTTCCACACCCGCGAGCACGAGACCTCTGCAGACCTAAAGACATGGCAGCGGCAGTCAGAAAACAGTGCGCGTGCAACGAATCCAGGTCTGTACAAAATAAAGCCACAAGACATGTTAATACCCGACACGCTATGCCAAGCCCAAAACATGAAACACACATGCAGACATACGTACCCACCTACATACATACATACCTACATACACGCATCTATAACACTATCTACATGTATATGTATATATAGATATACATATATACAGATTTACATGTACCTTTATGTAGACATGTATATACATATATATAAAGATACACCAATACTCCTACACGTTGTATGGATCGCGCGCGTCTGCATGTGTCTTTGCGATCTGTACACGAACAAGATGGCTAAGCAGAAGGACATGCATGAATGTACACTACGACTTTTCAGAGTTTAACTACTTGCTGAACACGCAAAAGTACAGTCCTTGCGCAGGAGCAGCACAAAGGGTTTGCGTGTCGATGCTGATGCCTGTAAACTCTTTCACACCGCTTGCAAAACAACTGTGGAGCAAGCGACATACAGGCGCCTTGCTACCGTTAAACTTCCTGTTTCCCACTAACAGTGTAGCAAATTCCTGTTTCCCACTAACAGTGTAGCTCCACCTGTGCCGGAGCGTCCCAAGTCGCCACAAGAAAGCCAACTACACGGGCTCAAGCAATCAAAAGAAAAGCCCCTCTCCCCCCTCCCCTACCCCCAAAGAGAATGCCACGTCTCGGCGATCTCATGGTGCAACTTTTGTGTGATGCCATCATCGACTTGCTAGGCGGGTGGGTCCTGCTGGACTTCCTCGCGACATCCCGTGCAATTCGAGAGGGCAGCCAAACGACAGAGCAAATCGACGCAGCCAGAAGCCGGATCCACAAGTCCCTCCAGATTCTCCGTCTCCACGAACTACACTGCCAAACCGCAAATGGAGAACCCGCCTCGTATTTTCAGAAAATCGGAAGCTCCGATCGAGCCAAGTACTACCACTGTGCATCAGAAGACAGCGAACCACATGGAACCCCCTGGCTGCGCCTGCGAACAACTGCCACCAGACATGACAAGTCTTGCGGCAGACACACATGCATAGAGCAGCTTGCGCAACTTCTGAAGCACTCAACAACTTTGTGCTTTCGATTTAAGCAACCGTCAAGCGGACCAGTCAGTCTCACCAAAATAGTTTTAATTTTCCAATTCGAAGGACTGAAAGCAGCCATTGTCATGGGAGTCCACAAACTACCCGAATGGCTGGAAGAATTGTATCATAGGCACAAACATGGCAGACAATTGTGAAAAGGGTCAGTACCTGTACAGCCCGGCGAGCAGGCAAAACCGAATCCGAGGCAGTCGGTGGTCCAAGCAATCAAGTAACAGCCAGCAAGCCACAAGAAGAACATCACCGATGCAGCATTTCGGCTCAGTTTCCTAACCAGAACACTGTGCTGCGGAAACAAATGCCATAATATCCCAAACGCTCACACACATGCACAGTATCCCTCTACAGAGATCGCTAGCGTATTTTTCAACTGCGCGTTTTATGATTACCGTGCTGACATGAATCTCACATGCGGTCTTTGCACACTTGGTAGCTGCAGGACTTTGCAGCTGCACAGCTCTAAAGCTTTCGTTTTTGAATTTTAGCCTCGAGACCGTACAAGTGAGGTCGCGGGCCCCTGTCTAGAAGTCTAGGGGAGACCGGCTTTTCAGCCGCCATGGCCTCGGCATTCATACAGCTCCACTTAGCCCTAGCTTGGCAACGCCAGCAGCAGCTCGAGAATGTGTTGAATGCGGCCCCGATACAAAGCCTTTTGACCGATGTGCTTCGTGCTGGGACTTCAGATAACACCCAGGCAGCTGCATCCGGGGCCCAGCCCTCGGTTCAGGACTGTGCGACCGATCTTGCTGCCACAAGAGCCGACCTGGATGATGTTTTGCCTGAAGCCTCAGATGATAACGCGGACCGCCTTGCTGATCTCTCCGCTACGCGGATCACCATGGATGATCTGGGACTACCATGTACTCCTCCGGCAGCGCGGAGCAGCTCGCCGAGTGCCGAAGACCTGGCCTTGCGGTGTCAGCTGCAGGACCTGGAACATCAGGCTCCGGATTCAGGCATGCAGACTGTTGTCTGCGAGCCGACTACACCGACAATGCTTCAGGCAAAGCAGGCTGGTCGCTCTTTTGCTCGCGAGATTCGGCGACTGCAGTCTGCGTCGAATCTGGTTATGCCAGTTACCTATGTGCGTAATAGAGTACCAGAATGCCGCACTACTGCTTTTGAAGATTCTTCGATTTCTGCAGTGTGCAATAATGGTGCTGACACGCGTGATCATACAGCCTGGAGGGTGACTGAGCTCACGGTGCACATGAAGGCAATCGAGACACGGCGCCCGGGTCAGTCTCTTTAGGATGTGTCAAAACGGCACAGTTTGCAGAAAAGAAATTCTGCAACTGGCACACAACAAGACCTCGCAAAAAGAAAAACACGAACCACCAGCTTGCCACGCAATCAAGCACCAACATCCCCGGCAAGCAAATGCTGCCGAAGCACCACTACAACTCCAAGCCCACCCGAACATCAGCCTGCCAGAAACTCAACAAAAAACTGCTACATGAACCTATACACTGCAACGGCGGTTCAACCCATCCATGTGGCGAGTTGGTCCAAGAGTCTCGCTCGTTCGTAGTTTTACCCTTCGCGAGAACTCGACTGAGCACAACCAAAACGCTGGCGGCTCAGATACAACCGAACATGCTCCCAGAATACATACAAGAATGTCAGCGCGCCGAACCAGCCCTAACTGTCAGGACATGGCCACGCAGCGCTCTGAATTGGGACTTCACCTGACACGCAGGCTGTGTCGTGATGTATCGAGACTTACTGCTAGCCCTGTTTCCGAGGCTTTCCAACCTGTCGATTACCCACGCAGCCGCCGGGGCCTTGGCTTCCTATGAGATGCATCCGCCTGCGACGCCAGCTCTGCTCTTCTCTGCAAGAGCAATAAAACCCTTGTGCAGCAGTACTGACACCCACGCAAGCTTCGAAATCTGGCCTCTACAAGTCCAGAAAGGCGTCCTGGGTCTAGGATGTCAAACCCGTACTTCGCTGTCCGAACTATAGCATGTGGCCTGACCACCGGAGGACATTAACCGAGAGAAGCACACCGAGAACGGCAATTCTGCAATGCTCCTCGAGCCGGGAGCAATCATTATTCAAGTAAAAGAATAAGCAATTAAAAGCAAACGTAAACATATCTCCCTGTTCAGACCATTACGAAGCATGCAAGGCAAACCCGCACCATCTTCGTGGACCGGGACTTCTTCGTGGGGCTTTGCACGCCGACAATGCTTCATCCTCGCGAATCCCAGCCCGTCAACTTGACAAGGCTCGGCAGAAACAACCTAACGGCACTCATGCGGCGAGACCGCAACATGGCATCAGACTCCGCAGCACCCTTCCTGGACTACTTCTGGAGCTTACCCCGTGAGGCCTGCGGTGCACCAACTCTTGTCACAAAGGCATTCAAGCACCACTAGAGTCACGAGGTGACAAGCAATATGTGCTTTCTGACCTGACGCAGGACCAAATGACAGCCATTCAAAGAGCCGGTGTGTACGTCTACCCCGACCAGGATGAAGGCTCGGCACACAATGCATCATGCAATACACAGCAAACTTCATCCTCCCCACTGAAACAAGCAACCACGCAGCGCTACCGGACTCGTACCGCGTCGAGACCATTCAACACTACGAACCAAGCGCTCACTGCCTTGAACAAAACACTGTAACAGAGCCCGCTGTTTCCTCAGCGAAGGCATGCCATCGCCAGAGCAAATGGCAGCCACACTGTCTTCGAGTGACCCCGAAGACATCAAAGCTGACCTGGTGCGAGTAATCAACGCCGCAAGCAACAACGCTGCAGAAATCCATTGTAGCTGCATCACTGTGTCACTAATTCTCTCTCGACTCACGCCCAGAAGTAACCACCATCCACCGAAGCCGTCCGAGGCAACTTCCGGCTGGAGCAAGCCATCCAACACAAAGCCCGAGGACCACCACGGCCATCGTTGACACCAGATGCCAAAAGAAGACGAACCGGAAAGGCCAGGGTGAACACTAAATGCAGCGGACGAAACGCCTATCACACCACTTCGCACTCAAGACCACGCCTGTTACACACGCAAAAATATATGCAGATATGTATACAGGCACAGTTATATATATATATACATACATACATACATACATACATATATATATATACATAGATTGCTATTTCTGTGTATGTGCATAAACCTGCACAGATACATTATATATAGACAAAACACCTATGCACACATACATATCCACACACACACACACCTATATATATATATACGTATGTATGTATGTACGTAGTAAACCCGCAGATATATGTACATGCCTATATAAATATAGATATGTATGTACATATACATACATCTGTAGGACGTACATTATATATCACTGATTATACTTACACAGATACATATACATATACATATACGTATACATGTACTTACACATGTACATATGCATATCCATCTGTACACGCATTTACATCTACAGTACACATAAACATATGCATGCACTATGCGTGGGTGGAAAGGTGCCAGACACGGACGTCTTCTTAGCCCCTGGCTGGCATGCAGTCGTCCCTGACCGTTTAAGCTCGTGCGATGCTCAGTCAATCACACCGGTCAAGAAGAACAGCATGCACGCACGGACGAAACCTGCAAGACGACTCTACCAAGGTGCAGAGTCGGCAGAGACCAGAAGTCCAAGCTCTTCAGCGTAGACTGGGGCATGAAGAAGAAGAAACCACCGAGGCTGGCTGATTAGCCGCTTCCCAGACCGATGGATGAGATGTCCACTGCAGTTACCTGAAGCGAGTCTTGCGTCTTAGTCTGGCATTCGCAACTTGCAAACAGCCCAGCAGGCTGCATCTCTGGAACCCTCCCGCAGCGTCTCTCCCCTGCCATCTCGGTGTAATCTTCGGACGAGAATGCGGCAAACTTGTTTATTCTGCCAGAAAGCTGGGTCAGAGCAGATCTGCAACACAGGCGCTCAGCCTGTATTGGTTATGCGAGATAACCGCCAGCATCTGTAACTAATGTGCAGCTACATCCAGATGAGTGACCACGGCATCACGTAAAGTACATCACCAGCCCCTTCCTAAGAAATCTACGCCCATCAGGTTCTGGAACACTCCGGCACCCAGCAAATAGCCTATGCCAGAATGTCGCTCCTGTTCACGCCGACCGACTTCATCCCTCTGCCGGCCGGGTCTAGCAGTGCACCAACCACAGATGAAACACCCCGAACCAACCGTCAGTCCATGAAGCATGCTCAAAAACCCTGCACCAAAACGTCGCCAAAGGCTTACACAGAAGTCTGGGTCGTACCTGATGCACACAACACAGCCGGCGACTGCGTCACTGACGGGCACTCCGAAGTCGGCATCAAGCTCGCAGAGGACAAAGCCCCGTCGTCATGAGAGCCCTTACTTGCAAGTTTTAGTGCCTCCCACCTTACCCGCTCTAGAACACTACACTAGCTGTCCTACACAATCGTGCAGGACTTTGGATTACTCTGGAATGCACAATTCGCGGACAACGGTCGCGTACTCTACAATGCTTGCCAATTTCGCTGCCTTCTTCGAGAGACCCTCCACGACCAAGTCTTGCTCGGCAAAGGCATGCTGACGATCACTGAAGACCCTCTCCACAAATGCAGGCAACAAAGGATTTTCAGCATATCGGTTCTCCGTTGTCTGTCCAAGATCCCCTAAGCTCGGAAAATTGTCAACAGAGTATCGACCACCCAAGGCTCCGGCTGCGCGAGTCGTGCAGGAAACTATCCTGGCACGAAAACCATGGCAGACCACTCGCCGACCAGGCACACTACGGACTGGACCTGGTCAAGGTTGGCTTCGCCTGAGATTTCAAGTAAGGCGACTGCTGCATAACACCGAATGCCCAGGACACTGCGGCCCAGCTGGCTGCACCACGGCTAACGCCGCAAGTGCTAGTTGCACTGCAAATGCGGGCCTGCCTCTGCAAAGACGCAGAGGCATGCTCTCACCCTCTACAACATATCGTCATCACCCGGCCAGCAGCCAGAAAGAATACCTAAACATAGAGTCCCGTCTCGATGGACACTGGCCCACAACCAGCGGGCTCGGCCTTCCCTGTTTTCTAGCACTCATTGCAGTTGAAATGCTCAGCATGACGGGAGCTGTCTCGGCAGCACCACACGAGAGGTCCGCTTCTCCAAAAAGAGATTGTTGCGGGACATGATCAAGAAGTGCAAAGGAGCCTTGGAGGCCCGGGCAAATGAGCAATATTTGCGGGTACCGTCACTGACAGATAGCGCTTGCAAAAGGCTGAAATCCTCGCGACCTCCTTCGGCCTACCACAAAGCCTACCAACGCCAAGACCAACCGCAGCCAACTGCAAGGCCGCATGTGACACACCAGCAAAGTACACGGTCTTAATTGCCCAAGTCTGGATAAAGCATCGGCTCTCCGCTACAAACCATACCGTAAAACACGCAAGCGAGAACACGAGTCCAGCAGGCAGTGATCCCTCCGAAACCTGGCACGCCAGTGCAGAACATCGATGCCTGGCCTTCTATGCGAGTACCACAGCACAAGATCCAAGTAGTCATGCAGGACTCATCCTGCCTCACTAGCCATGATTTGCAGCCAGGCCACACGATTTATCATACCCGCTCATGCACTAGCAACAAACCGGACCTGCTTGAAAGGAGGGCCGTATCGAAGACCCGACACCAGTGACGGACCTCCTGAGAACCGAGCCAGAAGCCATGCCGTGGAAGCTGCAGAAAGGCAGCGCGGGAACAATCTCAGGGTGAAAGAGCTCGCACACCCATGCCCATGCGAACAACCCTGGCACTCTTGTCGCATTCTTACCACCCGGAAAAGCCCAGGCACGAAAGACGCATTACTACGCGGTCGCCGACGCTTCAACGGGCGCATCACGCAGCACAACAACAAACCACAGCTGCCTCTACCTGGCCCAGCAGCCACTGCCTTCGCGCTCAGTGACATGTGGCACACACTCAAGGTGGGATATGGCCAGTGGTACCTCACGCGGTCAACATGAACCGCCCATGATGAACAGTGCTTCGCTGCAGAAGATGAATACGCACACAAACACACATACATGTAAAAAGATCGATGTCTGAAGGCAAAAGAGTGCCACATCATCATCGCCGGCCACGTCTGGACAGGTCGTTTCGTGGTATGGCGCTATCCTGTAATGCTGGCTGCCGACATGGAAGTCTGGACAGCGACACCCGGTAACCGTCATTACCAAAACCTTTTTCGTTTTCGCTATAACTTTGAAAACTTACAATGTAGCAAGTCCGTCGTCCCTCAGGAAACCACTTCCAGACAATGCCAAATACATTCCCGACAACTGCGTCATCTGCAGCCGAGAGTGCGGAGGCACCACCAGAAAGAAAAGCGTGCCGGTGACTACACCGTCGCCACTACCAGTACTATAAGCACACTCACACATCACACCGCAGTGTCCCGTTGCAACCGTGCGGTTGTGCTGCCAGGCGTCGTCAAGTTAGGAGACGGAGACTACGACGGGGATTTTATCCAGATATCAGCTTGGGTCGAATTACTGGAGTTCATGGAAAATACTCCCTCAGAGACGGACTTGCCAGCCCTCCGGAATCTTGCCAGCAACACATGCCTTCCGACTTTCCGTGAAAAATGCCACTACCCGTGTTCGGCCGCACTCAGGCAAGCCCGCGAGAAGATCCTCACATCCCTGCCGAAAAGGACGCCGTCTCCCCTCACTTCCATAGGCAGCTACAGGCACTTCTGCTCGACAATAGAAACAAAACCAATCCGAGGTCTAGCATGCGCAATGGCAGAACGCGCGCAAGACGCAGCATACAAGTCCTTGGACCCTGCCGGGGACGGCTCACTCCTTTTAGCAGCAAAGCTCGCTCAAGTGGCCCACATGGCGTACGATGTACCGAAGAAATACGACGCAGCACAAGTGCTAGAATTGGGCAGACAACTTCTTTCCGATGCCGGCATTGGCTGCCAAGCCCCTCGCTGCACCTCCGGTATTGTGGAAATGCTACAGCTGGAGCGCGTAAACCCAATCCCTTTGCTGCCATCCCCTGCAGACTTTCCTGGCAGACAAGCTATAGCTGGCATGGTTTGGTACCCCTACCAGGAAGTGAAACTGTCAGCAAGAGCGGGAGCTGTACTTAGGCGATGCCTACTCCAACAGAAGCCGGTCGACGACTTGGATATTGTCGCAAAGCGTGTCCTCCTCGAAGCAATAGGAGGGATCATCGCACATCGGCTGGCACACACAGCCGGCCCCATGTTGGAGCACGTGAAAGCAGGAAACGCGGAGCCCTTGATTGCTGCCGCATCATGCGAACGACGGCTGAAAGCAATCACCACCTGGTCGTACCTCCTGGACTGCCAGCTGAGGTACTGAAAACGAAGTCTGCCCGACAAGCGCACTGACAGCTGCACGTCCCCCAGCTCACTGTACATGCTGTTTCCACAGGGCAAATCCATGAACCACACCGTCGACCCAAACGAGTTCGGCAACACCACTACCTGCCGACGCCGAACTAGTCAAGGAAAAATAAGGACTCGGCATTGTCAGTGTATATTTGCGTCAAGAACAGACACCAATTCAGAGACTAACAACTACGGAAACCCTGCTCGAAAGTCTCCCAGCGACCCTCCGTGCTGTAGCGCATTGCTCAAAACAAAACAAGAACAGCCTGACTCCACCCTCGACCCTCCCGATGGCTTCAACGTGCCACCTGGTCTCTGTGCTCATGGCGACATCTGGCGAAAAGCTGACTGAGCTGATAGTATCGGAAGAAAGCCACACAGTCCGACAGATCAAAGTGCACCTCGAGCAGCAGCTCGGATTCCCGCGCTACCAACAACGATTGCTCGTTCGCACGCCAAACCATGAACTCCCAGAAGCGTACGTCCTGCACGCCGGCATCAAACAGATATCCGTCGTACTAATCCCCTACATCACGGTGTCTGAAGAGCAAGAAACCGAGATGCTGAACGCAATCTACCACAGCTCGGCGAACGCCGTCGAGACCATCCTCCGACGACCCCAGCATCCAGACTCGTCCGCAGGGGAACTATGTCCATGTTGCGGCACGGACCAGCTAACAGCGCTGGAACTAGCAGCGAGGCGCAACAAGCCAGACATCGTGAAAATACTGCTGGAAGCCAGAGCAGACGTTACACAACGCGGCAACTGTTTGTCCTTGCACGAAGCAGCCGCGAACAACGGCACCGACGTGGCAAAGCTCCTGCTACAGGCCGAAGCAGATGCGAACCTGAAGTGCCCAACAACAAGCAGCACGCCGCTCCTCGAAGCCACCGGCAGGTACCACTGGCAAGTCATGCAGACGCTCCTGAACGCAAGAGCCCAGCCAAACACGGCCGGCCCAGTCAACCGCACGCCCCTGCACTACGCCTGCACCCAGGCCGACGTACGGCCGGTACTGACGCTCATGCAGCACAACGCGAGCTTGGACGCCATCGATGACTGCGGCTACACACCTCTGACAGTAGCATTCTGGTCGGGACACGTGCAGATGCTCCAGGACTTAAGAAGCACGTTCGAGACGTCTCTGCTAGACTACAACGAATCAAACGAATCCGAAGACGCTTCCAACTCCGACCACGACGACGAGGACGAAACAGAGCCCGAGAACCTAGACGCCAAGATCGACAAGATACACGCAAGGGATCCACCACGTAACTGACGAACCTCAGGCCCAGAACACGAGGAAAGCACCCCGGGACAAGAGCAAGCTCCGAGCTTGGCTCACAGGAAAAATTAAAGAAGGATCCAGCACTTCCGCCTGTGAGTACAGCATTGACGCATGTCATCAACCCACAGTCGAGATGGGACACAACTGAACGAGGGAAGAAGAAAAGGCGCGACGGCCCTTCACCGCATGAAGCCAGCTGCAATGCCTGCTCGAAAGTCTCCCAACGACACGGCATGCAAGCTTCGCCCGCTCGCACATCACCAGAAGCAACTCATGGCTCCAGAGACTCCGAGTAGGTAGAATCGGGTCCATTGACCTGAGAGCCAGCCGGGGCGCCTAGCATACCTCGACCGATCCGTCATGCTGCGGGTTCGGAGCTGTGGCGGCCAGACAATCTGCGCCATCGACCCCGCCACCCGCACGAAGAAACGCGACCTCATCCTCGACGACCTAGCACGCACCGTGAGCATCCATCTACGCACCCCAGCAGACCGCATCAGCATTCACTACGCCGATGGGCGAGGGCCCCTGAGCCCAACCACGACATGGGCCGACTGCACGGACCTCACCGTACTAGGAGATATGGAACTACTCGCCGTCGCTCGACATTTCCAAGCAGGCGGAGACGAGAAGCTAGCCGTCGCCATAGAACTGGAAAGGCACGCCGACGTCTGCAGTCTGCTGGACAGCCTCGTGGATCCCAACATTGCCATCGCCGAATGCAAAGACAGCCAGCCCTGCAGTCCCCTGTGCTTTGCAGCGTACACCAACTTCGAGCATGTGCAGATTGCGGAGACGCTCGTCGCAGCCCAGGCCAATGTCGACGGCAAACACTTCGCCATCAGCCCTCTGCTGGCAGCATGCGAAAGTCGAAACACGAGAATGGCCACCTTCCTCATCCGAGCCCGGGCAGACGTGGATCGACAATCGTGGACCATGGAATCCCCACTGCTTGTTGCAGTGTCAATGAATTCGGCACCGCTAGTACGCCTACTCCTTCGACATCGTGCAAGCATCAATCAACAGGATCGCTACCAGCGCGGTCCCATGGAGCGCGCCTTTGAGCACAGGGCACCACGAGCAGCAACATGCCTCCTACGTGCAAACGCGAAGGTGCACGCCTACGCGGGCGCCAACAGCCTGCTCCACCAAGCCGCAAGGAGGGGCAGCACCACGTGGGTCAAACTGCTCGCCAGAGCGGGTTTGGCGCTTCGGAGCCAGGACGAACGAGGATGCCTACCAGTAGAAGTACGGCAGCGTTTGCCCACCTTCCAACAACGCTACCGGCTAAAGCGAAGCCTCTGCATCACGGCAACAGCCGATGGCGCCACTGCAGCAGCGAGTCGGCGCGGAGCCGCATGCGACTAAGACAAAAGCCGTCGTCATGCACGACATCCTGCGTGTACAGCGCCCGCCAACCAAAGCCGGAACTTACAAAAAGAAGCGAAGCCAGCCAGCCTCAAACCGGCCGACCTCTCACAAGACAAGCAACAAGAAGCAGCCTCAAGCCTCAGATTACATGCCCCCGCCAAAAGAGCCCTTCCTATAGCGCACCACTGCCAGACTCCTGCTCGAACAACCCATCCTACACGGCAGATCCCACCGTGAGGTCCGTCAGCGAGCCAGACCCTTCAGACTCCAGCAGCAGAAAACACAAAGCAAAAACACAGTTCACGCCTTCCGCCCCTGCAGGTGCAGACGTCATACAGCCCCCGAGCCACCGACGATAGGTCGACATGACAAACGACGACAGACAGGCGAGATCGCACACAAAACTCCAGACACGACACCGTCGCTCCAAGCACATGACACCAAAACACCAGGCAACCGGCTGGGAGATCGAGACCTCCAGCTAGAACTACCTGGCCACGAGGTGCCGCCTGACACTTGTGACGCCGACACCCGAGCCAGCGCCCAAGACCCACAACACCGCAAGCACATGCATACACAGCTCACAGCCAATCACAAAGGCCCCTGCAGCCGAGGAAGCTGGCTGTGTTTGTACGCATGCATTTTATGTAGGAAACCCAACTAGAAAAGCTTTCCAGGAGCTGGCAATCCTTATCCACGTCCATTTAATGAAGACAACCCACCTGAACCGGGCCTTCCGGGAGCTGGCAATCCTTGTCCACGTGCATTTCATGAACGAACACCACCTGGAGAAGCCTTCCGAGACCAGGCAGCTCCTATCCATGTGCATTTTCTGAAGGAGAACCACTAGACAAGTCTGCCGGAAGCTGGCAGTCGTTGTCCTCGCGCAGCTTATGGAGAGAGAACCACCTGGAGAAAGCTGCCAAGAGCTAGCAGTCCTTATCCACGTGCATTTTAGAAAGGAAACCACGTGGAGAAGCCTTCCGAGAGCTGGCAGTCCATATTTACATTCATTTTATGAAAGAAAACCACCTACAGAAGCCTTCCGCGAGCTGACGAACCTTATTCACGTGCATTTCATGAAGGAAAGAAAGCACCTGAAGAAGCCTCCCAACAGCTAGCTGTCTTTATCCACGTACATTCTATAAAAGAAAACCACGTGGAGAAGCCTTCCGGCAGCTGGCAGTCCTTATCCACGTGCATTTCATAAAGGACAACCACTTGAAAAAGCCTTCCAAAAGCTAGCAGTCCTTATCCAGGTGCAGCTTATGAAGGAAAACCGCCTGGAGAGGCTTTTCGGGAGCTGGACATCCTTATCCACGTGCATTTCTGTTGGAAACCCACCTGCAGAAGCAGTTCGCGAGCTGGAGATCCTTATCCACGTGCATTTCATGAGGAAAAACCACCTGGAGGGGCAGTTCGCGAGCTGAATATCCTTATCCACGTGCATTTTATGAAGGACAACCACCTGGAGAGGCTTTTCGCGAGCTCGAAATTGAAGGAAGACCACCTGAAGAAGCTTTTCACGAGCTGGAAATCTTGATCCACGTGCACTTTATGAAGGCAAACCACCTGGAGATGCTTTTCGCGAGCCGGAAATCCTTATCCACATGCACTTTATGAGGGAAAACCACCTGGAATCCTTGTCCACGTGCATTTTATGAAGGAGAACCACCTGGAATCCCTATTCACTTGCATTTTGTGAAGGAAAGCCACTTGGAATCCTTATCCACGTGCACTTTATGAAGGAAAACCACCTGGAATCCTTATCCACGTGCATTTTATGAAGGAAAACCACCTGGAATCCTTATCCACGTGCACTTTATGAAGGAACACCACATGATCCTTATCCACGTGCATTTTATGAAGGAAAACCACCTGGAACCCTTATTCACGTGCATTTTATGAAGGAAAACCACCTGGAATCCCTATCCACATGCATTTTATGAAGGAAAACCACCTGGAATCCTTATCCACGTGCATTTTATGAAGGGAAACCACATGGAATCCTTATTCACGTGCATTTTATGAAGGAAAACCACCTGGAATCCTTATCCACGTGCATTTTATGAAACAAAACCACCTGGAATCCTTATCCACGTGCATTTTATGAAGGAGAACCACCTGGAATCCTTACCCACGTGCATTTTATGAAGGAAAACCACCTGGAATCCTTATCCACGTGTATTTTATGAAGGAAAACCACCTGGAATCCTTATCCAGGTGCAGTTTATCAAGGAAAACCACCTGGAATCCTTATCCACGTGCATTTTACCAAGAAAAACCACCTGGAATCCTTATCCACGTGCATTTTATGAAGGAAAACCACCTGGAATCCTTATCCACGTGCATTTTATGAAGGAAAACGACCTGGAATCATTATCCACGTGCATTTTATGAAGGAGAACCACTTGGAATTCTTATCCACGTGCATTTTATGAAGGAAATCTACCTGGAATCCTTATCCACGTGCATTTTATGAAGGAAAACCACCTGGAATCCTTATCCACGTGCATTTTATGAAAGAAAACGACCTGGAATTCGTATCCACGTGCATTTTATGAAGGAAAACCACCTGGAATCCATATCCACGTGCATTTTTTGAAGCAAAACCAGCTGGAAATCCTTATCCACGTGCATATCATGCGGGAAAACCACCTGGAGGGGCAGTTCGCGAGCTGGATATCCTTATCCACGTGCATTTTATGAAAGACAACCACCTGGAGAGGCTTTTCGCGAGCTGGAAATTGAAGGAAAACTACCTGAAGAAGCTTTTCACGAGCTGGAAATCTTGATCCACGTGCACTTTATGAAGGCAAACCACCTGGAATCCTTATCCACATGCACTTTATGAGGGAAAACCACCTGGAATCCTTGTCCACGTGCATTTTATGAAGGAGAACCACCTGGAATCCCTATTCACTTGCATTTTGTGAAGGAAAGCCACTTGGAATCCTTATCCACGTGCACTTTATGAAGGAAAACCACCTGGAATCCTTATCCACGTGCATTTTATGAAGGAAAACCACCTGGAATCCTTATCCACGTGCACTTTATGAAGGAACACCACATGATCCTTATCCACGTGCATTTTATGAAGGAAAACCACCTGGAACCCTTATTCACGTGCATTTTATGAAGGAAAACCACCTGGAATCCCTATCCACATGCATTTTATGAAGGAAAACCACCTGGAATCCTTATCCACGTGCATTTTATGAAGGGAAACCACATGGAATCCTTATTCACGTGCATTTTATGAAGGAAAACCACCTGGAATCCTTATCCACGTGCATTTTATGAAACAAAACCACCTGGAATCCTTATCCACGTGCATTTTATGAAGGAGAACCACCTGGAATCCTTACCCACGTGCATTT
This sequence comes from Symbiodinium sp. CCMP2592, assembly GCA_905221615.1. Lineage (NCBI taxonomy): Eukaryota > Dinophyceae > Suessiales > Symbiodiniaceae > Symbiodinium > Symbiodinium sp. CCMP2592. The sequence goes on from CAJNDT010001321.1 coordinate 44,057, forward strand.
TATGAAGGAAAACCACCTGGAATCCTTATCCACGTGTATTTTATGAAGGAAAACCACCTGGAATCCTTATCCAGGTGCAGTTTATCAAGGAAAACCACCTGGAATCCTTATCCACGTGCATTTTACCAAGAAAAACCACCTGGAATCCTTATCCACGTGCATTTTATGAAGGAAAACCACCTGGAATCCTTATCCACGTGCATTTTATGAAGGAAAACGACCTGGAATCATTATCCACGTGCATTTTATGAAGGAGAACCACTTGGAATTCTTATCCACGTGCATTTTATGAAGGAAATCTACCTGGAATCCTTATCCACGTGCATTTTATGAAGGAAAACCACCTGGAATCCTTATCCACGTGCATTTTATGAAAGAAAACGACCTGGAATTCGTATCCACGTGCATTTTATGAAGGAAAACCACCTGGAATCCATATCCACGTGCATTTTTTGAAGCAAAACCAGCTGGAAATCCTTATCCACGTGCATATCATGCGGGAAAACCACCTGGAGGGGCAGTTCGCGAGCTGGATATCCTTATCCACGTGCATTTTATGAAAGACAACCACCTGGAGAGGCTTTTCGCGAGCTGGAAATTGAAGGAAAACTACCTGAAGAAGCTTTTCACGAGCTGGAAATCTTGATCCACGTGCACTTTATGAAGGCAAACCACCTGGAAATGCTTTTCGCGAGCCGGAAATCCTTATCCACATGCATTTTATGAAGGAAAACCACCTGGAATCCTTGTCCACATGCATTTTATGAAGGAAAACCACCTGGAATCCTTATCCACGTGCATTTTATGAAGGAAAACCACCTGAAATCCTTATTCACGTGCATTTTATGAAGGAAAACCACCTGGAATCCTTATCCACGTGCATTTTATGAAGGAAAACCACCTGGAATTCGTATCCACGTGCATTTTATGAAGGAAACCCACCTGGAATCCTTATTCACATGCATTTTATGACAGAAAACCACCTGGAATCCTTATCCACGTGCATTTTATGTAGGAGAACCACCTGGAATCCTTATCCACGTGCATTTTATGAAGGAAAACCACCTGGAATCCTTGTCCACGTGCATTTTATGAAGGAGAACCACCTGGAATCCTTATCCACGTGCATTTTATGAAGGACAACCACCTGAAATCCTTATTCACGTGCATTTTATGAAGGAAAACCACCTGGAATCCTTATCCACGTGCATTTTATGAAGGAAAACCACCTGGAATTCGTATCCACGTGCATTTTATGAAGGAAACCCACCTGGAATCCTTATTCACATGCATTTTATGACAGATAACCACTGGAATCCTTATCCACGTGCATTTTATGTAGGAGAACCACCTGGAATCCTTATCCACGTGCATTTTATGAAGGAAAACCACTTGGAAATTTTATCCACGTGCATTTTATGAAGGAAAACCACCTGGAATCCTTATCCACGTGCATTTTATGAAGGAAAACCACCTGGAATCCTTATCCACGTGCATTTTATGAAGGAAAGCCACCTGGAACCCTTATCCACGTGCATTTTATGAAGGAAAGCCACCTGGAATCCATATCCACGTGCATTTTTTGAAGCAAAACCAGCTGGAAATCCTCACCCACGTGCATTTTATGACGGACAACCACCTGAAAAGGTTTTTCACGAGCTGGAAATCTGGATCCACATGCACTTTATGAAGGCAAACCACCTGGAGCTGCTTTTCGCGAACCGGAAATTGAAGGAAAACCACCTGAAGAAGTTTTTCACGAGCTGGAAATCTGGATCCACGTGCACTTTATGAAGGCAAACCACCTGGAGCTGCTTTTCGCGAACCGGAAATCCTTTCCACGTGCATTTTGTTTGTGAAGGACAACCACCTGGAATCCTTGTCCACATGCATTTTATGTAGGAGAACCACCTGGAATCCTTATCCACGTGCATTTTATGAAGGAAAACCACCTGAAATCCTTATTCACGTGCATTTTATGAAAGAAAACCACCTGGAATCCTTATCCACGTGCATTTTATGAAGGAAAACCACCTGGAATTCGTATCCACGTGCATTTTATGAAGGAAACCCACCTGGAATCCTTATTCACATGCATTTTCTGAAGGAAAGCCACCTGGAATCCCTATCCACGTGCATTTTATGAAAGAAACCCACCTGGAATTTTTATTCACGTGAACGAAAACCACCTGGAATCCTTATCCACGTGCATTTTATGAAGGAGAACCACCTGGAATCCTTATCCACGTGCATTTTGTGAAGGAGAACCACTTGGAATCCTATTCATGTTCATTTTATAAAGGAAAACCAGCTGGAATCCTTATCCACGTGCATTTTTATGAAGGAAAACCACCCGGAATCCTTCTCCACGCGCATTTTATGAACGAAAACCACCTGGAATCCTTATCCACATGCATTTTATGAAGGAGCGCCACCTAGCATCCTTATCCACGCACATTTTATGACGGAAAACCACCTGGAATCCTTATCCACGTGCACTTTATGAAGGAAAACCACCTGGAATCCTAATCCACGTGCATTTTATGAAAGAAAACCACCTGGAATCCTTATCCACGTGCATTTTATGAAAGAAAACCACATGATCCTTATCCACGTGCATTTTATGAAGGCAAACCACGGTCCTTATCCTAATGCATTTCGCGAAGGAGAGCCACCTGCAGAAGCTTTCCAAGAGCCCCCGATCCCTATCCTAGTCCAACCCATGAAAGAAAACCACCTAATTCAATTTTCCGGGAGCTAGCAAGCCCAGCGCTGGTGCATTAATGAACATGAGCCACCTGGACATGCCTTCCGAAAGCTCGCAATCCTCGTCCTGAAGAAAACCTACCCGAACAGGCTTTCAAACAGCTACTAGTCCTGAGTCTGGTGCCCGACATAAAAGAAAACTAAACGGCAGGTACAGGAAAGAAGCAGCACGAATCACTGCATAACGCTCAGTCACCACCCTACACCGTGACATAAAACACGCAGTCAGTCACACCAGCTAAAGCTGCCAAAGACTCTCTGTTGCAACCTTCGTGCTGGAGGTAAACACAGCACAGGTTCACTGAGGCCATGCAGGAGCCATTTCATTCCAGCCTAAACCCACCACCCGCTGCAAAAGTGCAGTCACTTCGATCCCCACGATGGCCAGCACACTCGCCACGTCCAACCAGCACCTGTATGCGTTCGAGCTTCCCGACTGCAAGTTGTGAACATAACTTTCAAAAAAGGCGAACACCGGCAGCCAGGCCAAGCCAGCCATGGAGCGACGCCCAGCAGTGGAAAGCCACGACCTCAGTGCCAGCTACGAAACCGGCTGCCCCAGATAGCAACCCCCCGTCTGTGAGAGGCATTAACCGAGGAAACCCGCATGATAACAAATCAACTCCATCGACCTCCCACCGTCGTCTACAGCGAGGCCAGCCAGTAGCACACAACATTCATGGCGGCAGAGACACTCGACATGCGCACAGGCCCTACAATCACCGTGGCCGTCGTCCATGGCACAGCAAATACAGCTCTACGAGCACAGGTTGAGGCACACACTGCAGCACCACGATGTTGGCAGAAGTCATAAAGCCATGCCTCCGATCCAGGATGCTCCATCTACGTGCGGATGCACTCGAACTAGCAACCGTGCTTGCTCCCAAGCAAGTTTTCTCACTTTGCCCAGAGAAGAACCATCGGCAGAGCTCAAGGGACCGATTGACGTGGAGAGAAGCAGAAGACATCGTGCACGCGACTCAAGCTGCCAAGAGAAGGCATCACAGCACAAAGAAAACCCGTCCCTGAGGTGCATTCGCTCAAAGCCTTCAAGATACACAACCAACGCTGCGCTCACGTGACCCCTCGGCCGCAATGCCAAAATGAACACATGCAGTGTGTTTGCCAACTCGAACACGGGATTACCACCAGCGCGCGAGACGACGAGAAAAAAAAAACGCCTGGTGTCCTTGCCGCCATCATCTTCAAAACGTCAACACCACCTCAGGTGCTTCAAGCTCTGTATTCGATTCGCCGCAGCATCAAGCCAAGTGAACGACTGAAAGCCGCACGACTTTCAGAAACACTTGCAACAACAGTACACAAGCCAAGACACTGCGCAGCAAGCCGTCCCAACACATGCTCCACTTCCGCACCGTCTCAGGAGAACTACTGTGCAGCTGCACCCTAGCGGAGTGCGCCCCTCCTTTCGGCGACGTCGCACTCGAAGAAACACTGCGCAAATATTTGCACAACACCCTTGGCATGCCAAGATACCGAACGAAGTTCCTCATCCACAACAACGTCGTGAGCAAAAACGACAGCTGGAGCACCCTCACCGTCTGGACACACCATCAAACTCCCGTAGACATCCACGTGATCATGGCAAGCTGCACGAAAGAACATGGAGGTGAGCTCTCGTCGGCAATCAAAGCAAAGGACGCGACTCGACTGAATTGCTTGCTGGAGTCAACCGCGGACCCCAACCAGACCATCCTAGCTCGGATACAGCACTATCCCGCTGCGTACATGAAGCCCCTGCAATACGCCGTCTGGCTCCGAGCAAAGAAGACCGTCGACATGCTTCTCCTCGCAAAAGCAGACGTCAACAACGTCAACAGAGACACGCCGCTGACAATCGCGTGTCGAAATGGCGATCTGAAAATGACGCGAGACCTTCTGCGCTCAGGCGCCGCCATCAACCTCGAAGACGCTGCAGGAAACGCACCTTTGCACATCTCGGTGGCGAGAAGCTCAACACGCATGGTCAAGTTACTACTCCAATGCGCAGCCAACCTCACACTGCGAAGAAGCTTCGACGGACTCACTGCCCTGGCCGTAGCGGTATTGCACAGCCGGTCCAAGATAGCACGACTTCTCCTACAGCGCGGCGCTATTCAGCACGAGCCCAGAACGTCTCGCACAGCCTTGCATGTCGCAGCCGCGCAAGACCAAGCACCCTTCATGCGCATGCTAACCAGAGCAGGAGCCGACGTCAATGCTACAGACAGCCAAGGTAACCTGCCGGCGCAGCTCCTGCCGAAAGCCAAGACCTTCAAGCATCGATTCACTTGCAAGCGGCTGCTGACACACGCCGGAAACGACGAACCAGCCGCAAGCGTCTGCCAACGCCCTCAAACAGCGAGTCCCCAAGCCCAAAACGCGACTCAGCTACACAGACCAGTGCACTCGTGACGCCTACCGACTTCATTCAAAGAAATGACCGCAAGAGAGTCAACAATCGCGCAACTCGAGAGAGAAAAAAACGCGCAGCAGACAATGCAAGCAATCCTTGCACAAAAGGCTTCGAACAGCTTCGCATAACCTCGCTGACTCCACAGCTTCTGCCGTAATATGTACGCTGACAGCTCAAACCTGCAAGAAGGCCCCAGCAGTCCCCGCCTATGCCAATCGCCCATGGCGGCCCACTATGACCGCGACCTCTCCCAGAACATAGCCAATGCCTTCGTCGATACTGTCCGAGAGCTCCCGACATATTTCAACGTGCAGCAACCCTTGCAGCCAGGACGCATGCCCGCCGAGACGGCAAGGGGTGTCCAGAAATTGACAAACCACATGCAGCTGAACGAATCCGACACGCACTGGCTGCAATGCCTCGCCTCGCAGCTGCACCCCGAAACAGGCCCCACACTCCTGCCAGACTTGTGGGAACTCAAGCGACGGGTCGCCACTGCTGTCGAGCGACAGCATGAAAAACCTCGGGAGCCATCACCGTTCAGGTTACCGCCCGCAACACTGGAATGGCACCCGGAACTACCACCACCACGAGCAAAGAAGCGACCAAGAGAAGCGAGTCCCGCGTGGAAGAGCACAACCGCAGCAACCAGGTCCCATTCATTTGCCGTTCAAAGGAGATACAGCGCTTCGCAGGGATCGCGTAGCTAGGTATAATACCCGTCCCAACGCAAGAAAGGTCAGCACGAGACCGACGAGAAGCCGCACGGATCACGCTCAATGAAGGCGACTCCCTCATGATCGGCGATGCCAACAGTACAGCGCAGCAGGCAAAACGGGATCCGAGTCGAGCGGACACACAACAGCACGGCTCACACGGACCAACGACGAAACATGCCGGCCCTCCAACCATGTATATAGCAGCCCCGTAAAATGAAGTGTCAGATTGGCACTCCCAAAGCAGCATGCACCCAATCGAGCCTAATCCTCAAGACAAGCTATAACACAAGACAACGATACCTATGGCAAACTTGTCCAACCGTCACGCTCCCCTCGCCAAGGCTACCGCGGCAATACCACGAGCACCAAACCCAGACAGCTAGCAGATAAAAAAAAAAGCAGCATTGCCGCACCACGTGAGACCAGTGGCAGTACGTGCTGGCAAATGTGCAAACGATCCTCAATGCTTCAGCAGACTTGCTCAAGACAAAACAAAGGACAGCCTTCCGCCGCCGTCGACTCTCCCGATGGCCTCTACGCACCGCTTAATCACAGTACTCATGGCGACATCCGGCGAAAAGGTGACCGACGTACAAATTGCAGAAGAACGCAACACGATCGGCCACGTCAAAGAACAACTTCAAGCGCAACTCGGAATCCCACGCTTCCAGCAACGACTACTCCTTCACAAGGAGAGCCAGCAGATGCCAGAAGAGTGGGTCCTCGACGTCAACATCAAGCAGGTGTTCCTGGTCCAAGTCTCCTACATCACGGTGTCTCAGCAGATGGAATTCGAGCTACTGAACGCAATCAGCAAAAAGCCGACGCACGACGTTGAGGCCATCCTCCAGCGACCGCAGCATCCCGACTCGTCGACGGGTGAGTTATGTCAAACTTGCGGCGGCGCGCAGACAACGGCACTAGAACTGGCAGCCAGGTGCAACAGAGCCGAACTAGTGAAGATAATGCTAGAAGCCAGGGCAAACGTGCACAGGCAAGGCAGCAACCTGTCCTTACACGAAGCAGCCGCCAATAACAACTGCGACATAGCCGACATGCTCCTACAGGCCAAAGCAACCCCAAATGTCAAGTGCCCAGACACAGGCACCACGCCGCTCATCGAAGCCACCAGCAGGCACCACTGGGAAATCATGCACACTCTCCTAGAAGCAAAAGCCGAGCCCAACGCCAGCGATCCACTCGGCATTACACCGCTCCACTTCGCCTGCGGCCAGGAAAGCAAACACCCAGTGCTGGCACTGTTAGAACACGGCGCAAGTCTCAACGCCAGAGATGAATGCAACGACACACCTATGGACGTGGCTCTCTGGACGGACAACCTGCACATGCTAGAAGACGTGAGAGACAAGGCCTACGAGTTTGCACACAGCTGCTGCGAATCAAACGAATCCGAAGAAGCTTCCATCTCCGAGGACACCAACGACGACAGGATGAGCCTCGACGACTCAAACACCGACAACAACGGGACACATCGCCCAGGCAGCTGACAAAATGTATATAGAACTCGACACAAGCATCGCGCGACGAATCGCACCGAAAACCCTTCAAGAGAAAAAGGCAGCTTGCCAGGCTCTTGTCGATGCACCAAAGCTCATAGATGCCGCCAACCTAGCCATGCTCCCCGTTCCAGACGACATTCAAGAACCCTTCCCATCTAGCCTGCAAACTTCTCCTCCCGCCGCCTAGTGCTCGAACCAGCTCCATGCCATTTTCGCCAGCTCTCGCGCTGCTTCCACGCAACTTTGAGCCCGCCTATGAGTCGCACCTACAGGCTTCGAGATCACATCGACAGCAGTGTCAGCCCAGGTCGTCGCCGCAGTCCATCCAGACAGCCCACAAGAGTCCACACAAGCAACCGCCAACTGACGTGGGCCGAGATACAAGAGCTCCGACAAGAAGTTCGCAATCTAGCAGCCTGCGTGGACAGACTACACGAAACCATCAGGCGCCTGCAGCAACGCCTACCAGCTCGTACCACAAGTCCTGAGACGCGAGAAACTGGATAGAAAGCCCACCGCTCTCAAAACTGGACGAAAAAGCTCCAGTGAACGATTGACAAAATTAGGAGAGCCCCGTCCGACCCTCTAGAAACACGCACGAGGGAATCCGTCTGCAAAAGCAACCACCAGTCCTCTCAGAAACCAGGATGAAAAATGTCAAAAAACAACAAGAGTCTACATACCATAACACACGGAGTGACCATCACAACTTCGCTGTCTCTTTCAGAGCCAACCACGTCTGATTGCGGTAATGCATTCACCTGCACGGAACAACGAGAGCCAATAATACGAACGAAAGTTTGCACCTGTGTCCCCGCCAGCCCGCTTGGCTCAATCAAGCTAGATCAAGAATTGCCAAGGTAGAGTAGCACGACTTAGTGTTTCGCTCGCAATGAACATGCTGTCACCGGACGAACGCACGCATCTCAGCGCTGACGGTTACATCCACCTGGCAAGGCGGCTCAAAAATGCTGAAGAAATCCAACGCTGGACCCAGGCCCTTCGCGAATGGCAACCTCCCAGCAAACTCCTCAGAGTGCACTTAGAGCACAACGACCTCACCGCAGAGCATGCCGCACAAATCCTGAACGCGATCAACGGACCAGTACAGGCCGTGTACCTCCATCACAATCAACTGCGAAGCCTGCAAACCCTGGATTCCTTTCTGGAGAGACATTCCCGAACACTGCTTGAACTACACCTCAGCCACAACAACCTATGCACCCTGGAAGCCGAAGCATTGCTGCTACAAATCGGGCAACTTCCTCTAGACTCGACAGACTCCACGCCGTCCAACACCTGCTCCTGGATCCGCCTCGAGTTCAACTGCATCGACGTCCAGAAGCTCACCGACCGTCTACCCAGAAGCATCAACAGACGTCTACAACTGGAGGACAACGGCTGCACCCCAACACGCTGCCGCTGCCTAAACCGGCAGCAAAACCACCGCCTCCACTCGAAGTTCCTCCTCATGCAGCACAACGCCATGCCCAACGCCGAAGACAGACACGAACGGTAAGATCCCCAAATCGACCAGAGAGCACCTGGCTGCAACACCAAACAACAAGCGCGGCCGCGAGCAAAAAAAAAGGTGTCTGGTAGCTCCAGCCGTGACATACTACCTATCTAAACTTCAGCTTGCACTACCAGTCGGAATCCTGATTCACGTGCATGCCATAGAGGACACCACCTGGAATCCTTATCCACGTGCATTCTATATAGAAAACCACATGGAATCCGTATCCACGTACATTTCATGAAGCAAAACTTCCTGGAATCCATATCCACGTGCATTTTATGAAGGAAAACCACCCGGAATCCTTATCCACGTACATTGTAGAAAGAAAAAAACCACATGGAATCCTTATCCACGTACATTTTATGAAGAAAAACCACGTGGAATCCTTATCCACGTGCATTTTATGAAGGAAAACCGCCTGGAATCCTTATCCACGTGCATTTTATGAAGGAAATTCACCTGGAATCCTTACCCACGTGCATTTTATGGAGGACAACCACTTGCAATCTTTATCCACGTGCATTTTATGAAGGAAAACCACTTGGAGTCCTTATCCACGTGCATTTTATGAAGCAAAACCACCTGAACTTCTTATCCACGTGCTTTGTATGAAGGAAAACCACCTGGAATACTTATCCACGTGCATTTCATAAAGGAAAACCACTTGAAATCGTTATCCGCGTGCATTTTATGAAGGAAAACCACCTGCAACTCGCATCCACATGCCATGAAAACCACCTGCAATCTGTAGCCACGTGCATTTTATGAAAGAAACCCAACTGGATTCCTTATCCACGTGCATTTTATGAAGGAAAACCACTTGGAATCCTTATCCACGTGCATTCTTTGCAGAGAAACCACCTAGAATCTTTATCCACGTGCATTTTATGAAGAGAAACCACCTGCAATCCTTATCCACGTGCATTTTATGAAGAGAAACCACCTGGAATCCTTATCCACGTGCACTTTATGAAGGAAAACCATCTGGAATCCTTATCCACGTGCATTTTATGAAGGAAAACCACCTGGAATCCTTATCCATGTGCATTTTATGAAGGAAAACCACTTGGAATCCTTATCCACGTGCATTGCATGAACGAAAAACATTTGGAATTCCTATCCACGTGCAGTTTATGAAGGAAAACCACCTGGAATCCTTATCCACGTGCATTTTATGAAGGACAAGCACCTGGAATCCTTATCCACGTGCCTTCTATGAAGGAAAACCATCTGAAATTGTAAACACCTGGAGTCCTTATCCACGTGCATTTTATGAACGAAAACCGCTTGGAATCCTTATCCACGTGCATTTTATGAAAGAAAACCACCTGGAATCCTTATCCACGTGCATTTTATGAAGGAAAACCACCCGAAATCCTTATCCACGTGCATTGCATGAAAGACAACCACCTGAAATCCTTATCCACGTGCATTTGAAGAAGGAAAACCACCTGGAATCCTCATCCACGTGCATTTTGCGAGAGAAAACCACCTGAAATCCTTATCCACGTGCATTTGAAGAAGGAAAACCACCTGGAATCCTTATCCACGTGCATTTTGTGGAGGAAAACCACCTGGAATCCTTATCCACGTGCATTTCATGAAGGAAACCCACCTGGAATCCGTATCCACGTGCATTTTATAGGAAAACCACCTGGAATCCTTATCCACGTGCACTTTATGAAACAAAACCACCTAAAATCCGTATCCACGTAGATTTTATGAAGGAAACCCACCTGGAATCCTTCTCCACGTACATTTTAAGAAGGAAAACCACCTGGAATCCTTACCTTCGTGCATTTTATGAAGCAAAACCAACTGGAATCCGTATCCACGTGCATTTTATGAAGGAAAACCACCTGGAATCCTTATCCACGTGCATTTTATGCAGAGAAACCACTTGGAATCCTTATCCACGTGCATTTTATGAAGGAAAACCAATTGGATTCCTTATCCACGTGCATTTTATGAAGGAAAACCACCTAGAATCCTTATCCACGTGCATTTTATGAAGGAAAACCACTTGGAGTCCTTATCCACGTGCATTTTATGAGGAAACCACCTGAGTCCTTATCCACGTGCATTTTATGAAGAGAAACCACCTGGAATCCTTATCCACGTGCATTTTATGAAGGAAAAACAATTGGATTCTTTATCCACGTGCATTTTATGAAAGAAAACCACCTGGAATCCTTATCCACGTGCATGTTATGAAGGAAACCCATCTGGAATCCTTATCCACGTGCATTTTATGCAGAGATACCACCTGGAGTCCTTATCCACGTGCAGTTTATGAAGGAAAACCACCTGAAATCCTTATCCACGTGCATTCTATGCAGGAATACCACCTGGAATCCTTGTCCACGTGCATTTTATGAAAGAAAACCACCTGGAATCCTTATCCACGTGCATTTGAGGAAGGAAAACCACCTGGAATCCTTATCCACGTGCATTTTATGAAGGAAAACCACCTGGAATCCTTATCCACGTGCATTTTATGAAGAAAAAGCACCTGAAATCCTTATCCACGTGCATTTTATGAAGCAAAACCACCTGGAATCCTTATCCACGTGCATTTTATGAAAGAAAACCACCTGGAATCCTTATCCACGTGCATTTGAGGAAGGAAAACCACCTGGAATCCTTATCCACGTGCATTTGAGGAAGGAAAACCACCTGGAATCCTTATCCAAGTGCATTTCATGAAGGAAAACCACATGGAATCCTTATCCACGTGCATTGTATAGGAAAACCACCTGGAATCTTATCCACGTGCATGTTATGAAGGAAAACCACTTAAAATCCTTATCCACGTGCATTTCATGCAGGAAAACCACATGGAATCCTTATCCACGTGTATGTTATAGGAAAACCACCTGGAATCCTTATCCACGTGCATTTTATGAAGGAAGCCACCTGGAATCCTTATCCACGTGCATTTTATGAAGGAAACCACCTGGAATCTTTATCCACGTGCATGTTATAAAGGAAAACCACTTGGAATCCTTATCCACGTGCATTTTATGAAGGAAAACCGCCTGGAATCCTTATCCACGTGCATTTTATGAAGGAAACCCACCTGAGATCCTTATCCACGTGCATCTTATGAAGGAAAACCACCTAGAATCCTTATCCACGTGCATTTTATGAAGGAAAAACAATTGGATTCTTTATCCACGTGCATTTTATGAAGGAAAACCACCTGGAATCCTTATCCGCGTGCATTTCATGAAGCAAAACCACCTGGAATCCTTATTCATGTGCAGTTTATGAAGGAAAACCACCTGGAATCCTTATCCACGTGCATTTCATCAAGGAAAACCACCTGGAATCCGTATCCACGTGCAGTTTATGAAGGAAAAGAACCTGGATTCCTTATCCACGCGCAGTTTATGAAGGAAACCCACCTGAAATCCTTATGCACGTGCATTTTATGAAAGAAAACCACCTGGAAGCCTTGCCCACGTGCATTTTATGAAGGAAAACCACCTGGAACCCTTATCCACGTATATTTTTTACAGGAAAACCACCTGGCATCCGTATCCACGTGCATTTTATGAAGGACAACCACTTGGAGTCATTAGCCAGGTGCATTTTATGAAGGAAAACCACCTGGAATCCTTATCCACGTGCATTTTATGCAGAGAAACCACCTGGAATCCTTACCCACGTGCATTTTATAAAGAGAAACCACCTGGAATCCTTATCCACGTGCATTTTATGAAGGAAAACCACCTGGAATCCTTATCCACGTGCATTTCATGAAGGAAATCCACCTGGAATCCTTATTGACGTACAGTTTAGGAAGGAAAACCACCTGGAATCCTTATCCACGTGCATTTTCTGAAGCAAAACCACCTGGGATCCTTATCCACATGCATTTTATCACTTGAAATCCCTATCCAGGTGCATTTTATGAATGAAAACCACCTGGAATTCTTAGCCACGTGCAGTTTATGAAGGAAAACCACCTGGAATCCTTATCCAAGTGCATGTTGTGAAGGAAAACCACCTGGAATCCTTATCCACGTACATTTTATGAAGGAAAACCGCCTGGAATCCTTATCCACGTGCATTTTATGAAGGAAACCCACCTGAAATCCTTATCCACGTGCATCTTATGAAGGCAAACCACCTAGAATCCGTAACCACGTGCATTTTATGAAGGAAAAAGAATTGGATTCTTTATCCACGTGCATTTTATGAAGGAAAACCACCTGGAATCCTTATCCACGCGCATTTTATGAAGGACTACCACTTGGAGTCCTTATCCACGTGCATTTTATGCAGAGATACCACCTGGAGTCCTTATCCACGTGCATTTGAAGAAGGAAACCCACCTGGAATCCTTATCCACGTGCATCTTATGAAGGCAAACCACCTAGAATCCGTAACCACGTGCATTTTATGAAGGAAAAAGAATTGGATTCTTTATCCACGTGCATTTTATGAAGGAAAACCACCTGGAATCCTTATCCACGCGCATTTTATGAAGGACTACCACTTGGAGTCCTTATCCACGTGCATTTTATGCAGAGATACCACCTGGAGTCCTTATCCACGTGCATTTGAAGAAGGAAACCCACCTGGAATCCTTATCCACGTGCCTGCATGAAGGAAAGGCACCTGGAATCCTTATCCACGAGCATTTTATGAAGGAAAACCACCTGAAATCCTTATCTACGTGCATTTATAAAAGAAAACCCAAAGTTCCCCAGCACGTCGCAGTGGCTCCAGACGTTCCCACGCAATAGCAACTCGTAGCAAAGACCACGAAGCCATGGCGAAATCGGTACACACGACTGCAGAAGCAGCTAAGCGACGACGCTTCTGCGCCACCTCCATCACCTCCACTAACCCAGCCAGATCAATTACCAACAACAACGGAGACGGGTCCCAACTAGTGGCCACCGTCAGGCGCTGGGGAAGCACATTTGGCGTCTTCGACGACGGCTCCAGAACAGAAACACTCTGGCAACTGCAAGTAACCCACGGCGGGCGTCAATCCTTCGGCTACCATTTGCTGACAGTGTGCAGGGAAGCGCTGCAACAGCATCCAAACGAGAAAGTGCGTGATCCAATCCAACTAGAATCAGAGCTGCACATCAAGATTCTCAATGGAGCGCCGCCACACGCCGGACCAGCAGATCCAGATGGGGTCGGACTGGAAGCCTGGCAGCCAGTCATCTACGCCCCGACCCCGGCGGACGGCATGAACATCGTACAGTTCATCATGCGGCACAAAGTCAACGCCGGACACCTGCTGCAAATGCCACAGCTGGTCGCCCTCTTCCCAAACGAAGAACAAAACACGCCAGTCCCCACGGCCTGGGTGGTGCACAAAGAACACATCCTACAAGCACCAACATTCAGAGCCCTCCCACCGAGGGGACGGCGCCACGTCATGCTACAAGTAGAGATAGCAATGCCAAGCCAAGAAGAGCACGACATCGCCGCCAACCAAGAAGTATCAAGCAGCCAAGAAGAAGAGGACAATGCGGAGGGCATCGCTGTCGACAAAAGCTACAGCATCATGATCTTCGGTGGGATCTACGGCTTTCGCGAGCTCTTCGACGCAGCCAACATCCAAGGAGGACTCGTACCACAACCTGACGGAACCAAAGACGAATACGTACGACACCTAAAGATCACCTTGTCAGACGAAGGCCAGAGCAAGCTAACCGCAATCCTCGACCAAGTCCTGTTGCGAGTTCCAATCTACCTCATCGATCAGACAGAACAGCAGGACGATCCGCTAATAAGCTGGCTCCTGAGACAACCATCAGTGTACCTCGGCGAAAAATCCACGCAGTCGACCTGAGCAAAACAGCAGCCTGGACAAAACCAGCCAGGTGAAGCCCGCAGGCCTGCGAAGAGGACCAAGTCCGAGAAAGAAATGCAATCGTCTCGTCAGTTTCACGCTGCACTAATCAAATTCGTGTAGCGGGCAGGACACACACGCCCGACAGGTCCCGCCCCTCGCAGCAAGGAATCGAAGAAGCAGCGAAAACGCCTTGCAGGAGCAGGACCCTCCGCATACGTCCCAACGCAAGATTCACCCACAGGCACGACACGTTTGAAGTCCCGCAGCAACTATCCGGCTCGAGTCTACGTCCTCAATGCCATGAACCGCCACCAGCAGGAAGACCACCCTCCAAGACACGAGCGGCGCTCCGCAGAGAAGCCACGATTCAGCCGCCGACGCATACGCAGACAGCCCCACCGCAGAAACGCGATCCAACAGCAGCTCGAGAACATCATCCGTCGACGCTGGCAAGACGAGCAGGAGTACACGAATGCCACATCGCTGCGAAGCCTCCTGCTGCACTTACTGAGGTCCTCAAAGCCACCACGCCACCAGAAGCAGCACCTCTGGCAAGACGCGTGCTGGTTTCTCACCCGAAAGTGCGAACCTCGGCCTAACTCGAGCAGAATACGCAGCAGAACAGCCCAACGGCATCACGAGACACGACCCTGCTTTCTGTCATGCCTAGGTGCGAAGCAGCTCAAAGGCAAGAGCAAGACAGACCTCAAGAAGACGCGTGGAACCAGCTGCTGAGAAAACTGCACCGCGCATAAAGCGAGCACAACAGAAAAAGGCACCAAGTCAAGCACAGCTCCCATAGCAAAGAAACCGCAACACATGCTCTCGCGTGACAAAACATCTCACAAGCTCGCTTGGCTCAAGCACCACCAGCTGGACACTCCAAGCCCAGAACCCAAGCCCGCGTGAAGGTATCATGGCAGCAAGGATGGAGCCGACAAACAGCACTACGAAAAGGAAGCGCTTCACCGCCGGTGGAATCACACTCAAGGCACTCGTCAAGACGAGTGATGCAGCCGTGAACGGAGATGGCTCCGAGCTCGTTGCAACGATCAGACGCTGGGGCACCACCTTTGGAGTCTTCGAAGACGGTTCCAAAGCAGAAGAACTCTGGCAGATACAAATCGCACATGGAGGGCGCCAGTCCTTCGGGTACAATTTGCTCGCCACGTGCAGGGAAGCCTTGCAGCAACACCCCAACACCAAAGTCCGAGACTTGCCACAGCTGGAAGCTCACATGCACATCAAGGTCGTGATCGGAGCCCCGCCTATGTCCGGACCAGCCGATCCAGACGGCGTCGGCATAAGAGACTGGCAGCCGGTGCTCTACGCCCCCACACCACACGAAGGACTCAACCTGATCAGTTTCATCGTCCGACACAAAGTGACGACCGGCCAACTTCTCCAACTTCCCCACTTCATCGCGCTCTACCCGGGCGAGGAAACCGCCACCGCACCCGACCCCTGGGTGGTGCACGACGACCACCATCTACAGCACCGACCATTTCAAGCACTCCCGCCCAAAGGCCGCCGCCACATCATGCTGCAGGTAGAAATCGACCCTATCGCCGACACATCAACAACCATGCCACCGAACAGCGAAGGCGAGCCTACAGAAAGACCAGACACGCCGCCCGAGTACAGTCTAATGATTTTCGGCGGCATCTACGGATTCCGCGAGCTCTTCGACACGGCCAACATCCAGGGCTGCACCGTACCTATCCCGGACAGCGAAAAGACCGAATATGTCCGACATCTGAAACTCACCTTCTCCGAGGACCACAAGCACAAGCTCACAAACGTCCTGGAACAAGTCCTACTCAACGTGCCGGTCTACCTAATCGACAACACGGAAACGAAGAGAGATCCCTTGATCAGTTGGCTTCTAGAGCAGCCCTCCGTGTACCTTGGCGAAACGTCAAAATAAGCAGGAGCGAGTTTCTCGCAGGCATTCCCAGAAAGAGGCAGCCGAAGGCCCGCCCGACCGGACGCGAAGACCAGTACAGAGTCCGTCCGACAGCGGGCCAAGACTCCACACAAAGAGTCAAGACCGTCCCCCTTGCAACCGAACGCAGCGACGACGGCAAGCGACAAGTAAAAGAAAAGCAGGATACCGGTTAAGAAATGTGAAGAACTTCATAGGTCACAATTCGCAAACCTCCAGTCAAACAGTTAAAGAGCCGCAGAGAGCAGTCAGAACACACCGTCGCAGCCAGACAAGCAGCGGCTCAAGCCGAGCAACCTCCTGCAAAAGCCGACGCCAAGCCCCGATGGCCGCAATCGACTACGCGCACTGGCAGCACATCCTAGGCGACAGCAGCGAAGGAGAAGATGAAGAAAGCGAAGAAGAAGTGTTCCAAAACCCACCTGCAGCAAGGTCTCCGCGACGCGACATCGTCCGAGGTTCGTTCGCAGTACGAAATCCACCGAAGCCCGACAACAAGGAAGAACGTCGTCTCCTGCGTGCTGAAAAACAAGAACTACGCCTCTACCTCCAACGCAACCCATGTCCTCCAAAGAAACTCATACAAGAGTGGCTTCTCCAAGTCGCAACCACGCCGCGCACCGAAAGCCGTCCTGGACCCAACTTCGCGTATGTGATGAAGAGCATGGAATGGACCTACGAGCACCTCGGCTGGCTTCACTACCGCTCTCTCCTGATCCTCTGGACGTCCGGCACCACCCGAACAACAGAGGCCTTCGACGCGCAACGCAAAGCCGGCATTCAGCTCTACCAACGAGGAGGACGCGAATGCATGCAGTTCAACTACTACGTCCTCCACTACACGATGTGCGGACGACACTTCATTCCCGACCCTCCCCGGTCCGCCTTCGGCTTCAACAGCCAGATCGAGAAAGCGTGAACGGAATCGGATCGTGGCAGGCCTGAAACGAACCAATACCATGTACTGTACAGACCTGTGCGCCAGACTCCGACACATGACTGCGAAGGGAAAAAAGCAAAGGCACCAACCACCGCAGCAAAAACAGCTCTGCGCAGCAGGTGAGAGCACAGATCCCATCCGAGTCCTAACCCACCACAGCAAAAAAACGCCAAAACCGCAGCCCATTTGATGCAAAAGACACACGACCGGCATGCTTCGCAGAGTCTCACCAGCCATGCAAACGACGAAAGCAGCGACAGCACCACAGCTGATTCCTCGACAAAAGCCCCAAAGACACCGAAGCCCGGCAAACTAAGGACAGAACACACGCGAGAACTTCCTCCCTGACCGCTGCCACATGCTTAATGTCGACACCACCACTAGCGAAGCCACGGACGGTTCACGTGCTACTACAAACTCAATCGACCCAAGGTAGTCCCGGAAAGGCAGCTCGTGGAACACGACGGCGCCGTCGATGCCAAGAAACTCAGCAACCCGACAGCATTTCATTCACATGCCCAAACAGCTTGACAAAACGAAAATGCCGAGGCGAGCATGTGCCAATCTCCAACAACAGCCTGCGAGATCAAGCTCTCCACATCACCCAATACTCGCACCTCGAAGCGGAGTTACAGCAACGGATACAAGCAGAACTCTGGTATCAATCCAGCCGAGAATGGTGGCAGAGCTGGACAACCACCGGCTCCCCTGCGCACTACACGCAAGCGTCAAGGACGCGCATGATCCAGAGCGCCGCCCACCACGCAGTGCATCCAGCCCGCATGATCTCCCTAAGCAAAACCTTCGCCACTCCTGCAAGCCGGCTACAACTCCGGAAAGCCCGCATCCTTCTGCTGGAGGCCTGCGAGAGTGACATGCGGAACACCATCAGACGCATCTCAAATCTGAAATAACCTGCCCGACGAGTAGGAATGCGGTCAAAAGAAGTGAGAAGCCAAGACACAGTCCACCAACGAGCGAGCGCAGGCCAAACAAAAAGGATACGCTGCAGCAGATCCATGCGAGATCCGGACACCCTCCCGCACCCCCCCCCCCCCAATCTCCACCCGGCCCCTCTACTGCGACTATGTCGGCCAAACAAACACAAACTCCACCGCAAACTCAAACTGACAACTGCCCGCAGCCATAAAACAGCGATCCAGTGACGTCTCACCGCAGAGCCATGGCGGCTACACCATCAGAAGCACGGGCGCCTTAGCATTTCTCTTGCAACTACCTCTTGCGTGCACAGTTCCTTGGCAGCAATGGTAATACAGCACCAGCACTCCAACTAAGGAGGAAGCAGCCGCAACAAGAAAAACGACTATTACCACTGGTCCAGAGACGGGGCCAGCCAACACGAAAGTCATACACGGAGATCGCCAACCCAACGAGCACAGCGAAGAACTCGACGCCTGGGCCGTGGCCACAGTCCCAGCACCAGTAACAAATAAAATTTTACAACAATCAGACCCAAACAGAGACACACACACAGACACACAGAGAGCGCCACCTCACTGCAGCCCAGGCAACAGAACAGGAAGAAGTCGACGAAGCCACACGTGCTAGCGAGGACGACAGGTGCCTCACCCCTGCGCCAAAGCTAGGAGAACGAATTATGGTCACCAAAGAAGCTTGGCTAGCCCTGATTCTCAGCGGTGCCAAGACCATGGAAATACGGAATCGCCCAGCACAAGCCGGCCCAATCTGGATCGGTCACGGAGGCAAGATCTATGCTTCTGCTGAAATTACGGAATGCAGAGAGATGACGCAGGAGGAGTTCGAAAAGACAAGAGCGCAGCACCGGCACTTGAGCACAATGAGCAGCGGCAGCAAACTGTACGGCTTGCTGCTAGCGAACATCGTCCAACGAACCCAGCCAACGGAGTACTACCAAAAGCCAGCATCGGAACTCTGGACTTTCTTCAAAACGGCACCGGACGACAAGATCCCGCGCAGAACAGCCTCAAAGCGAACAGCGACCATGCCGGCCCTGAGGGATCAGCAAGAAGCCGGCAACTCCGCAAAAGAGACAGAAGATGGACAGCTTCCAGAAGACGACGACAAAGATGAAGAAACGCACGGAGCTGGAAGCCGCAAAAAGCAGACAAGAAAGAAACGCCGGTCTGCCATACCAACACTTCCGCTCACGTGAAGCGAAGGTGAAAGTGAAGCCAAGAAATGACTGTACAAAGCAAGCGATGCACTGCCGTCTCAACCCACGCGGCCAGACCTCTTGCAAAAAAATAACACTTGCAGCTCATGACATGTGGGATAGCAGCATGCCACTCGGTCGCACGAAGAAAGAACAGACTCCAGAAGAACGGCCACATGCGCAGCCGTTTCGGCAAAAGACGGATGCGAACCTGCATCAAACGCAGGAGCATAACAAGCGGAAGCACCGCGAGCATGGCTCGCCAGGAGCCCCACACACGCACAATGCCGCGAAGAACGCCGTGGGCAGATGTCGAGGCACAAGCGCCAGTAGCCGAAACAAAGATTTACACCCTGCCCGACACTCAGGACAGCAGCCACTCGGAGCAGGCACACTGCCGGCTGCTCTTACTCTCTCTCTCTCTCTCTCTATCTCTCTCTCTCTCTCTCTCCCTTTCTGTCGCTGCGCTTGCCATGATCGTCGACACTCCCATCCCTCAACACCCAGAGGACATGGCAGCAGGGCCGACCAAAAACAACACGAACCACCAGAAAACAGGAAGACCGAAAGAAGCACCAAGCCAACAACGAAAAATGTACTGGTCCGACAGGAGCACCACGCCAACCGCGACACAGGACCTTCGCCGGCTGGAGCTCGTGCGACAAGCCAAAAGACTCGCTCCAACAACATGGAAGCAAGCCTTCGGCAGCCAGAATCTCAGCACAGAGCATGCGTCAACGAGTAGCAACGGATGTCCAACATGCACCTCAGGAACTCTGCTGCCGCAGCCCCCAAAAGTTTCACAAGCCGAACCACGCCGATGCCTCACCTCGAGACGGAAACCACGGCAGAGTGGAGCCCCGGCCTCGGAACCTTTGCACTAACCCCAGACGCCAAACTCGGAGAAAAAAAAAAACCAAGCAATCACTGCCGCCGTTCTGCTGCAGGTCGTCCACACGAACACCAACAGCACGGCTACGATTACACCTGCACACTCGAAGAAGAAGTGCAGCAGTTCGTCCAAGCAGTCATGCACCAAGAGCTCCAACCCGAACAGCTGAAGTGGTGGCAAGACACCCTCAAAGAACGCTGTCGCTACCACCGCTCCCCGTGTCGAGCCTGGTTCGAGCTCGT
>CAJNDT010001322.1:0-64911 GCA_905221615.1 Symbiodinium sp. CCMP2592
GAGCGAGCGAGCGAGCGAGCGAGCGAGCGAGAGAGAGAGAGAGAGAGACATAGAGAGACAGAGAGAGACAGAGAGAGACAGAGAGAGAGACAGAGAGAGACAGAGAGAGAGACAGAGAGAGACAGAGAGAGACAGAGAGAGACAGAGAGAGAGAGAGAGAGGGAGGGAGGGAGGGGGGGAGGGGGGGGTGAAGTTTCCATCCGTCTACCCACAGCCTTGACCAGCTCCGCCCGCGTTCGGGCACTGCATTGCTGCCTTACAGAAGCGATGTAAGCTTTCATATAAATTCGGAGCAAGCTTACGAAACACAGTGCCAAGTCACGGATCACTTCAATCGGAATGCCAGCATGGCTAACCACACGAAGCTTCTCGCAGCATTCCCCAAAACTCTGCAACGGGCTGAGAAAGGATACTTGCATCTCTTTGGGCTCAAGCATAAACACTTCAAAGTCGACAGTACACAAATGAAAAGCGTTGCGATACCTGGGCCAAGATCAGCTGCACCACGAGTTAAGCTGCACTTCTTGACCACTGTTTCCTACATCATGTGGTGGAGACGAATGTATGCAAGTCATCTGCATTGCCTAGCAAGTCTCTACACGTGGGTATGGCAAGCTAGAAGGTTGGCGTTCATGGCTTTTCATCAATGCTCAGCATACCGAAAGATTTCCATTTCCCGTCGCAGCTTTCGCAACTTCGCAAAGGCGGCTTGACTAACACATGTTTTCACGTGTTGAGTGAGACATCTGGCAAAGCAGCACTCAAATGTGGCCTCAGCCGAACCAATGGAACTTCAAACTATGCATGACAGCTTCGCCTGCGATGCCCCTGCCGGGACTACGAAACACGAACTGGGACGATGACAATTTCACCTGGCACTAATAGTGGTTCCGGAGGCGTGACCTGGCCGACGCTACCGCCACCGGCTTTTTACTAAGCACATGCCTCTCAGGCCCCGTCTTGAAAACAGGACGGCTGGTGCCTCCGCTTGACGACACCGCCTGACCCACGACCAGCTGCGGTGGCACGAGACTGAGAGGATGATCAAGCGCCTAACTCCGACTCTTCAGGTCGTCGACCTTGTTGCTGCGTGCTGTGGGAAAAATGTCTGCGCTGTGGCATGCTTGCTGCACCTCTACAAGCGGACATTTCGGAAACAAAACAAACAAAAACTTGTGGCTTGGATGCTGCTTTGCAACTTCAACACTGCATTCAGCGGGGGCTCAGACGGGAGCCGACAGACTCGAAATGCACTTGTCCCGCCCAAGATTCACTGACGTTGACCCACGTGCATGAGGCCGGAGCCTCTAAGTCTCCAGCCTTTCCTTCAACTGCTCCACGCACGCGGAGATTTGCTGACTCAAGGGATGCCTCGGAAAAGTCCCAAAAAACATGGCAATGTGGCCTGGTGACGAACTGCGCAAAGCTCGGCATCCGGCTCTTCACCAAGCTCTTGCAAACAACTGTCGTGAGCCTGATTCCGTGAGGGTTTGAACATGATTTGTCGCTCACCGCACCAAGAGCTACCAATAATGATGTTGTTGATGTTGATAAGCAAAACTTATGCACACACTCACTCATGTGTCCCGAATAATCCCACAAAGCACGTGCAGCGTTCTACTTTTTCTTTAGCCTGACGTATGGCTTTGCCGAACGTAGATTAGCTACTTTGGCTACAGATGTTCTAGAACCCTTTCACTTGACCCACAGCGATGGCGTTTATGCGGAAATTGCAAAGGAAACTTTACTATTGCCCGAGTATCGGAATCATGGTAGTCCAGAATACTTTGCTCTCCCCACAAAAATCAACCCCATGTTGGCCGGCCCATGCATGCCCATGCTTTCGTTCCCACTGATCCAGCTGTCGTTGAGCTTTGCCACTCCCTTTCCCTTTGCTGTCCGGGCGTTGCACAAAACGTGCTTTGTAAAGAGGTGGAGCTTTTGGCTTTCGTGGTCGTGAGGACGAAGGGCGAGACAAAGTCGCCATAGACGAAGCGCCGGTACCACCGAGCGTCTCTCGTACTTCTGCATCTGGCATCCGCAGCTCGGAGATGGATACCTCACCTGGCACAAGGTATGCGGTTGAATGCAATTGATTTGCCTGGCGGCTGGTGAGCCCTTCTCGCGTCTGCCCTGGACATCTGAAGCTTGTTCACCAAATCCGGAGTAAGGGTCACGCCCAAATCCATTAGAATGCACCATTCCACATGGGTCAATATGCAGCTGGCGGCTGGTGATCGCGTTGAGCAGGTGCCGTGAAGTAATTGACATGAGTCCATCAGATGTGCAGATGCATTCATGCAGGGGAAGATCCTGCTGAAGTGCATCATGTTCAACTATGACATCCTGCGCCGTAACCTGGAAGACGGTTACCGACGTGATCAGACTGGACAGATGCGCTGGGTGCTGATGTCACGGATGACGAGATCATGCGTGAATCACGGCAGGGAAGGATGCCAACAGGACCTTGCTCTTGAGGAAGTCGTCTGGGGGGTTACCTCAAGTTCCCTCCACCCAATCCTCCTCCCTGCAATCCGAAAGTTTCGGAACACCCGCTTTTTGCGTTTGTTGGCCACCCCCTTGCCCGCCTTCCCCTCATTTTACCTGATTTTTAAACCTAACCCCGCTACCCCTCTTTTCCTGCTGTTGTTGTTGCAACCCCCCCCTCCCCGCCCCTTCCCCCGCCCCCTCTCTTCCTGCTCTTGCCCAGTCCCTGCCGCGACGTGGCCATGCTGGTCCCTGTACAGCTGTTCGTTCCTCCTTGCCGCACGCTGACATGTCTCGCTGAAAAAAGCAGCTCTACGGCGCCCCCGCACCTGTTCAATCGTGAGAGTCCTGCTCAAACAAATCTCAATATAGCCGTGTCCTGAACAGAATTCCTGTGTGATACAGAAGGCTTCGCCATTTCATCCGGCCTTTGCACCTGCGGATCCGAGGGCGTAGCGTTAAAAATTACGATTCCGCCAATTTTTGTCAATGTCAGAAATCCGCATGAAAATGGCACACCAAAAACCATGCAGTCGCACGCTCCTTTTTGCATGGTGGATTGGTATGGCTGCCGACTCCCGGGAGATACCCCTTCGGTCTGAGATCCGAGACATTAAGCACCAAAACTTCGGGGGGTCCCGTCACTCAGGGCCCACGGCACCTGGTGTTCGAAAATCCACCACCGGAACTGTGCCGTCCAGAAAGAAGCCTGTGCAGGAGGCAGCCACAGCCTCACCGGCCGCCCTGCGCGGGCCCATGGGTGAGGTCGACTGTGTCGTCGAAAATGCGATCCTCAAGAATCGAACGAATGAGAGCAAAATGCGGGAGCACGGGTTCAACCGGCAAACAGAGAGAGGGAGTGAAACCTTGAAAGTCCGGGTGAGTCAGTTCATCCGCCCACGTGTTGAAGTCGCGCTTCACGTGCGAGGGAGCAAGCTGCATGCCATGTTGGTGCAGCTGAAGCGAGATCTCCATAAGGATCACCGAGGTGGGCATCTTCTTGGACTTGTCGTTAAGGAGAGAGCACACATTCCCTTGGTTGTCACTAACCAGGGGAAGCCTCAGGTTCGGGATGAAGGCAGGCGCCTTGTCCATGAGGAAGTGAGCAAGGATCAAAGCGCCGAACATCTCCAAGGCAGCGATGCGTTTCTTGGGGCATCCTTTGTCGAAGGCCCAAGGATGCTTCTCGGCCGTGATCTGGTAATGGAACCAGAAGACGTCCGACTTGGCGGCGTTGGCGGGGGAGTCCACATTGGAGAGCCATCCGCCCACGAATGCCGAGCCATCATCGGAGGCGTAGCATCCATCACCCTTGGAAGGGCCCCAAAATGTCCTCAAGCGGGGACCGGGAGGCGCCGTGCGATCTGTGCCTGGAAGGGAAAAGTGCTCGGGTGATTGTCGGCAGGGGGCAGGGGCTTGGCCCAGGATGGCCGCATACCACTTTCCCCCAATCATGCGCTGCTCGCCCATGCGCAGCTCGATGATCCTCTTGAGCCTCACGATCTGGTACTCCGAGCCGACGGGCACACCTCAGCGCCAAAGGCACCTGTCACCAGACTCTCGGGCGACCCGCTCGCCCTCACGGCGCAGGGCAGGGAGGGTTCCAGCAAGAACTTCAGGGCCTCAATGTCCTCCAACTCCATCTCCTTCAAGAGGGCCTCCAGGTTGAAAACATTCATCTCCAGAGCGGCCCCCGTGTGTCGAAGGCATCCGCCACCGGGCGAAGTGCGTGTCCAGATGGCGGGGTATGGCTGCCCCTTTTGCGTTCTCGACCTCCTGGGCCCCCGCCTGCATTTTTGCGATGACATCGAGCTGGGGGTTGGAGCTTGTCAAGGAACTCGCTCTCAGTGTCCTTGTGCTTGGCTTTGTCCACCGGCCCTTAAATCTGGCACACCTCGAGAACACGTTCCACCGCTGGTCGGGTCCAGGTCTCGGTCTTGAGAGAACAAACCACCGAGTTCGGCTTGTGTGTACTGCTGGGCCAACTCCGCCGACCTTCTGCCGACGCTCGGGAAGTTCTCAAAGAAACCCTCGATGCGGTAGAGCTTCTCCTCCAAGTTTCCCGAGGGAAGGCTTTGGTAGAGGAGGCTGCCGGGTAACCCTTGCCCATGTCATCATCATTGACCCCCATGTGGCCGGGCTGGCCTACCTCAGGGACAAAGTCACCTGCAGCAGCGGTACCCATCGTCTCGTCCTCCTCTTCCCCCAAAATGGCGGGCTGGACTGCCTCAGGGACAAAGTCGCCCGCAGCCGGAACATCCTCCGTAGGAACATCAGGCTTGGCAATGGGCACCTCGGGTTCCGCTCTCGAAACGATTCTGTATCTCGTGTCCAGGGACAATACCGCTTCTTCGCCCATGTTCTTGTAGCCGGGATTCAGTCCTCTTTTGGTACAGGAATGGGTCCCCACGTTGTGGAAGAGTCCGGTCGCGCTCCGACATGTGACGCTGAATGACCCTTGTGACTTCTTGCTGTAAGATGGACCAATGGAAGTAAGAGGTTCTCCACATACTCCCACAGAACAGGCGCTTCATTTTTGCATGCCCAACTCAGGATCTTTCCTCCGAATATTGTATCCAGACTTCCATAAACGACATGGCGGCGGATGGCATCGTTCTCCTCGCGCCGGCATGGCAGAACAACCGTGACCGTTCCGCTACTGTAAACGGCACTACGCTGGCGAACCAAAACTACTAAAGCCTATAACCCGAGAAAAGAACTTGCTGTGCAGCGGCACCACCCCAAGGGTCGAGCTCTTCAAGCAAAGTGCGAACACAAAGTGTGTCGACTTCGGGACCTGGAGAGGAGTACGAAGTGAGTCGTACCACAACTACGGCAGCCTACCTACAGCACGGGGTCCGGCCGGACCAACTGCAGACAACTGAGGCAGCAGGAAGCTGCAGCAAGCACGTTACGCCGAGATGTAGCTCGCTGCTACATTGCACTGGCGCCGATGAGACAGTGCACATTGCAAGAACGCAGCAGCAGCAGCAGCTGCAGCAGCGGCAGCAGCAGCAGCAGCAGGCACTATGCATGGATGGCTCGCTCACATTTTTCGCAGCTGGACGACTTCTCCCGTGTGCATCGCCTGGAAGCTTGGAACGACAGAAGCAGATGTACAGGGCTTCGAAAGGAAAGGCTCCCGAGGGGCCTAAGGAGTTCAATGAGCAGCCGAATTTTTCGGATGCCTCACTGCTCCACCCCGGGCGGGCAAGGGAGGGCCCAGAAGAGCTACAGCAGCGAGCGTTTCGGTCGCAATCCATGAAAGCACATGGATGGCTCGCTCACTTTTTTCGCAGCTGGACGACTTCTCCCGTGTGCATCGCCTGGAAGCTTGGAACGACAGAAGCAGATGTACAGGGCTTCGAAAGGAAAGGCTCCCGAGGGGCCTAAGGAGTTCAATGAGCAGCCGAATTTTTCGGATGCCTCACTGCTCCAACTCTGTTCCGTACTTCGAGGGGACTAGGTCCGAGAAAAGCTCGACACGAAAAGACTCAGAAGCGAAGTCGCGAACGGCGCCAGCTCGAGCACGGCTGAACGCTGACTCTCTGTCAGGTCGGTCAACAAGAGCTGCCCTGCCACGTCCTGAAGGTAGTGCTCCAGGGTGCGCCGTTGCTGCCATCTGCCGCGCCATTGAATCCGACCGATATCCTCAGTCATCTGATAAAGCCAAGTGGCGCCTGAACCCCTAAGGCACTTGGGAGTAATGCCGCGGTCGTTGTCACCAGTAGGCACGCCGAAGTGTTGAAACAAACAATCCCAGCGTCGTCGGAAAACGTTAGGTGAACAGCTGAACAGGGGCTCAGAGAGCGGCACTGCGCCGTACAAGGCTGAAAGAAACTGAACAACGAGGACGTCGGAGATCTTTGCATGCTGGCGCTGCAGAAACCGCTTTGTTTTGGCGCCCAAAATACAGACATACGCTATGGGCGTGCTGGTGAGGAGATCCGAAGGAAGAATGAGATCCCTCCTTCGAAGCTTGAGAAACTCTCCTGGGCGAAGCAATCCGTGAAAACCCAGAAGCAAAGCGGCAACGAAGAAAGGCCAGCCCCAAAGTAAAGCCACTGAAATTGCAGCCTTGTACACGGCCTCTGGTATAATCATGGAGCGCTCCTGCGGTTCTTCTTCCTCCCAGCGGGACAGCACACCCCAGGCACTCGCGAAGAAGCTGCGGAAGTACTTGAAGCGATCAGTGCAACTGTTGATTGTTTCAGAAAAGATGTACTTTGGCGACCCTGAGTAGAAGAGGTGCTTGCCGTACGCGACCAAAGCAGTGCTAAGCAAGAGCCCTGAACCACAAAGCTGACAAAAAGTGCACTCCAACTGCTCTTCGGCCCAAACGCTGAAATCTGAAAAGAACTTGTCACGGCGTTGGGCCACCAGGTTGCTGAGGCCCCCGTCGCGTCCAGATTAATCTCAGATCGGGCAACCAGAAAGTCCTGGCGGCGCCTTGGCATCCCAATCGCAGATTAATGTGAGCACGATCAAACGAGCCCACCGTCCAGATGCACCTAAGCAGTCGTCGGCGCGACGCAACAGGTCGAAGTGTCTATAATCGCCTAGCAGCAGCCTGTCCAGCCAGAGCGGCCGGGTACCGCCGTGCTTCCGCAAAGCTTTCAAGCGTGAGGGATCATCAGCAACATTGTCACGCGCGCCAATATGAAACAAAGCTGGAAACAAACCGCCACCTAGAATGCTGCACATGTAATGGTTCATAGTGGCGCTACTTGACCGGCCCTTCGCATTGCAACCGATGGTCACACGGCTGTCCAGCAAAACCCCGAAGCGGCTCTGAGCTTGTGTTTTAGCTAAGAGCTTCACAAGGCTGCGGTAGCTGAGTTCCTCGTTCACGTTGATATGATTCAGCTGCCTGAAACGGTACTGGATTATGGTCTTCCACTCCAAGCAATGCCCCAAATCGGCAATCCATCGAGGAGGCTGATGGGCAGGTCGACTCAACGAGACTGCACGATTTTTCAGATCGTTGATGGCGGGAAGTTGTAACTCCAGAACATGTCTCACAGCTGCCAAAGGGTATGTGCCAGAAAACTTTCTCAAGGCTTCACCGGGCTTGGGGTCACGACCGAAAACTTCTAAACTGCTTGGCCTGCAAAGACGCTGAAATTGATCAATGCTGTCACGTGTAAAGATGGGCTCCAAGCGCAAATGTTTGTCCTTCAAGGGGAAAGAGCACGTGCCTCGCATCCTGAGTAGTTCAGTGTTATTGGCGAGCCACCGCAGAGGCGTCATGAAGGGTGAGCCGTAAGTGCAACAGCAGAAGTCCACCTCGACAAAGCCCCGAGCTTTAAGCTTCTTGAAGCAATCCAAACGAAACATGACAGACCCTCGCGGCTGCTCGCAGGAACAAAGCAACCCATAAGCCGCACAAAGATGCAGAATGAAGCCGCTGCGCGTCGCAACGCCGTTTCCCTGACACAACCGCTGGTCGTCGGTATACTAAACCCCCAAGGTTGATTCTTGGATCGCAACCGAGGCCGAATCATGGTACCAAACGAAGTGCAGCAGGGAGATACATGAATGTAAGCGACGACGCGCCGGGCTATCAATCCGACGATGTGTTGCATGGTCTGCTGCTGCATGATGTCTCCGTGGGGACCATCCTCAATGTCAAAGCCTGGGTGAATACGGAGTCCTAGCTCGGCTAAGCTGGCCCTGGCCCTTCCCACGGAACACCTCAAGCAGGTCGAACAAGAACCCCTCGTTGAGCTGCCCGGGAATGCTGCAAGGCTGATCGGCTTCAAAATCTCAAAGGAAGCCAGATAAGCAGAAAGCTTGACAGCACTGTATGAAAACCTCTATGATCAGCATGCCTAAGCAGCTCCAAACCAGCCGATGCCGTAATCTCGGCGGCACAAACTCCTGCTGCAAATGGAGATGCGTCAGTGCAATACAAAGTTTCCAAAGGCCTTGCGCGAAGGTCAGTTTGACAGCAAGGAGCCAAAACCACTAGCAGCAGGAGCTCTCGCCGCGCCGCCGATGAAAGGCGAAAGACTTCACTCTCGCAACAACCAGTGCCCTCATGAAAAACCTGTGTCATGATACACATGGCTGGTCGCGTGAACATCAGCACAAATATCCACGAACCCAGAATACACTGTAACAGCTGTGGCGTGCTATGACCCAACACGATCAGTTGCATGGTGAGGGCACATAGTGTCGCCGTTTTGAGCCTCGGCGATGCAATGTCACCCCGGATGCCGTCGAGCTCGCCTCCTAGCACTATGCTTGAATAAGAATTCCGTATCGACTTCTTTGAGGAGGCGCGCAATCCAGCAGCAACATACGCTAAGGCAGCAGAGTGCAGTAAACGAGCATCCTTGCGGCTAGGAGAAGGAGCCTTTCCTGCTGCACCACGGTGAACCAATAGGAGGTAAACGTGGGCATCGATACAAAACAGATCGTAACCGGGTCCACGTGGCAGAACATGCTTATAGGCAACTCTTTCGTGACCAGCTAAACACCCTGCACGCTAAAGAAGATTAGCATGTGCGTGTTGTGCGACCTCGACTGCAAAGTTTGTACCCATAGCAAGTGTGCGGAAACACCCGACGACCGGGAGATCGTGAAATTCCGGCTTATAGCACCGCCACCCTGCGAAATCAGAGCCTCGGAAGACACCATGTAAATGATTTCGAGAAGCATGTTGATCTGTAACCGAAAACCCATGATAGAAATCCTTCAAATCATCCGAGTTGATCACCAGGTTCTGGCTTGGCGGAATGTATATACCACACAGCAAGCACGAATGGGGAGTTTTCGGGGATAGGGTTCAGGATCTGCCTGTCAAGGGTGTCGCTCTTATAGACGCTGAACAAGCCACAACGATAACGATACTCCGAAGAAGAGGCCGGAACCAAATGTAAGCATTCGACATCATCCCACTTCTTGTAAAGTTGAAGCTGCTTGTCTAAAGGAGCTTGTACTCGGGCAACCTTCGTTCGAGGCCACTCGCTCTCATGCCGGCGGAAAACCCACGAGGAACTTCTCGGCCTGGAACCTAGGGGCCTCATCAAATGAGAGCCATGAAGGGTCGACGGGCTTACTGACCGTTGCGAGCTTGGCCTTTGTCACGTTGGTAGAAAAAGCGGTCTCCGGCTCACAGGCGGCAGCTGCTGTACCACCTCGGCCGGGCTTCGAATAAGGCTGCATCTCAGAGAATAATTTGGTGCTCATACGCTGCAATTCTTCGAGCTGCAAGAGAACACTGTCGAACTTCTGAACGGACCGATCCAGACCGCGTTTGGGGCCGGACCCCAAGCGGATTAATGTAGAGGCCATTGCCTCCAACCTGCCAAGCATAGCATGTTGGGAAGAGCTCAAAGGCGGCAAGGCTGCGGGTGGCGAAGCAGGTTTGCCCAACACCAACCAGTTATTTGCTGCAACGATGTGGCGAGTAACGTGCCTGATGGAGCGCCTGCGATGCCATCGCGCCAAGCGCCGGCCACCGAGCTTGGCCCCAGGGACGGGCAAGGGTGGCCAAATATCGGGGCTCTGCGAGGCAGCGCCCGAAACGGGTTGCGAATTCGAACAAGAAGATTGAATAAAAGAAGACAAGCGAGTACGTACCTTCAGCAAGTTCTGCGAAACGCATGCACATAGTCGAGAAGCGCTGAAGACATCATCCAAGCCTGCTGGAAAAAGATCGGGCAGTAACCAAGGAGAGCGGCTCAAGCCGCCCTTCTGGCCGCGCTTTCCTCCACGGCCTCCCTTCGGCTCCCCGGGTCCAGGCGGTGTCGTGGTGCTCGTGTTGCCCGCCGGTACTTGCTGCTGCTGCTGATGGCTCTTTGCAGTGCGATCTTGGATGCTCTCCACGTCCTTCAAGTAGGCGAGGTTGGCTGTCACCCATCTTGGGTCTGCTAAAAGCCCGTGGGGGACCTCGCTCCGCGGGGCCCGTCGTTGCTCCACCAGGCTGAAGGGTGGATCGTCGCGGAAGGTCAGAAGCCACCTAGGCGAGTGGCTCCGCCCTCGTTCGCCACCTGCTCCGCAAAGACCAAGCCCAGGCTTATCAAGCTCATGACCTCCTCGGATCTCCCTTGCTCCTCCCAGGCGTCGCAAAAGGAGGAACGCGAAGTAGGTGAGGGTCTTGTAATGGCCGAGGGGCACTACATCCTGAAAGTGGTAGAACATGTCAACATGTCCCTCGGCGCCAAGGCCGAAGTGCTGCCCTTCCGTCTGGCCTGAGCTAGCCTCTCGCGCACCTTGCGGTAAACCTTCAGGGGGTCCTTCTGGATCTGGTCCTTGAGCAGTTGCCGAGCAGCCATGCCCCGAATCCCCGCCCTCGGCAACCTCGTCTTCGACGGCCTCCTCGGCTTCCTCGTCCAAAGCGCCCACGCCAGCCGCGGGAGGTGGAGCAGGAGCAGC
Organism: Symbiodinium sp. CCMP2592; assembly: GCA_905221615.1. Lineage (NCBI taxonomy): Eukaryota > Dinophyceae > Suessiales > Symbiodiniaceae > Symbiodinium > Symbiodinium sp. CCMP2592. The sequence continues at coordinate 10,870 of CAJNDT010001322.1, forward strand.
CTTGGCCGCCGCGCCCAAGTAGACGCGCCCGGCAGGAGCAGCGCTCGGCCCTAAACCCAATCTCTGAGGCCCCTTCCACGCTTGAACAGTTGAGCGCCCACTGAGGCAAACCACCGCCTCCGGGAGCGGCAGCTGCCGCTGGAGCGGGGGCTGCGGGCTTCTCCAAAGACTGAAGTCGAGCCTTGAGGCCCGCCAGAGCTTCGGCATGAGTGGTGGCATGCATCAGGAGCTGCTGCAGCACATCGTTCTGGACCACCTCTGCCGCCGCTGGAGCCACTAGAGGAAAAGCCTCGCCCTCGGTCTCGCAGGTGAAGCAGGCATCCAAGCGGTCCGGAAGGTCCGCAACATTCCCATCCAGAAAGCTGGAGAGAGCCTCCAAGACCCGGACTCGATGCGGCCACACACTTTGCAGCCTTTGGGTGCCAAACAGTTTGAGCTCGAGGTCGGGGAAGGGATCCACTTGAAGCCGCCCGATGCCCTCTGCCGCCACGTCGATGAACATGCAAGGGATGATCTTCTTGAGCTCGCGCCCGGACACCGAAACCGCAGGCACTGAAGTGTTGAAGTGAGGCCCAAAAAGCCCTGGATACCCTTCGGCTTGGAATCCCTCCAACTCCTCTTCGGAGAAGGTCCCGGCGGGCACGCACAGCATGAATCCCGAAGAACCAGCACGGACGACAAATGCCTGAGCACATGTGCCGCCGTGGTTGAAGAAAAGCTTGGTGTAGCCTTCGATCGCGTCGGCTGCCCGCCATCCCTGCAAGTAGTCCAGATCACCAGCTCCTGCCTCTTCGGCTGCCTCCGCAGCCATCAATCACGCCGAGTGGGCAAGGAAGGCTTGCGCCACGACAAAAAGCCTCGGCCTCGGCGATGCTGCCGAAGCCGTGGGAGATTGAGGTGGGACCGAAATTTCGGCCGGCCTCGGTCTGAACTGTAGCAGAGTAAAGGTAAGCCGAAGGAGTGTAGAAGGGCTCGTCCACGTTGCGCCCGGTAAGGATCACGTAGCAGACTTTCCGGGTGCGGGGCCGCGCTGTGAAGTACTCTCGGCCCAGCGCGTAGGCGGACTCAATCCGTTGCAAGGGGTTCTGGCCGTTGACCGTTCCCCGAAGCTGCCTAGCAAGACTGGTCACAGAGGCTGGGCAAACAGCAGGAGTAGCCTGAGGCTCCCAAGGCCCAAAGACTGTGTTTGCTCCCCTGGGAGCAGCGGTCCGCCCGAGCACAGGAGCGGCAGCACGAGGCTCGACCCTGCCCGAAGAAGCACCAGAAGAAGCTGGAGGGGCCGACGAGTTGGTCACGTTCACGTTGATGGTTAGGTTGCCCAGCGCCCGCAGCAATTCCACAAGGTCGGTGGAGTCACGCCCTGTGCTCATGCACGGGATGCCGGTACCTCGCCAGACGATCAACCTGAAAGTTTGGAGGTGCTGGGTGCAGCTCGCGCACGACTGTTCCCAAACAGCCCCAAACAATGTTCCTGGCAGTTGCAGAGGTCAAAAGCAGCGTAACCGAGCTGCCAGTAAGAAGGCCGCAAAACCAAGCCAGGAGGCACAACAGGAGCCAGTCGGAGGTATGACCGCCACCGCTGCAGCCTAACCACCCTAACACAAAAGGCCAGACACCTGGCCTCTCGAACATCTACCTTGACCCAGAAAAGCTACAGCAGCGAGCGTTTCGGTCGCAATCCATGAAAGCACAGGGAAGCAGGAATCGTGACAGCAGAGGAGGCCAAACTCGCGACAGCAAGGGAGGCCGAAAGCTGCGCAGCAAGAGTGATGCCAAGCAAGGGCGGGCAGGGCGGGAAAAAAGGAAAGCGTGCTAGCCCTCGCTGCTGCACGGCGTGAGCCGGTGTATCGGTGTGTTGCAAGAGCACACAAGCTTCTGCTGCCGCCGACAATGACTCCTGCTGCAAACATGTTTCCATTTTGAAGGACATGAGTGGACAAGTTTGGTGGACCGACCTAGCATCATCAGATTTCCACGTCAGGTTCTGGCGGCCGAGTTGCCACTGACGTACCGAACATCAATGAGCTTCCATCATCCCACACGTCGCGGAAATAAGGTTTGTCCAAGACATGGCTCTCAAAGGCCTGGTGCCATCTTCGCAAATATTCAGCGTTCAGGTAGCAAGTTGGTACCATTTTCTGGCAGAACAGTTGTCTTTTGTAGATGACGAAAGTTCGATGACGAGGAGCTTTTCTGGATTCAAGAGATTCGGAGTGTGTTGCCAGCTTGTGGCTTCTCCACCAGTGACTAGTGGTCGACAGTGAACTTTGGATCTCTGCCCGAAAAAACAACGATCCATGGATCTGGATCTTTGCCCAGAACCACGATACATGTATCACCAAGCACCCACGAGCCCTTAACTCCATTGTCAGGTAGGAGCCGGCCGCCAATAGGGCTTGGTAGTGTATGTGTTTACATTCGTTGGCATGAAAACTTGGCAGATCACGCCCGCCCTATCAACTTGGCGGACTCCATGATAGGGTGCATGCATGCTTCCTTGAGCGCATTCTCCATGGGTGCCTAAGCCTCTTCAGGATCGATTCTCGAAGCACACTTAAGTCCTTCCCTCACAACGCTCTGAAGCGAAAGGTGTAAGTGAACAGTGACGTGTCCATGATCGTTTCGCCTCGTCGATGATCGTTTCGCCTGCTGAAGATAATCTCTTTTACCCTCATCGAACCAGGTTTCGTGTCCTCTGTTATGAGTCTCCGCATCCTTGACGGTCTGCAAAGCTGGCCAGCTTCGGTCAAGCAACTCGAAGGCAAGGTTTGCGGTACTGCAGGTTGCCTTACATACGGGATGTAGTCGGTGCATCGGGCTTCTCAACTATACTCAGACTGTCGCATACTTCAGCCGCTGATGCAGCAGCTTGCAGATTGGCACCATCGTCTGCAGTAGATGGGGCTCATGTCATCGCTGCCGTAAGCCATCGCTGCAGCCAACACTAGCGCTGGACTGAAATCCTTTGTGCAGATCATCAGCCAGCGCTTGTCGTCGAACGAAACATAAAAGCCTTGCTGTTGAACCCTTGTTCCAGTTGCGTCCTCACTGATCGCAACCTCGCAACATAGTTCTTGACGGTGTCAATGATCTTTTCCGCCGAGGAAAGCAATACTCATGAACAGTGGTGTCATAGCCAATCATGATCGTCAAAGTCCATGGGTACAGCGCAATTTCTTGTACTTGAAGTGGGAGAGTTGTTGGGATTGTTTTTTTCCAGTTTGGCATGCAGCTTCTCCCGTTTTGATTCATTTCGACCTCAGTAAAATGGCCCTCCAGCATGCCTGAGCCTCAAGACAAAAAAGCCTCGAGGTCAACATGAACTTTCTTCAGGGAGGAAACGAGTTGAGAACAGCGGGATGACCGTGTCACGCGTCAACGTTAGCCGTAGACACGGCAAAGCGATTCTACCGTGTCGCAAGCGGCTTGCACGTAAATGGCCAGCCAACCACGATCCCGGGGAACAGCAACGAGAACATACGGCTGCCGGTAGATTGCTGAGCGCCTCACTCTTTGGTAGTGCCACAGAGCTTCTGCAGGCTTCTTTAAATGCTCGTACTCTGCCCCCATGTTGAAATACGCAACGCCTCAGAAGCCATTCTCTTCATGCAGTCACGAACATTGTGTGGCTTACTATTTGCCGGCATTTCACGGTAGGGATGCTGAGGGCCATGCAAATCAAGCTTTCGCTATTGGTGCTCCCGGCGACAGGTGGAAGACCTCGCTTGCTGACGGACAGTCGCTGTTGATTAAGGACAGTACAAACATCCGTTTACTGCGTGACTGTGATGACTGTGGGCACTGAGTTGATGGACTACCACCCTCCGGTGGCTGAGACCTGGGACAGGATCACCCAGGCTGCCGTGCTGCATCAGGTGATCAGCAAGCTCTCAGGGTCGCTCTGCTTCTGAGCGGCCTGTTATCACCCAGAAGTGCTGGGTGCAAAGCAGAACACACACACACACATACTGCAACTTGAGCGTTGCCCGGTACCTCTAGCTTCTTTAGAGCTTTGTCTGCATGCTGCAGCGCCTGCACACACATTGGCACGATGAGGCCGCATTCGACCAAGAAGAATGATCCGCCACCCAGAAGCCTCTTGATGCTTGCCCATCTGCGACAACAGCGCACACAAGTTCAAGTGCGTACCTTGCCGTGCCAAGACACATTCAACCGGAAGACCATCTCACACTAAGTTCTGCTGTTCCCGTGCCTGCTGGATTTTGGCATCTGCCCCTTGACCTTTGAAACTTTTCGATGCACGAACAAGCCCAAAATGATACTCACACGAACGAGAGAGGCAATCCATCTCGGTTGATCTGTGCTGCTCACTGCTCCTCGATTCTCTGAGCTTTCTTCAAGTACTGCAGAGCCGTATGAAGCCTCATTCTCAAAGCCATGTTGAGGCTTCAAGTGCTACGCTCTCCATCAGCGCATGCGCTGCCCTGCTGCAGCTACTCCTACAAACTTGAACTCCAGCAAAGCATTTAACTGTGAATTGTGAGGCCCGTCTTCTTCCTCTTTCGCAGATCAAGGAATCGAGAAGCTTTCCAAAGCTCTTGTAGAAGCAGCCCATGTTGTTGTAGGTCACCTGGACACAAATGTCATGCTTCTGAGAAATACATGACGACTGACAGCCGGCGCACTGCTCTCAAGACGAGGCGAGACTCAGCATTCATATGCCTGGGACGTAAGCGAATGCAAAAGGGGTTAACCTCGCACCCGTGGCTTAGGAAGTGGCAGATTGGCTGGGTCTGTAAGCGCTTCTGCTTTCTCGAAAAACTTGCAGGAAACCTCTGTGTTGTTGTCCTGCAAACAGCAATGCACGAGAATGCAGCGCAAACGAACGCAGATGACTATCGGAGTGAAGAGGGCCTTCAAGTGCTTCATTCCGAGGGTGTTGTAGCCTGGACACTGGGCACATCCCACTTCACATAATTCTGCAACTACATCATCTAACAGCTAGCTGGACTAATCATCACACATGAGGCATGAATTTCCATGCACGCCTATGGCCAGCCGCTCGAAGAGCGTCGATAACATGGTGTCAGGCATCTGCTGCACAGTTGCCTGAAAATGTGCATGGAAGTACCGGTCCAACAGTCGGAACAGAGCGGGGGTGATCTTCGGGAAGGTCCGATGGGCAACATTGGCGGGGTTAGAGGAACTCCCTTTTGTTTACAGGCAGGTGCTTCTGCTGACTGGCCCTGTTTTCTCTTCAGCTGCACGGTTGATTACAAACACAGATCTGGCGCTCCCTCTCCATCTGGGGTCTTTCCCCTATGAAAGCCCCTGAAGCTGGCGCCTGAGAAGGTCCTGGGCTTAGAGACAAACAGGTTTACATCTTTGCATTCGGCACGCACCTGCTCTGCCCGCAGCACGGCTTCCAGACACTGAACGGCGCCATCGTGATCGCCAGCAGACTGTGCGAGACTATACCGCGACACCATCCACCAGTTGTTGAGCTCTTCCAAAACACGTTCCAGTGTCTTTGGTAAGCTGTTATGCGAAGAGGGCAGCTTGTGAATCAAAAACCGCCCAAAGCCACAATTTTGGGGACTAAGGATACAATCAACATCTATGGACTGACGATGATGGGTAGCTTCATAGCGTCCGGCAGTGAACGATGACAAGTAGTCAAAGAACGGAGACGTTTGCAGGTGAGTTTAGTGCAGGGAAAGTATATTTGGTAGCATTACCCTAAATCCTAAACCGAAAACATGCCAAAGGAAAGGAAGTATCTTTTGCAACGGAGACTAGCAGGCGAGTCAAATTATCACGGCGCCTTCACTAATTAAACGGATGGACGAACAGCCCCATGCAAGTAGCATCCAACACCATGCCCATGCAAGCGGCATCCAGCAGCATCACCACCTCCGCTTCTGAGGCCAATGCAATATCAGATGCTAGACGCGCACTGCCAGACGTCAGAGCGAAGTAGCTCACCATCCAAGGCTTTAGTTTATGAAACATGTAACATGAGCAACTCATTCATGGGTCCATGCGGATGAGTTGAACACACAAGCTCATACATGGATAAGGTGCACCGAACCCAGCACGTCGGTAGCTTCTCGCCCAGAACAAGCTTGGTGTTCAAGGTCGTCGGCGAGATCGGATGGCTTCAAGAAACTTGCGTTTCCAAAGAGTGGCAATCGACACGATTTACTGTACTAACCACATGTAACCCTTCCAAAAAGCGGCTGCGGCTACCACTGTACAGTGCTTCCCACAACCAGAAAGGTGATGGAACATTGAGGGATACCGCATGTCACGGACGGTCGCGCAGCGGAGGCGACCCGAGGCCCTGGTGCTAACGTTATAGCATGTGAGCTCATGTTCCCTGTTGACCAGCCTGCCGCTGCACAAACTCCCTTTCAGCCTCGATGAAAGGACGAAGCCTGACCCAGGCACGATTCCATGCAAGTGGGTCAGCACGTCTCAGACGTGCGACTTGCTGGGGGCCCAACGCTTCCTGCGAGTCTCCCTCCATATCCTGTGGGATAAATCAAAGCCGAAAGCCATAATGCCAGAAACTCCGAGCCTCTTTCAGATCGGGCTGAAGCCCTGTCTTCGCTACTGTCCTTGAACACCCTTGTTACGGGCATGGTATCAAGGAACATCAGACATGCCATCAACGATGATCTCCATGAGACTGACATGCACAAACCGTTTTGGGCTGCATCATACGATCGCAGAAGTCACTTCTAACCCTAACCCAATGGCACTCCAACTGATGGGAGTAATAGGAAGCATTATCAAGAATGTCGCGCTGAGTCTGCGGGTGCTGTCAAGCTGAGATGGCCAGGCGCCGCTTTGCAACAGCATATCAGCAACTACCGAAGCAAGCCCATTGTGCAGGCGCGTCTCCCGGAAATCTCAGCGAGCCATACCATGTTTGGACATAGCTACGCATCGTTGTGACGGTTCACTTCTTGTGAACCATTCACGAATGCGTGGGGTTCCCCGTGAGCTCAGATGCAACAAAACATTGCAGCTGGGATCACAGCTGTTGCAAGAATCCAGATGCGTGTTGACACCAAGCCAGGAAACATCAGAGCTTTGGCTTGCCATCATCAAAGAAAATAGGGAACAAGCTGCCGAGGGGGAACCTTGGCTCACACGCAACACTGGATAGTCGACCATTGCTGCTCCATTCACCTCCTTGCCAATGCCAGGGTCCAGGCAGCTGAAGCTGAAGCTGGAACTTCCTGAAATATTCGGAACCTGTCGTTTGTTTTCACAGCTATGCATGACCCATGTTGCCACTGCAGGCCGCAAGTATAATGTCTCAACAACATGCCAGACATACTCACGCTGGTTCCTTTCGTCGATGTCAAGGATGGACGCGACCTTACGTGTAAATACCACAGATCACAATCTCGAAACGTAACTGGTCCAACTCGAAATAGTATGCGTTTCTGCCGAGAACCACGCATTTCCACATCTGTAGCAGTAATTTGGAGCCGACCTGAGCTGAACAGACTTGTCCGTCCTAGGCGCACACATGTCACCTGTACATGTGTCGGCCGTCCGGTTTTCAGCCCGATGCCAAACTGTTACCAACAGTCCCGTCTTGCTTTCCTGCTGCGAGTCGCTGAACATGTACCTACGAGCAAGAGTTCTGAATGAGTAGGGCAAGCAAGATGACATCTGCTGGCGCACTTGTACCCTTCCTGGACAAGCTGGTGGGCCCTGGCAATGAGATCCAACCCGTTGAGACCTGCGCGCTCCAGGACTTTGCAAGGATGCAACATGCGCTGGAACACCCACAGCTTCCGAGAGTACTGACGATTGAAGTGTTGTGTTGGCCGTTCCCCAAAAAGCCAACCAGCACCTCTCGGGCTGACCTTAGTGTCTAGTCGACACATGCCCAGCTGTGCTGCTGGCATTTGACGGCAGTCTGGGCTGCTGACTGCCCATGCCTCAATATCTTCAGGATCTGACCACACAAGATCGCCAAAGGCACCTTCGTGCGGTATCTCCTTCCGCAGCGGTTAATGATGATCCTAGCACGGCTAACGCAAATGTCGCAGCTCTTTCCAGGATGCACATCAGGAGCTCAACAAGCCGGGAAAACTGGAAATCCAACAACTCAACTTCGCAGACCTTGTCCGAGATCGAGAGTGAGGGAGTCCGTTCAATACTATTGAGTACTGTACTAGAGTTAGAGTCAGTCATGCAACGAGTCGACCAAGAATTCAGTCATTGTCAAACCTTTAACTCGAGCTTGTTTAACAACTGTTGTCTTGCAGCGACTCAACAGACAAGCAAGTACAAAACATCGTCAAAGGTGTGAACCAGAAGCCGAACCCTTCGTTGGAGCGCAAGGTAGTGCAAAATCCGACTCGCATCGACCAATATCGACCATGCTTGCAAAGACGGGCTGATCGAGCGAAGGCTTCACCACTTTACTCACCCGTGACACGAAGTCGCAGACATGAAGGTCTGATGATGTGATCGTCAAAGGGATTGAGAGGACAATTTTGGAGTGAGATGTGTCCAGTCTAACGGGGTGGTATTACCATGAGCCATAGGGCTTCTAGGAACAACCATTAATAAGTTTCCGATCTACCAATGTTCGTATTCTGCACTCTGCGCTCAGACCCCTGGACATGAGGGGAGGCTAGCAACGTTGCGACGACGCTTTTTCTGACTCATCTTCTCACTGTGATCCAGATAGACTTGGTAGCGCGCAGCCGAGAACTGAACAAATTGACCTGGCTTAGTGGAAGACCCAGCACCCTTTCGATCCCATATGCTCTCAGGGCATGGGAGCTGCAGAGTGCAAAGCGGAGCTCATCAAGCTTTGGTCGCTGGCGAGTGTGCCAGCTTTCTTTTGTCTGATTCGGTTGGTTGTGCATCTGGTCATGGATGTGTTGGGCAACCGGGAAACGTTTCGCTTTAAACTGACGCTTGGTTCTGTGGTCGCCTCAAGCCTCTATATAACAACTCATAGACGTATATGGAAAACGTGCGCCCAAAACACACAACGATAAGAATTCAGAAAAGCATTATATGTTGATATCCAACACAAGTTAGGGCCGAGTTAAAGCTCGTCCTTGTTGGTAATGGCTCCAACACTGTTCAAAGAATGAGCTCGAATCGCTGAAGCCCGAAATGATAAAAATTCCTTTTGTGCTTGAACTTGGCACTGTGCAGACCGTTCTCGCTCCCCTTCCTGCACCCGATTGATCGTGCGAATCTGATCGAGGATCTTGACCTTCCACGATTTGAACAGCCAGCCCTGTGTCGAATGCTTCATGTCTCTCCGGGCTCGGTACATCGGGCGAGAGTCCTCCGTGGACACAGAAAATGGAATTTTCCACCTTGGCCAACCGCATCAACTATACAGCCTCAACGTGTCAACTCGCTGAGTATCCTGCAATTGCAGACAAGGTCAAATAGTCAAACACCTCCGTACAGTACCTCGGGGAGTTACTATGCTGTCAAGATCGTGTGGAAAAGAGGGTGCGGACAAAAGGCATTCATAAGTGCAAGGCTTCCACGGGTTTGCATTGCCGTATTTTCGCAAACATTCATCGTAAAATCCGTAAACCTTAGTCCATACAAGACTCCATTGTTCAGGAATAAAATTGAAAGATGTCGTAAGTCGGACACCTGCGTGATCTGGCGGGATTCGTGGTTACCGCGAAGCAATGTGATGCTTGCCTCGTTACTAATGTCTGTGACGCAGATTGGCACGAAGTATGGAATCTCCACCCCCAGTTGCAAGTAAGTACATGCAGAGGCTCTGGCAGGATATCGCAGCTTTAACAACATCAGCAATTCAAAGGTCTCAACGCTGTTGTAACCTGCAGCTGCGCCAAACAAATTATCCAAGGAAGCATTAGCATGATGTCAGAAGAAACGAAGCACATCAAAGAGCCAGCCTCGGTCAACGAAATCGCCCATAAAGATGTAGTTTTTCTCCTTGGATACTGCAATCACCGCCATGATCAGCTGCAGCATCAGTCGCTATTCAATCAGATCACCGGAATGTGCCCACCGATGTTGAAGAGCTCCAACAAATCGAAATATTGACCTTGACAAGAGAGACTTGAAACACCCCGAACTCAGGGCTAGTCGACTGTCGTCTGGCCAAGCACTGGCTACAGGTGAACATGAGAGAGTCGGATTAGCTACGGGACTAGGCCGGTAAACTGCATCGCGTGTAGCATGTGGGAGTTCAATTCAACAATGAAAATCAAGCCTAGCAGCCTTAGAGATGATTTCTTCCAAGCTTTGCCCCATGTTGATAAAGAAGCTGAAGCACCAACCCGTCAACTAGCCACGTGGCGGTGCATGTTAGTAAGCTCAGGCCTGGGCCATGAATGTCACCACATATCCTTACAAGTCTGGTCTACCGCTGTCAGCTGTTTGCACAACCTTTCATATGCCAGGTGTAGATCGAAATCTTTTCGAAAGAAGCTCCTGCATTGCTGACGAGTCGCACGACTGGCAACTGCACGGGTTGCACATTGCTTTCCTTCATGAAGCAAGCCAATATAAGGAAGAAACATATCGGGAATGAATTATAGGCGGAACAGCTGATCCTCGATGAGGATGTTCTTCAACTGCTGACCTGGCTCGGTCCATGTTCCATGCTCAATGACTTCGGACCAAACAAATTCAACAGTACCAACAAGCCCGGCCGACAAGCAAGCTTCAGCACGCGTTCTGGCAAAATTTCTGGCACGATGTCGCCATCGCGCTTCAACCTCAAAACATCTGCGGCCAGAACTTGTGTTGCTTGCTGCCAAACAGCCAGGTGCCCGACTTGTGAATAAGCTGATCCAAATCAAACTCGTTGCCATCTCCCGGCAAGGTTGCCGTGGCAACGGCCATTGCTGTATACTGTATATGTGTATAATGTAAGTCGGACGTGCGTGTGAACATCACCAGACAAAGCTTCAAGTAACACCCGTTGCATATGTTCTAACGGCTCAAAAGTTGTATTCTCTGTTGCTTTGTTGGCAACTAATCTCCGTGGCCGGCAACTCATAGCTGCATAGCTTTCAAGGACACAAATAAACATCGATCGATGATTACAGGCCTGTGCTGCCGGGCTTTTGACAGACATGTGCAAGCGGCTTCGGTTGTGTTGACATGTCCCCGTACTGAGTTGCTTCTTCCTAGGCTCAAAAGCACTTGATCACGGTGAGCAACGTTCGGCCGGACTGGTCCGTTACCCTGAATCCCTGAAGTGTTTCGGGGAGGATCCAGGTTTTTTGTGACTATTTTTATGGTTTTATTTGGGTATTTGTTTATGGCTTTCTGGGCCTGGATGGTAGAGAATTTGTACGAGTCTCACGGAGGGGGCTGATTTACGATATGTTTGGATATGTTTTGGTGGTTTTCTGGGCCTGGACTTTCGAGAACCTGCACACGTGTATGATGGGTCTGGAACACTCGAAACTTCAAAAGGAAACATGTGATTGACGCAATTCCTTCTTGAAGAATAATTATGTGATTGACGGAATTCTTCTTGACGGCAAGCCATGCACGCATAATTAGAATGAAAGCGGGGGGTTGGGGGAGCAGCCCCCCTTTGCAAACCCAATGTACGCATGCATCACGTTCATATGGATTCTGTTTTTGCTGGCAAGCTGATGTTTGAAGCAAGCTTGCGCGCTTGGACGAAGCAGAGCCCCCTCCTCTTTGCAGACAGAATGCATCTATGATGGATCTGGGACACTTGAAAGCTTCAAGAAGAATTATGAAGCGGGGGGGTTGGGCGCAGCCCCCCCCGTTTGTAAACGCAACTGCAAGAGGACCGGCGATTCATCACATCTTAAGCACGCGCCCTCATTTGGCGATTGGGGTACACCATAGATATGATTATACCACATATGTTGGACAAGCTCCACGATTTGGTAATTCCGATTCACCATATATCTTTGTCTTTAACACGCCCCTCATACGGCGACAACCGTCCACCATACATCTTAAACATGCCCCCTCTTTCGCTGATATTGGCTTATCATATGAACGCGCCCCTCATTCGGCGATAACCTTTCACATTTTCCTTAAAACGTGCCCCCTCTTTTGATGATAACAGTTCATCATATATTATATATTTTTGACGTGCCTCTTTTGGTCATTATGTGGCTCATCATGTTTTTCTCGAACACACCCATTCCGGCACTGTCTGGAATTTTGACGTGCAGTGGTCATGTCCGAGTGCTCACAGACTGTCAAGCCGCCCAACAATGCAAGCTGTGCTCAACCCCGAAGCTTGCTGTCTTGGAGTGTGGGCAAGGGAAGCCGCGGAGCTCTTTGCCCATTTGCAGCATGGGCCTCTCACTGCTTCTTTGCATTGTGGGCTGCAGGCCAACTGTGAAGCGACAAGCGGTGTGCCAGTGGGAATGCAATGCAATTCTGGCAGCCGCCCAGGGTTCTCAGCTTCTGCAGGAATGTCGTAAAGAAAGATGCGAGGTGTGCTTGCCAAGCCGCGGCCATCACTGGACTGGACAGATTCAAATTCATGCAGTCTGTGTACAGGGTGGCAAGACGTTAGCGAAGCCAGTGCAAGAGAATGAAGAAATGGCGTAGGCGGGCCTCGGCGGCTGCGCTCGGTCCCAATTCGAAAGAACCTGTACAAGTGAACCGGCGTGGCTGTGACGTACAAACTTGCCAGCAAAGTCGTTCAGCATGAATAAGTGCAACGGGCCGACCCACTCATGACTGGGCATGCGAGCCTAACATCAACAACCGTTCATTTGTGTGCCCTAGCCATTCGGCATAAGGCTGCTGTGCCATTCTCAGACGAGTCACGTTGTTCTATCTTCCACAAAGCTTGGCTAGATCCATAACACACAGCTCCTTGTGCAAGACCTTCAAACCAGTTTTTGCACCTCCAGTCTAGTGGCCGAATGATGATTCGACCGTCTTGGCTGCAGAATCACTGGTCAAGTGTTTGTCCACTTGTGTCAAACACAAGCTTCCAGAAAGAGAACACGGGTGCAGGTCTGTTGCCTCAAAAGTGGATGGGTGTACTCGACATGGCGACCTCGCAATCGTGACAACGTCTGGCAAAGCGTTTTCACGTTCGTTTGTTCCAGCAAGACAAGTCTCTTTCAGACTACATAGGTTTTTGGGGGGGTGTTCGAACCCCAAGTTCGGGAACACAGTGTTCCAAACTTCGAGTTCAGGGCCTCGAACACAGTGTTCAAGGCCCTGAACTCGAGTTCGAACACTATAGTTGCCTCCGAACTTCTAGTTCGAACACTAAGTTCAACTTCCAGTTGAACTCCAAGTTCAACATTGGAACTTCCAGTTCAACTCCAGTTCGAACACTTGGGAGGCCGGTGTTCGAACCCGGAGTTCGAACACTGGTGTGTTCCAACGTTGGTGTTCCAACCTAGGGTTCGAACACTGTTTGAACTCCGGGTTCGAACACTTCAGGCAAACTTTGAATTTGCAAAGTTTGATTTTTCGTTTCAACTTCGTGAGCTGTTGTTGTCGCAAAAAAGGTATCGCGCACGGTATTGCCAGGTCTTTCCCGTCGGTCTTGAGTTCGAATGCCTATTGTTGGGTGGTTGGTTGCACCCAGTGCTTCGCCTTGAAAATTGGCATTTTCTGCTTGGAAAAAGCTTTGTTCTCATTTGAGGGACTTGGTTGTGCAGCTTGGACACAAATCCAAGTTTTGGAATGGAGCTGGAAACGCGCTGCTGTGAAGTGGAGCTGTTTTGGAGTTTTTGAAAGTTTGGCTGTGCAAAAAGGATTGTATTTGGAGTTCGTTTGTGTGTAAAGCTAGTTGGAGGTAAAAATTTCCAAAGCTTCAGCCTGCGACGAGGGCTTAGGCCGTGGAGTCAGAAAGAAAGGGCTCAATGAATCAATGGCTCAGGAAGTACTTGTAAGAAAGATTCTTTTCATGATCATGATTTCAAGATGTCAAAATTCAAGTTTTATCAACAATTTTACAAGTGTTTGATTGTTTTGTTGGCGACGGAGGAGCTGCTGGCTCGTGTACGAATAGCGCGGCGAAGGCTTGTGGTATTGGGGCACCAACCTGGGGCCCAGGAACTGGTAGTCGAGGCCACCCGCGAGTCCTCCCTGCGCCCGAAACTGCCGGGCCGCCGCAACCCAGTCCTCAAGCCGGAGCCCCGCCCCCAGGGTGTACGGCGGGTAGTCAATCCTGGGAGTCCGTTTGACCATATAATCTTGGTGGCCATACCCGGAGCGTACACGAAACAAGCCACACGTTGGCAATCGTTTTTTTCATGGACATACGGTTTGGGAATTGGTCGTTCTTGAGCATCCTACACATCTTGAGCACAAACGCTTGAGCCACACGAAACCTTCGAAAGGTAAGCATCATAGCATCACATGCCTTTGAGTACACATCAAGAGCATCACAAGCGCTTGAGCCTCACGTATTGAGCCGTGAGCATCAAGAGCAAAGGAAACGCTTGAGCCAGACAAAAAAAGAGCCCTAACATTTATAGCATCATGGGCATCAGAGTGGAAACCTTGAGCCATGTACCTGGGCAGGGTTAAGGATTTAGGGTCTTTAGGGGCTTTAGGGTCTTGTGGTTGTATTTAAATATGTATATATATATATATATATAAATATGTCACATATCCACACACACACACTCGAGAAAGCCCTTGACTCCCTGAAAGCTGTTGGTTTTGGGTTCCGGGTTTGGGCTCGGAGGTTGAGTTCGGGTTTACGGCTATGAGGGGGCTGAGGTTTGGGATTTTGATTGTGCTTGAATTCTGAGTCCGCGAGGGAGAGGGATCGAGAGAGATATGCTTCGAAGTGTCGAAGAGATTTGAAGCTTCAAAGCCCCAATGTATGCACCAATCCTGCAGTCGATCTTCTGAACCCCGGGCCCCGGGATCCTCAATCTAATTTTAGGCCAATTTAGGCTTTAAAGCCTGAAGGCCCTCGCCCCCTATGTGAGCATCGACGAGTTGGCCGTCCTGGGATCGGCCGGGCCCTCATTTTTCCACGGACTGCCTCGAAGCTCGACGGTAGACCCAAAAGCCACCTTTGTAACAGACGCTCTTCGGCAGTCCGTCGGTCTGTGCCCCGCAATGTCTTCATAAGATGCTTGAGAGCATCTTCGTCCATCCAGGTCGAGTAACAACGCGGGTTTACACAGCCGTTCTTTACAAATAGGTGGTGCAGCAAGTGGAGCTTTGGGCGGATGCGATACAATCGTCTCTCCTCGCCAATTGCCTCCTCTGCTAAAGCACAATAGGATCTCAAATACAGCATGCCAGCTTCGCGCACATTGCGAATCTCATCACCAGTGAGAAATCTCCTGGTCGAGTTCGACCAAAGAGTGATGCAATGATTGCTTGCCCACAATGCCAAAATGAGTCGTCGATCCAAATTCGAGGTGTCCGTGGAATTATAAATCTCATGCAACAAAAACTGCTGCACGACGTAGGAGTCGAAGCCAGAACTCTTCCTACTTGGGTACTTCAAATCATTTATACTAAGTCTATTTGTTTAGTACTTAATCACCTACTTTCAAAAATACAGATTTAGAAAAACCAGAATTGCAGCCGCGGTTCAGCTCCGGGTACTTGTTCGCACCCGTCCAGTTCAACTTTTTTCTCGTGAGTTTCTTCAAGCGAAGGTTCAGCTTGTTGGTTTGGGCATACAGCTTGAGTCGACGTGTAGCTTCAGCCAGCTTAGCCGGGATGGTTCCCAGTCCAAGAAACCCAGCCATGATCATTATAACAATGGCTGATCCCAAGAGGTCTCTTCCACAGTCCAGGTGGTAGCAGTGCAAAATATCAGGAAAGATAAGGCTTGGATGGAAGCCCGCCAAACTGTGATAAGCTGGTCTGTAGGTCCAGGGCTCTCGCTGATAAAGCGTTTGCATGTACGGCGCTGTATGTAGGTTTGTAAACACCATTGCATCATCCTCAGCGCCTTTGGTCGCTTCGCACATCCAGCAGATCTTGCAAAGGGAATGCATCACAAAATGACGAGGAAGATCATTTATGGGGCTTAATGACCTATACTTCTGGATTCCCTTTGTTTATGATTATAACTATTATTGCTAGATGATGGTAAAAAATAGCCACACGGAGAACTGTTCGTGTTGTTGAACTCAAGTCTTAAGTCGAGCCCGCCTTGTCTCGGTCGGCATAGCGGTTGAAGTTGAAGGATTGCCGAAGAGCCTTCCAGTCGCCGCGAAAGCCAGCCACGAAGAAATATAGCCGGATCACCTGGGATACATTAGGAATGGAACATGTTCGAATCCAAATCCAAACCCTGTATACTGTATTCTTGCTAAAGTACATTTGCTTATGGCAGTCAGAGCACAGGTCCTCCTCCCATTGAGGGCAAGTCGTGCAAAACCAGACCCTCGTTCGAAAGCTTGTTGAAGCTTTGCGTAATTTCCCAGCAGGCTGCTTGCAGAGTCAGGTTTGTACCATCACCACTCAAAACATACCTTGATACCGGTATGATTGCACATAGGAATCGCGATGAGGCAGAGTGTCCCGGAGCCGGGTGCAGGTCACTTGTAAACATAAGAAACATCCAGGTTTCGTTCACAGCTGTAGCTTCATCACCTGTGCCCATGAGAAGTTTCTTAAAAACCAAATAGATAAGGTTATTATAAACTAAAAAATAACCTACGTCCCCACATCTAGAACAGCACCAAACCCAAACAGCTGTGCTTTCTTATAATAGCTCAGTAGCAGTAGAGGGTGCATGGTATGGAGGTGCTCATTTTATCCCTTGCAGGGTGCCCGGGGTACTCGCGAAGAAAATTTGTCCAGTAGTCGGGAACCATATCCCAGTCAGCCACCAGCATATCAAGATGACCATGACGGGCCATTGCAGCAACCTTGTTTGATTAATTCGCGTGTACTATTTACATATCAGAAGTACACACTAGCATAACCCAGCTAGCTGCAGTCTAAGCTCGAAGTTGTGCGGCAATATCATCGGCCAGTCTCGCCAGACTACTTTGTTGTCATCATCCAGCATCGGCAGAGAAACCTGTGACACCTCGCAGTTCAAAGCCAGCCCCTGCTTAGCGGCTCGTTCATGAAGTCCTTGCTCCTTGCTCCTGAGGTTCGACACAACGAACGACGATCATCGTATGCGGAGGTGCTCGGGCTTGAACGTAACTTTCAGAGTAAGTCAATAAGTTTAAACCATGCATCGATTTCAAGAGGTTGCTGCCCACCGCAGCACCGATCTCTGCAGCATGCCTGACAGATGCATAGCCACGTCCAATGGTTTTTGCCAGCCTGAGCTTGTGAGAGACACTACATCATTGCCGGTCTAACCCCATAAAAGCCGAGTAACACCCATCTCGTATCGAAGAAATCTCTGAACCTGCGTGGGTTCACACATATTGGGTTCAGCTCATAATCACAACATGCAGCTAGCGGTACAAAGTGCCAATGCAATGCTTTTTTTTGCAGCAGTCTTGAGGTCACGATCTTGTGGCATCGAGCACAGCACACTGGGCTATCCAGCATGTTCAGATCGTGATCGTATGCTCCAATCGCAAGCCGAGGGAATCTATGGCACATATCTAGGTACCATCACCCCTGCTTCAAAAGCACAGCTAGGGCACAGGCTATCCCCCACAACGAAGTCTTAAAGGGTCGAGCGGTTCATATGATTTGTTGGGTCTTTAGGATTGTCCAGCCACACGTACAACCTTCGATGCAGAAGCGGTGTGCCCTAGACCCCACAGTCCTCCCACACAGGACTGCTCTACTTGGTCTCCGAAGCAGATTTGCGCTGGAGCTCAGCTGCCACAGCACGGACCTGTGCTCGCACCATCCGGGTGTTTTCGACCTTGGTGGGCATAAGGGTTTCGGGTTTGGCTTCTAAAGGGGTGCACATACTGTTTAGATTGCAATCTAGCAGCCAGTGCTTTGCACTCGTCGACGAAATCCTCGGCATCATCATCCGCCACACTCCTCAGCCTCAGATCATGGGACCCCATTATTATGTATAATTTTTGCTAAGCTCGGAAAAATCCAAAAACCTCCAATCGCGTACTCAAGAATGTTATTCAAGAGAAAAGTCGGCATCAGAATTATGCAACGGCGAGACTCCATAAATATAGATATGAAATGATTCCAATCATACTCAATCACTCGCACAGTGGACTTTGTTGCTCGGGGCGAACCGGGCTGCCCGATCCAGGCTCGGGCTAGGCGCGTTCTCACGTTTGTGAGAGTTGCAACAACTTCGGGCGAAGCTAAAGTCACGAGAGTCAGCGACAGAAGTCGCCGCCTCGACCGAGGCGTTAGTCTCCGGAGGTTGGCAGAAAACTGAATGTTCTCCTTGGGAGCACAAGTCGGCGCTGCAAGCCGAAGCAACGATGTCTCGACAGGGTGTGGTGGGTGGGTGTCGAGACGGTTTGGCGGTCCCGCCCCCCCACCACTTGAGATGAATGTCACGGATAGGCCAAGCATTCAGAATGGCACGACACAAGAAATGGTCACACCAAAATACCGGTGCTTAGGGTGAGGTAAAGCACACGGGATAGGGATTAGGGTACTTTTTGTATTTTTGCAAGCTCGCCACATGTGGCTCGCCTCGCGCGCAAAAAGGGGTTGGTAGACAAGTCTACAACTGCTCTTTTTGCTAAGCTCGGAAAAATCCAAAAACCTCCAATCGCGTACTCAAGAATGTTATTCAAGAGAAAAGTCGGCATCAGAATTATGCAACGGCGAGACTCCATAAATATAGATATGAAATGATTCCAATCATACTCAATCACTCGCACAGTGGACTTTTTTGCTCGGGGCGAACCGGGCTGCCCGATCCCCCCAAGCAATGCAGTACGGGAGCCCCCTTTGATTACAAGTCGACAAGTTTTGTACCAGTAAGCGGGCAGTCACAATCCACACGCAATGCCCCAGCCTTGACAAGCTCATCCAGCTCGCCTCTTGACGGCGCATCGGCTGGGTTCGAAGCGGATGGCACACGAGCCCACCAAGCCCACGTGTGAGCATGCATCTCTAAGGACTCCCAAATCAGCAAAATATCTCGCATCGGTTTGCTAGAAGATGTACCCTTGATGTAGCTAAGTAGCACACCGTCGTTATCGATGAAGTACACACAATATCGTCCCGACAGTGACTGATGAAAGACCTTTCTCGCTGTGAGCACGGCGTAGGCCTCGACTGGACCTATGATGTGCTGAAGGTCCCGGGACCAAGTCGAGACGACACTGTTGCACACATGGCAAGCAAAGTACTTCGGTTGTTGTTCTCGCGGGTCAAACATGATTCCCCCTACTGTGTGGACAGATCCTTCGCTGGCGCCATCGGTAAAGACGAGAATCGGTTTCGGGGGAACCGAACAGGGCACAACCCTAGGAGCGCCAAAGGACAGTCGACTGACCAAGAAGTCAAAGGCCCTAACCTCCTGCTCGCCAAGACGGAACTTGTCGGCGTGCCTAGCCGATGAGGCTCGCAACTCGGCCAAAGCCAATTTGCCGGTACGTCCCATGATTTGCGAATCTGAGAACTGAATCCTGCCCGCGACACGGGCGAAATCTCTCTGCCGTACGACACCAGCTTTAATGCATCCTTGTATGACCTCACACACCTCGCTCGCACGACCTTCTTTGTTGCGAACACGGATGATCGCATCGGGCGCTGAACTGCAGTCTACTTCAACGCCCAACATCGAACCAACCGAAGAGAAAGGGGCCAACTTCTCAAGGGAGGCACTAAACCCTAACATCTGGGACAGGAGCATCATTGTCGACATGGTGGAATCCTTAAGCAGCGTTGGCGTCATGACTGGGTAGTCATCATAAAAATTGCTCCACCACAAGTGAAGTTCGAGGCCGATCCTCCAAAACAACCGTGACATTCGATTGAAGTGAACCACCGACGCTGTGCTGCCGAAAGGTAGCGCTTTGGACTCGAACAAACCCACGCCAAGACTACTCGGGTCCAACAGTGCAATGATTGCATGAGCACGGCTGCCTGGTGACAGTGGGAACTGACGATAAGCGTTCTTCAAGTCAAACGTAGTAAGCAAAGGTTCCCAAGCCCCGTTGATCCACAAAGGGTGGACACGGCCCACCAATGGCGGCCCGTCAGGCATCGCGAAAAAGAACTGATGCTCTGAAGTGCATGCCTGGGTCCAGCAACGGCAAATGGCAATGATTTCGTCAAGGGCGCGCAAGTCAATCTTATCGGCATACGAAAACGAACCGTTGACTAGATTTTCCGAAAAATCATCAATCGGTCGAAGCTTCCTTTTTCCCGCTGAAGATTGTACAACCGGAAACCTCCTAACCGGGACCCAATGGTCACCATGCCTGGCATGAACCTCTTCCTGCGTCAGAGGCCCTTCAAGAAGGTCGTCCGTCACTTCTTCCAAGGTCTTGTCCCAAAGTTCCTGAGAATGCTCGTTCAGACCCTCAGAGGCAACCTTGCCCAGGAGTGCCGGTCGCAAAAACTTGCTAGCATCAAGAAAATCCGCCTTGGTCCTCGCCTGTGGTCGCAACTCTCGCCTGAAGACCCCGGTGTGCTTCTGACTACCAACTAAACTAAGTCAAACCCTTCCAAGAGCTCACTCAACCAATCCTTGTCAGGCCAGTCCATATCATCGGCAATACGCCCAATACGCTTCAGGAGCAACAAGCGCTTGCCTCGAAGCACACGGCCAATGTCAGGATCTAGCTTGCCTTTCATGTCTCCTTCGGCAATTTGCAGTTCTTTGGCCCAGCTAAGCCACAATTTCAACTTGGAGCACCGTTGTCGCTGAACCCATTCCGGACCTTTGGTCAAGGCCTCGAACAATCGCCTTTTCACAATAGGTGACAGAACAGCCGAAGCAGCAAAAGGATGTAGCAAGTCTTTAGCCGCATCAACGAACTCATCTGGTGTGGCAAAGACTCCCAAAGAAAGGCGAAATCTCTTACTCTCGTTACCCGCATCGCCACCCGCATCACCCCTGAGAAGAGACGTGGCGATGAGCTTGGATCCTGCTGGCACCTCGCCCAACGGGCGTATGAGGCACTGTTTGTGGTTCACTGGCGGAACCTGATCGACATCTACCTGCAAGACCTTGCCGAACTCGGGCAGTAGCGAAGCTTCAGGCTTGCCTCGCTTCTGCTGGGCAACACCAGCTGGCGTGGATGACAACGCCACGTCGGGGCAAGCAAGACCATGGTGCCGCGCAATTGCCTGGACGACATGTTTGCAGAATTCGGGCGGATGCGTGACGACTCCGCCTTCCACTTGGCTATGGGAATGGTCGCCTTTGCACAAGCAGTTCAAGGACCTTAAAGCCTTGCAATTGGTCCTAAGTTGGCGGCGAAGCTTAAGGGCAGACCCGAAATTACAAAGATCGTAAACAACCTCAGAAGTTGAAGGCAATGCTTGCACATTGGTCAAATTCCAAAGAAGGCTGGCCTTAGGATGTTCCAAGGTCCAAGGTATTCCCCGTTTGTCCACGCTTTGCAAGAAAGTGCACAAGTGGTTGACCATGGAATCAGCCAAAGCGAGCCGATCAACAACTTTGGAATCGGTGGCTCCCACGGGGCTCGTGACCCCGTTGACTAAGTGCCTGAACGCCTGCTGTGGTCCGAACGTGGCATAAGGTGGCTCCGCGTGGACATAAAGAACTGGGTAGGTTTCAAGAACCTCTTCAAGGTAGGTCCAACTCGACGCTTGCGCCAAATCAAGTGCACACAACTTGGACAAAGGGAGCCTGTGCCCCCCACGATCCACCGGGAAGACCTCAAACCCGTGTTGTTTGAAAACCCTAGACAAGGCACCACTACGAGCAAACAATTCGATAACGATCCCTTGCACTGGACTCCTCGACGGATCGCCGATGTGCTGTGGTTCATATTCCTGCCTTTGCTCAAGAAGTGGCGGACTGCTGGTCCCATTCCTGAAGTCTGCAAAACACGCCTGCTCTGCCACCTGGTCGCCGGTGGCAGGGTACTGCGACGGAAGTGCAAACCCCAAGGATTGCAACACAACCTTTTCTGAGTCCTCAAGCTTCTCACCTCCTTGTACCGAGTATCCGATAAGGACTATTCGCCTGCCTTCCCAACTCAGCGTGAGGTGCTTCTGAACCCTGGCCTGAAATCTTACGGGACCTAACCCTAAATCCAAGGTGGTTCCCAGCAGCTCCTGGCCATCAACTGTCAAGCGCTCTTTGCCAACATCGGATTGCACCCAAATCCCACCACCAGAAAACCGGTTTAGTGGAACAACTAAGTTTGGGATGAAGGCATTCTGGCTATCTGCATGCAATGCAGTCTGGTTGTCAACAGAAAGCAACAAGGAAGTAAATTCATGCCCGGGATGGGCATGCCGCAGAATTCTCGCTAGTATCCTTGTCGTGCTTGGGAAAACTTTGCAATTTCGCCGCAATCCTACCTTGACATGCACAAAAGCACCGCTATGGAATGCACTGCAAGACACGTCAGTGTTGCTCCGGCGTTCGCCGGTCAACTCGTCGTGCGGCAAGAGTCAATCTCCTCTGGAGTGGGCAACCTGTCAGCCTCAAGCAAATGTTGTGAAAGGATTTCAGCGGAGGCACCGCCGGATGCATCAACGCTCATACCCGTATCGGCTCCGGCCTGAGGGGAGGCGGAACCGAACGGACCTGAGGCACCTAGTCAAGAACCTCCTGCTTTCGGACAGTTGCGGTAATAGTGCCCAGATTTCAGGCAGCCAGCACGGCAGCATATGTGCAACCCTTTGTCGCACCTTCCTGATGTCACTCTGCGCTTGCACCTATTGAGATTATAATCCCAACAGATTGCGTACCCTTTAGGCGTGAAAGATAACCCTCCATCCGCAATCTCCTTAGGCATTGCAGCAGTGATGGAAGTGGTGTCTCGCTTCCCTTTGCCGCCCTTATGACCTTTACCTCCCGCCCTTGCGGGGCGTCCATGCGGGGTCAGGCCTTGGCGCTGCTGCAAGAAGGGGTTGCATTAGGTGCGCCACATCTGGGTGATTACGAGCTGTCTCGAAGTGCACATCACATGGCCTACCCGTCGCCTGAAGCTGTATTCCCTCTCGGGTGAGCTCGGCAAGTTTGATGAAGAATTGTCTGTCGGCATGGATGACCTGTTGCAAGGAAACGCGGCTGTACCCTGTCGGAGGTTCTCGGAAGCGGCACGCGAGAAGTTGCTCGGTCCAGGCGTCATGTAGCGTATAAGAGATGATTCCCGCTTGCTCCATCGGACTCCATCGCTAGGCCACGCCTAGTAAGAGCATACCGCATGAGCAAATCAGAGGAAATGTCTGCATCCATCTTGTTGTTCACCAAGCCTTTTAGTCGAACATTTCCCCCGCTTTCTACGACAAGATGCCGGTCCTCCTTGAGCGTGGCCTGCTTGATTTCATCTTCCTTAGAGGTGCAGGTCGAAAGCTCGACGTAGACAAGCCGGTTTTCCTCATAGATCGCCACGCAACGATCCACGAGTCGATCAGATGGCTCAAGGGGGCCTCGGATATTTATCCCAGGCAAGCGTTTCTGTTGCTTGGCCAACCGGTCGGCCCTGTCGGGCTGAGCCAGTCTCTTGACAGGCCCGTCCTCAACACGCTCCACTGACTGCCTCAACTCAGCCGAGGTGAGCGAGTAGGATTCATGGAACAAGCGTCGAAGTACTGACAATTCTCCCACGCTACCATTCCTACCCAGAAGAGTTGCAATGGAATCAAGAAAAGGCCCTTCATCCTGAGCACCAGGGGTGTATGAAGACGAAAAAGCAAACTTGGCCAATGTGTCAATACCCCCTTCGACGATCTTCTGCAGGACAGCCTCATCAAGCCCCAGCGCGATGGCCCTCGCACGGAAATTTGCGGTGGAATCAGTGACCGACATTGCAACGACTACACCCTCCACCTGCTCTGAGACGCACACTTGCTCACGCAGCATTTACACTTCGCCTCTGCACACTGTTGCTCTACAGCACCTCTGCAAAATTGATCGCTTCTCTCGGCATTCCGCGCGGCACACATCACAGGACCCTGTATTTGTTGCATGCCATAGCCTCGACACTCAAACGAGACAAGACTTTGCGATCCATAATGACACAAGTCACTGTTAAGCACGTCAACACAAAGTCTTGCCTCTCGCTAAGGGCCAATCGCCCCGGATCCAAGCGATCCTCTGGCGCTGCACTCAAGTCTCCAAGAAGGACTCTCACGATCCTTCAAGGCCATCAAAAGGTATTTTGCGATGCTGTGCCCAAAGTTCCAGCTCGGGCCCGAATCAGCCGACATGCGAGTGGAGGCACCAGCATCCACCCAACCCGAGCCCGCGCCAGCTCCTCTACCGGGTTGGATGTGGCAAACCCAAACCCACTCCGGTCCAGCCCGAACCAGCTCTTATCGGACCGGGTGGCACTTCTTGCACAAAGGATGCAAGAAGGAAACTCCACTGTTCATCTCAACGTAATTCGAAGAGATCTTTGTTCCACATGCAAAAGTGGCACCGGCCTCGTCGGCCACAAAATGAATGATCCTCGAGAGTTTGTGCCGGAACATACGACAATCACTCGCAGCGCCCTGTCCTCCAGAGCCCTTTCCTCGGCTCCGAGATCACCAACGTTGTCCTCTTCGTCCTGTGAATCTTCCGACTCACTCACTCCGCCGTTGGATTCATAGTCGGGAGGATCACCCTCGGTCTCTGCTGAGGGCGCCGCCGCCTCACAAGGAAAATGTCCGCTCCGAGTGGCATCAGGCCTGAAACGATCCTCCCTGATTTCACCAAGGACTCTCTCCAGAGCTCGCACAGCACTCGAAATATCGCAGCAGCTCGGTCGGTGTGGTAACCGAGGGTACGACGCACTGCCTGATCGATACCAAATTTCCCGCACCAGCTGAGGGTAGTGCACTTGCACGAATGAGTGCCCAATTTGGTGAGGGCCCCGTGATCAAAACCTCCTTTGCTCAAAATGCCCTTAAGCCAGGATGCAGCTACAGTGGCGCTCGGTGGGACGAGTAGCCATTCTCCCGAAGCTCCTGTACCAGGGAGCAGCGGCACACCGCTGCCCGTCGGCATCTTGTGAACCTCCCGGAGCTTCATCCACACTCCTGCCCAATCGAGTCCTGTGACACCTAAGCGTGGGCAGACCATGGGCAGAAGCATCGTCTTTCTCTCAGTCGTGAAAGACGTCTTTGATCGAAGAACCTCTCCTTCCAAGTATCCAGCCACCTCAGTGGCTAGACCACTCGGAGTGTCCAACTGCAAGTTTCCAAGGTTCATCCCATCTGAAAAACGGGCTCGCATGAACACCAAGCAAAGAAAGAAACCCGCGCAGATTCGATCAATTGCCCTGGCAGTCGGATCACAAACAAGGTTCTCCAAGAAAGCTACCATAGCCACCGTGAGTGGCGGCCTCCGAGTCTTCTTGCGCTTTGCGAGGTAGGTGAGCCTCGCTATGCCAATCACCCGACCGCTGAGCAAGCAATCGGCTCCACCTGTGACACCGAGGACGTGCACAGAGAAAGATATGGATACAATGAAGCTCCTCAAGAAAGTCGGGGCAGACGAAAACTCGCAACCCTTGCAAAACTCGTATACCTGCCCCTCCTCAAGTGGGAAAGGATCCATGTCGGCCTGAACACTCCAGCGGATATACTCGGACCAGCCCTCTGATGCAGAGTACCAGCTGCCTTCCCAGCAAAAATGTGGCCGAGGCTTTCCAAGATGAGTGGTTCAAGTCTTTGCTCACCCCGAAGACGCCGGCCGATATCAAAGCTCAGAGGGGAGTGCATAATAATCACACCCCACTTCCTAATACCCGCGACCAGCTCTCGTTCCAGCTTGTACTCCCACGAAATCCCGTGCCAATGTTTAGCCATGTTCAATGGAGAGTCTCCCGAAACACCCGGTCTCTTTGCCTGACTGACGGACCCGGAAGATGCCGCTTCAGCTCGAGGTCCGGCTATCAGCGGCAACGGTCCCCTTGCAGCAGGGAGACGAAAAACTAAGTTCGTGGGCTCTCTGATTGTCTCCCACGTAGGTCTGAAAGACGACTGGTGACTCGATCTGATGCAAAAGGACAAGTGCGCATCAAGTGCAGCGGCATCCACAGGCACGTCTCCCATGTAGGCTCAACAGGGATGCCCTGATCCACTGAGAAAGTGCGCCTCCGAAGCCACCTTACGCTACAAAGAGTCACTCACATAACCGTCAGAAGAAAACGATCTACCGAGTTCAAGAGCGAGCCAAGTATGACCGGGTGTTATGTGTCACAGCAACTTCACACACACCCAAGACCGAATGCGTCAGGCTTCTCGCAGTGAAAGAAAAATTTAAGTCCTAGAGCAGCACTCGCATTAAAGCGTGAGTTAACATGAAGGCACTCCTGAAATCGGCACACACGAACTTTTCTTATCCAAGCTGCAAAGCATCCGGACCTCGGTCACCCCAGCCAACCTTCAAGGACGGCAGGGCGCCCTTGCCCTTTGATCAAAAACTACGGTGGGGTCCCAGGTGCTTCCGGATCCTCAGGCAAAAGCTGCCGAAGCTGCAACTGCACTTTGCTCAGCCCTTCAGCAATAGAGTTTGCAGCATGCTCATGTACCGAAGCACGACCACTGAGCGTCGCGACCTTCTCACGCAGCTCCCTAAGCAGCTTCAAAGAACGCTTGATGTCTGCTTCGTTCTTTCTCATCTGACTCTCGAGTCGAGAGACCCTCTGAACTAAGGCCTCCATGAGCTCCACCGCAGGAGAGCCACTTTCGTCGGATGACCCCCTTCGATCCATCTGCCGCGGTCAACGGGACCACACGGCGTGCACGACCTAACAGCACTTCGTGTTAGGAGCACTTGAACCTTCTAGATGCACGCTACTGGCCCCAAGGCTTTCCACGGCTCTCTAACCGCACACCCCCGTCAAGAACTTTTGTCGAGACGGTTTGGCGGTCCCGCCCCCCCACCACTTGAGATGAATGTCACGGATAGGCCAAGCATTCAGAATGGCACGACACAAGAAATGGTCACACCAAAATACCGGTGCTTAGGGTGAGGTAAAGCACACGGGATAGGGATTAGGGTACTTTTTGTACTTTTGCAAGCTCGCCACATGTGGCTCGCCTCGCGCGCAAAAAGGGGTTGGTAGACAAGTCTACAACTGCTCGTGTAGTGTAGCCAATGCATGTGTGATTATTTAGAGCTTCTACAGCTGGGGTTGGGTATGTAGGCAGCTAGGTAGCTCATCCAGCCGGTTTTCCAGATCGCCCTTTTTGCCTTCCATGTCCTTCCGCAAAGCATGGTCCTTCGGCAGGTCGTAGCAAATATTCGCGGCGTTGTACTCTTTCTTCAGCTCTTTGCCTGAGTTGGGAAAAGCTTGATTGGTTTTTGTATGGGGGCTTTGAGGGTCCAGTGGTTAAGACGAACCGAGACACGGCATTCATCCAAAAGCTCTTTGGGTGTCTTGGGCGCCTGGATCAAGGCTTTTGCCTTGGCTTTGGCCTTGCTTTTCGGGTTTTTTCTTGGGGGCGGCGGCGGTGGCGTCGGCCGATCCT
The DNA here is from genome assembly GCA_905221615.1 of Symbiodinium sp. CCMP2592. Classification (NCBI taxonomy): domain Eukaryota; class Dinophyceae; order Suessiales; family Symbiodiniaceae; genus Symbiodinium; species Symbiodinium sp. CCMP2592. The sequence goes on from CAJNDT010001322.1 coordinate 38,332, forward strand.
CGGTGCGTAGAGTCAGGTAGAGCAGGAGTACACCACCAAACCGTGCATGCGTGGAACCTTTACCTCTAGCCCCTCAATGCTGACTCGGTGCCCGAAGGATCCAGGCCCCGGCACTCCGTTCAGCCTCATCAACGGGGCCACGGCCTTGGCACTGGCCTTCAACTTCGACTTGATTTCGCCGGTCTGGGAAACCTTTTCGGATTCTTCCACGTTCTTCTTCTTCCGGCAAACATACACGATGGATTCGAGGCAGTGAGGGGCGTCGGGGTCAGGGGTTCCACCCTTTCTGACTATGCTTTCGATCTTTGTCCTTAGATGAGGAGGCAAATAGCATCTCAGAATCAGAGTGTTGTGTTTAAAGGATTGATAGTAATATTGCAAACATTGCAGTGCAATCAGGGTTCGCACTGAATCCTCTCGCAACCATTTCCTTCACGGTGAGCTCCTCATAGCCACTCTTCACCTCGGCCGATTTCGTCTTGGTGATGATCAGCTGGGCCTCCGTGTTGTTCATGTTCTCGCCCTCCTCGAGCCATTTCGCGAACACTTCGTGCTGTTCCTCGGCTAGGGTGCACATCTCTATACACTCGAGATGTAGCCGAGCATGCATGCTATAACTCGACAGGTTTCGTCTTTGCTTCCGGTCCACAGCTTAGTCATTTCGGGGAACTCCGAGCCCTGGCTGTCCATTCGCCGACCGAACTTCATCCATTGAGCACGGTGGGTCGACGAGTTGGGCCCCTTAGGCTTCGTGGTCTTGGTCACAGAGGTTGTGGCAGGCGGTTTGGCCTTTGGTGGCGGGGTCTCGTGGTCTTCATCCCCCTCCTCCTCCTCTTCATCCTCCTCTTCGCTTTCTTGCTCCTCCCCGTTCTCATCCTCCCCATCCGACTCCTTCTCCTCGTGCTTAACCGAGGCTTTCGCAGGCGGGGCCGGCGGTGCGGCCGGCGGTGTGGCCGGCGGGAGATGACCCAGCCACGCTCACTGTGCAGAGAGCCATATTGCAGGAGTGGCGCCAAAGGCGGGAGCCCCTCCGCCGCCGAGGCACGCGGCGGCGGCGCATGTCGAACACCTACGCGGCATCCTCCCGTCGCAACACGACTGCGATGTGCTACTGTCGCTGCCGATGTCCTTGACCGCGGGGTCGCTTCTTCGCATCAACGTTGACCAGTTTGGTTGTGACATATGCAGCTTCGCGGATCGGGCAATGCGCCAGCGATGCTGCACGGAGGAGGAGGCCTGGCGACTCTGCGTCAATCCGCTCATCGCGATCAGTGCAGCGCTGGCAGAGCTTTGTGAGCCGCTTCAGCACCTTGCGGATGATAAGGCTTATGACTTCTCGTGGCGCGAGCTCGCAAGGCCTCAGGTCTGGTGGTGGCTGCTCGTGGACGAAATGGTAGCCCAATGGCAGCATGCAGACCAGGCCACTCTGGACACTACCATGGCGAGGGATGGTAGCTTTATTGTGATGGCATTAGGTGGCCCGGGACGGCATCTTTCACCACTGCAGTATTGCAGCGCCCTTCTCCCGGCGCAGGTGCTGCTGTTGGTGGTTCGGCTACTTGTGGATCGGCCACAGTCCTACCCGCACTTGGAGGTGGCGGAGGTGTTGCGGCCGATGAAGGGCGCCACAACCATGTCGGGGTCCGCCTCTCAGCCACCTTTGCGGCTGGTGATATTTGCCCCTTGCAGTGGCAAGTTGGGGCGAGCTACCAGGGCCGCCTCCGCATTTACCTCCCGCTCTCGGAGGAGGCTCTGGCGGCTGCCGGCAGGCCTCTTGGCTAGCGCCTTGGCTAGAGTTCGGCAGTGGACTCAGCAGGGAGGGTACGATCTACAAGCTGCGTTGGCCATTTGGCTGCCTGGGCCCAAACGAATTACGATGTGGTATCCGGAACGCTTCTACCTGTTGGGAAGTCATACCATGACTGGCCGCTTTGCGGAGATCGTCCGGCGAGACTTCGCTGATGCACCCATGGGCCTCCGTATCCTGGGAGTCCGTTTGACCGTAATATAGGTGTACGTAGGCCGTATGGCCAAATGACCGTGAAAAAAGACATTGGCCGTGAAAAACCATATGGCCACGAAACCAGTGTGAATTCACACGGGGCCTTGTGAATTCACGCGGGGGCTGGGAATTCACAGGGTGGGCTTGTGAATGTACAGAATTCGTTTGCTATGAATTGTACAGCGCGTGAAACAGTAGATTGTGAAGTTTCACTCTGTGTTTGGGGGTTTGTTTCTGTGCAAAAAAAGTCTTTTGCACATTTAGCGTGTCACACCCCCACAGCGGTTCGATTTAATCCGTCTATACCCAGATCGGCAAAAACGGGCGGTTCAAACCTATAGCTCTAGAATATTTTGGCTCAGAAGAAGAAAAACAAACTTCTGAATTTCGGCTCGATCCGGGAGAAAAAATAAGAAAGACGCTCAAAGCCTTAATATATGCCCACATATAGTATATATATATATATATTTATTTTCCCTTTGTGCAAAACACCGGGCGTGAGAAATTAAACGAATTGATATGTGAAACACAGACTCCAATATCTTTCGGAATATAAAAAGAATCGTCAACCAAATATACATTCATATGCAGTCGAAGACGCGCCACTCTCTTTTTCACAGACTGGGGAGACGAGTGCCCACGTTGGCCGGGCTTAGGGCCCAGGGCAACGGTTTGGTAAAGTAAAGGAAGCTACTGCACGTTCCAGCGAGAGCACTTTCTCTGTGAGACCACGTTGGAGCACCTCTCCGAACGATGGGACTTGGGCGGGCGGGACGAAAAATTCTACAAAACTTTGGGGGTCCCACCCACCTCTCCCTTGAGCAGAAATGTTTCGTGAGAAACACTCTTAACATAGCTCACATGAGACTGTCACACACATGCCCTAATTTATTTCGAAAGCGAAATAAATTTGTTTTGCAGGGAAAATAAAAACTCATCCGTGCACGCGCGGAGATAGTTCTTATTTTCCCTTTGTGCAAAACACCGGGCGTGAGAAATTAAACGAATTGATATGTGAAACACAGACTCCAATATCTTTCGGAATATAAAAAGAATCGTCAACCAAATATACATTCATATGCAGTCGAAGACGCGCCACTCTCTTTTTCACAGACTGGGGAGACGAGTGCCCACGTTGGCCGCCCCTGTAAAACGTGGCTATGTACTGAGGGCGCACTTAAGGGTCTCCGTCAGAACGTCTGCCGAACATTCGGCACGGAGATCCTGGCCCATTGAGTACACACCTCGAGAAGGCGCATCAGCTGGGTTGCTGTGCGACGGCACACGGTCGTAGTAAAAGAAGGCCTGTAAGTCAAACTCACGCTTGGCTGCCAGGAAAGCCATCGCACTGCCTACTGGGTTTTCTGACCAGCACTTCACGAACGCGCCGTGCACACCTGAGTTGTCCGTGTACACTACAACGTTCCTCTGAGACAGGTGACATTTGAAAAGCTCAAGTGCCACTACCACTGCAAGAGCTTCTAGCTCAAAGATCACTGTCTCTCTGTCGCGCCCGAAGCAACTCAGCAGAACCTTAATCAAGTCACTAGGGACGGTCGCCCCAAACCAACTTAAGATTCTCCCGTCAGCATCGTAGCAGACGCCTCCAAGCCCACTGTGCCCGGACGGCTCGAAGGAAGCGTCTACAAAAACAAGGCGGTTATCACCTAAGTCCCTAGAAACGACTCTGGAGCAACCACTCTGCAAAAGCTCTACAAGGTGAGTGGCACCCCACCTGAAGCGCTCGGACACACAGAAGCTCTTCGAAGGCTTGTCCGACAAACAGTGAAGCGCCTGCCGTGCCAGTCTGCCGAACAACTGGCCACTTGCGAACTGGGCTCGCCCTCGAATCTTTTCAAGCGTTGTCGCATCAATGCTGCCCCGAGCGAGAACCTCTTCAAGAGAAGCAATGATTTCGTTTCGGCGTTTCAGGGTATTCTTCAACAAGGCGTAACCCCGAATGGCGTTTCCCACATCAAGCTCAATCCCTAACACCTTACAGCAAGTGGAATAGGGGAGAAGCTTATCGGTGGAAACCTTCCACCCCAGGAGCCTAAAATACACACTGATTACCAGCTCGACGTGCTTTGCTTCGCTGCTGCGGGCGATGCTAAGGTAGTCGTCAAAATAGACGGACCAAACTAGGAACAGCAACTTGACTGCTACCGTCCAGACGGCCACTGCGCATCTGATGAACGCCGTAACTGAAGCTCGCGATCCGAAAGGGAGAGCCCGCTGCTTAAACACAGCGGGCTTCTGGCTCCTTGGGTCGTAGATCACGAAGTAGGCATCTCGAGCAAATGCGGTGTCACTGAGAGGCAGTTGTTTATACGCAGCCTTAAGGTCCCACGTTTTGGCATTCATCGCAGACCGGACACGATGGGCCTTGGCGCGGGCTAGCCAAGACGAAATCATGCCCGCCACCACGTCAAGAGTGTGGACCGTGACTTGCTCCGATTGCGTCACTGCAGCATTAACTCTAGAGGCCCTATAATTATCGATTGGCCGCACCTTGGGAGCGCCATCAACCTCTCCCTGAACCACACCAAAACGGCGGGTCAGCGTGGCTCCCTCCGGAAGCGTGCTAGGGTCTATGGGTCCCTCGACTACACCGGCGTCTACTTCCTTAAGGGTCGCTTGCAGCACACCTTCGTCGATGACAGGATCATCCGCTGGCCCAACAGTCGCCAGAGTGGCTTCCCTTGCACGATCAGCACCTTGTCGCAAGTCTGCTTCGAGCATGCTGGCTGGTCTGAATTTCTTCTTGAAGAATCCACTTTCAGGCAACTTACCAACTAGGTCGAACCCTTGCACTAAGTCGTTGAAGAGGCCTTGGTCAGCGTGCTCGGCATCCTCAAGAAGGGTCCTGAACAGGATCAAGCGTTTTTGTGCAAGGATGTGACGCCGGTTATCGGACATTCCCTTTCGCAGCGCATCCTCTTCACCAACGAGGGAGTTCGCCCGTGCAATCCACTTTCTGATCAGCTCGGTCCGATGCTGCCCCAATGCGTGCTCGCCCAACTCAAAGTTTTTACGAACAGCGGTTTCAAGGTCTGCTGGGAGCAGGTTCGAAAGGCTGCTGGGGTGTTCAACATTGCACGCCTGCTCGACGAACTCCTCGGGCGACCACCTGACACCAAACTCAGCTGTAAACTTCACGGGCTGTGAGGCTGCATTGGTAGTGGCACAAGCAGATGTGACGAAGCCGAGCTCGTCCATGATCGCCCGGTCACATTGCTCGAGCTCGTCCAAACCTCCCGGGAGGAATGCAACTAGTACAGCACGATCTCCTTCCCAGCGCTCAGTCGCATGAGGCACACGTGGGTTGAAGCAAATTCCCCCGCCGTCAAAGGAAAGCACCGTGCCCATCACTCGTGTGCCGTCTATGGTCCTCGGCGAGCTGCCTGCTTTGTCAGCAAGCCACAGGCCACCTCGTTTGAACGACGTAATAGGCAGCACAAGGTTGTTAGAGTTAGGGTCGTTATGAGCATCCACATGTGGCTCAGCCAGAAGGTTCACCGTGAATGCTATCGCTCCAAACCTGTGCCACGGAGCTTGCTCGCGTACATACCGGCATGCCAAGGCGGTGGTCCAAGGGCAGCGCAGAGTTGAGTTTCGGACACCGACCATTGGACCATGGCTGTAGCCTCCGGAGAACCACTGGTGCGAGTCCTCCGTTTGGATACCTCGGGCCCTGGCTGGAAGGACTTCGGGTGTCTGTGACAGGACTTCGAACATGTCATCGGCCGTGAGCTCACCAGGCTGGCGGCGCGACATAATTTCGTAAGCTAGATGTTCACATTTCTGCGCATCGGCAGGCGGTGGTTGCGCCAACACTCCCGAACTCGTTAAACCTACCTGAGGCTTAGGACAAAAGGGAGCAGGCGGCAAAGGAACCCAAGCGGGACTAACCTCAGGATGACTATGTACCCCTTCGGCATCTGGCTGCACCCCTTGTGTGGAGATGCTAAGGACCTTGCTTCCAGCAGGAATGGAGAGCAGGTCCACCGACAGAGTGGACCCGGCAGGGGGAGTCCACTCCTCCGTTAGGACTTTCCGGCGCTCAAGGCCACTGACACAAGCAGGATCGCAACACCCTGAAACCATGACCCGGGTTTTGAACTCTGAGACCAATGGCAAGACGCGTTTGCTGGCCTGAACTCCGGAATACACGCGGGCTCCGGTTACTAGGTTATCAAGCTCGTGCAAGGATTGCGGCGCGTCGGCACAGCCCAGATCAAGCAATTGTTTTCGCAGCAAAGTGGACATCTCTCGTGCGAGGGCCCAAGGATAACTAAGCTCGGCAGAGGACTTAGCGAAATCCCAAGAAGCGTGCGAATGCTTGCCGTCGCAAGTGCGTTGAAGGCAAAGGAAGGCAGGCAGTGTGTGCACCAACAGGGTCGCCTTCTTTCGGGAGTGGCCAAACATGCACTGGTGCAAGGTTGTGGCGAAAATTGGTACGTCTGTGAAGAAATCTCGCCACCACTTGGTGGCCCACAAAAATGACTGAAGAGGCCCTTCAACTGAAAATAAAATCCCTCGCATGTACATCATCTTGCAGGCACGAGCACAAAATTCGAACAAGCGGTTGGCCTGGTTGACCCGAACTTTGTCTGCACCTCTCAAGGAAGGAAGCCCACGCGGATGCAAGTCATCACGAAGCCCGGCACCGCGAGTGGCAGTACCAGCCGGCGGTGACATGTGCACATAGACCAGGTTAGGCTCATTAAGAAGCGAAAGGAAGTGTTTTTGGCCCTCAGCAGTGCTAAGGTCCAGTGATACAATAGGACACACAGCTCCCTCGACCCGCGCATCCACAGCAAAAGAATCTTTCATTCCACATGCACGAAGAGCCGCAGTGAACCTCCCGGCCCCTGAGCAAACCTGAATGCAAAATGCTTCAGCGATGCTGAGTTTGGCCACACGTTCAGTGGCACGTCCAAGGAAGGACACTCGCTCCTTCCCAGTCCGAAGCTCAGGGGCCCTAAGCCCTCAAGCGCCGCTTTTCTTGTGATGCTCCTGAAGAGAGTGAGGCTGCAAGCATCCCGGCTCTGCGCACAAGTGCAGCCCGCGCGAGCATGCACTCCCCGGGGCGGCGTCTGCACAGCCGCACTGCATGTTAAATGCCCAGCACAAGCGTTCACCATCTTTGTTCTGGCTCCACTTTCCAATCAACTCCTTCGGCACACGCAGCCTAGCCCCACCTTTCTTACCTTTCCCTGTGCTTTTGCCCTTCTTACCTGGCTTATTCCCTTTGTCATCGGCCTGCTGATCCTCGATCTTCCTTTTGAGCGGAGGCGGCGGGTGCTTAGGTTTTTCGGGAATGGCAAGCGGCAGAAGATGAAAGCTGACATGTGTGTCATCGAGAATGCTCTCGAAGGCACGGTCCAATGGTCGGACCCCATCCGCGCCTGTCTTCAGGCTACGCACCTTCTCAGCGATCCTCGTGAAAGCCGCTCTGTCAGCGCGGAGTGCCTGAACCACACTAACCTTTGCGTAGTTAGGCGGCGGCGCGTCCTGGACTCGCTGGATGAGCAGGCTATGATACATGTTCATAGCATCGTAAGAGCAGCAGCCGACGAGGTCGAATGCGAGCGCCCTTCGGCGGAGCGCTTGAACCAGCTCCAGCTCTCCGTGGGTATCACATGTGGCCTGCTGCGGCTTGTCTCGCACTGTCAAGGAGCCACTCCCATCCAACGAAACCTCCTTCACCGCCTTCTTAAGCTGAAGTTCATGCTGACGCGTGGTGAATTTGTTTGGATGCTGGTACACAAGCGTGTCTTGTTGCAGCATGCCGTACACCAAAATGTACGCCTCGAATGCGACCTCTTCCACTCCACGGTGCGTTAACCCTGTGAGCCGGGCCCGCTGCCTTGTGATGCGAGCTTCGCGCTCAGCAGGATTCAGTCGCTGGGATGTTGGATCATCCCCTTTTTCAACTTTCTGCTTAAGATCTGCAACAACCATCGTGTGAGCCTCAAAGATCAGTCGCTTTGTGGCAGCGACGACACCAGCGTTGATTACTCGAGTACCAAAAAGCTCGCGGACCTGATCATTGGAAGGCGTAGCCCCTGGCGGCACTGCCGCAAAAGCTAGACGGGCTAGACTGTGGATGCCGGATCCAGTGAGGGCCGCGATGTCGTCGGCAGACAATCCGACCTCGGCCGCACGATCCTCGAAGGCCGCTCGGCTCTCGGTAAGAGAGGTCATGGCACTGGCACGGCTCAAAACAGCTAAACTCGGTAGTGGCACAGCGCTATTGAAAAGATGATATTCCGAAACACAGGCTCGTACGAAGGCACGCAGTTTAGGAAGCAGTGTTTCCCAACTGAACGCATATTCATCATTCCATCCTGTATTCCAGTCAAGACCTAGAAGCCATAGCAATCTTGCATGTGATGTATAAACCCTTCGGCACCGGCACATCTCGGCGCAGCCGCAGTGCACGTTCACTCGGCCCTCTTGAGCACAGGAACATGTAGGCGCGCTCAAGTTGGTTGTAAGTCTTGCGGCCGGCACGTCTCGGCCACGTAGTCCCATCGGTCACTTACTCGATGGAGGCTGTGAACATGCAACAGCGACTCTCCACAAACAGACATTCACTTTGCAGACCACAAGTCGTCTGCCCTGTATTTTCTCAGGCGATGCCTTTCAAGTGCACCTTCACAAACTCTCTGCAGCCGACTTTCGCTGCATCATAGCGTTAACGGCCTCGGCCAATGCTCCTGGATCGCGGAGCGGCTTTGCCCCTTCACAGGTCTTGCACTTCCGAAACGACAAAAATTTAGTTTGGGCGACCTCCTTGAAATCGGACGTCACCTTCCGCCCACACGCAAAAACTCCGGTCGAACTGCCTTGTGCGCAAAGATGAACGACCTGTGTCCTAACATGTTTGTACATGACATATCCAGGTTCCCAACTTGGCTTGGGACGGGCGACTGCACACGCCATCTCGTCGTTGTCCAAGTCGGGGTGGTCCCTGCCTGCAACGACTTCGTCCTGCGAGCTACTGCTGTCCGAGGAGGACAGCTCATGGTCAGTGGGTGCTGCAACCTGATCTTCATCACTCTTCTCTCCGGCGGATGCTACACCAATGGCTTCAAAAGAACCTTCTGAAGCGAAGCTGGTCAACCCGAGATCAGGCACTTCATCATCAGAGACCTCCACCTTCGGAACTTGTGCAGCGGCTCGCACGCGACCCGAGCGCGTAAGGTCCGGGAAGAATGTTCCGTTACGGATTGCAGCCAACATTTCATCGTAGCGCCTGAGGGCAGGCGCCAAGTAATCTCGGCCATAGGTGTGCAGCAATGTTCCTTCGCCAGTGGCATGGTGTCCAAGTTGTAACCGGGAATACTTATCGAAACCAAATTTACAGGCCCAGGTCAGTGTAGTGCTTTTCAAGCTGTGACCTGTGATCCCTTGGGATGGCTGCCCTCCCTTATCAAGAATCTTGCAGAGCCAAGCGCCAGCTTCGGAGGTGGTCACCGACCTGGACAACCATCCTCCGGTAACGTCCGGAGCGGGCAGCAAAGGCCCCTCAGGCCGACCTACGAACCCCAAACCTACTGCAGAAGCAACCTTGCTGAATGTAACAGCCCAGCTCACCTTACCTAAGCCGACAGCCGGTGCAACAAGGGGCATGGCAAGACCAATGGCCGCGACGTCCTTCTCAGTCTTGTGACTGCGAGTGCTGCACTCAAGGAAACCTTGCCCGTGGCTTTGCAAACAATCAAAATCCAAAATCCAATCCTTGACCTTTCTGAGATCACTAATGCGACTACGGCTGAACAAACTGAAGATCATGCATCCTGCAGCGTAACGGTCGACTAAATCTTCATCCTCGTCGCTCAAGAAAGCCTCAAGGTAAAGAACGCTGTCAGTGGTTAGGACAGCGCTCTGCCTCCTCTCTGCTTTCTTCTGTATCTCCAGCGCAACAGCCCCACGAGCCCAAGGACTGAACAACTGCTTTCCTGAGAAAGGGTTCCTCAGAGATCCGTCACAATCGAAAGGCAAGCCAACGACATGCACTGAGAAATTGACAGCTTCAGTAAAGCTTGTGAAAGATCCAGGTCGGACCTTAGCTTCCTGTAGTTGCTCGATGTAATCATCGACACGCTTTGAAGTGATAGGCAGGGCACACTCGCCTGGGCAAGCTTTGTGTATCCACACAACGAACTTCTGCATTGCACTCCCACGCTTTGCGACGGTACTGGATGCTTTCTTCCCGAAGAGTTCACGAAGGCACTTCATGGCATCAGCTCCGTTTTTGCGGCTAATCCGCGATCCTATCGCAGAACAGCTGGAGTCCTCCATGATCACGAATAGCCACATTTCTAAAGCTCTGGTCCATTTGACTTCTTCAAGCGCAGCGTCAGTTTCCACAAGGTTGAAATTGACAACATCTCGAAAGCAGGCTCCCAGGGTAACGCTTGCTCTGGCCTTCTTGGCACGATGCGCACAGTCGCGCGAAGAGGATGCCTCTTCAACAGATTCCCTGACAGGAAAAGGCACCGCCTGCGGTAAGATGGCATCACTGGCTTTGGGAAGCACGCTTGCACGAGAACCAAAAACCAACTCAAGTCCCGGAAGTTCCCAAGGAAGCTTCGTGTCAATCACGCAACGCCCTAAACCTAACCCTGCGTCTTGTATGGCAACTGACATCCGCAAGGAAGCCTCATGAGAGAGCTTCTCCACACTAGCCTCCTGGACATCATCTTCCAGAAGATCAATGTCTTCCGGGAGGGCCATGCTAGTGGCCTCAGTTTCCTCCTGACAAGACTTGTCACACAGCTCCATCAGTCTAGTGCTCGAGATCGACGTCAGTCGTCTCACTCCGATACAAGCCTTCACAAGAAGCTATGCGATTCTGCAGAAGGCAGCTGCTAATGGACAGTAGCCGGCACAGACCTCAAGTCTATCCGCTCTGTAAAGCACGTCACTTAGAGCTTCAAGCACACGCTCTTCAAGGTCATGTAGCAGCTCACGAACTGCTCTCTCGCTCAGTGGCTGAGCCCCGGCACCATCCATGCACTACCCCCAGACGAAAAATTCTACAAAACTTTGGGGGTCCCACCCACCTCTCCCTTGAGCAGAAATGTTTCGTGAGAAACACTCTTAACATAGCTCACATGAGACTGTCACACACATGCCCTAATTTATTTCGAAAGCGAAATAAATTTGTTTTGCAGGGAAAATAAAAACTCATCCGTGCACGCGCGGAGATAGTTCATACCGGGCATTTTAAGGCTTTGACCCAACATATACAGAGGCCCTACGATATCGATATATATATATATATATATTTACATTGCGTGGGGGATTGATCTCGACTTGGTTGCTGCTCTCCCCACCAGAGCTGTAATGAATGTAGGTGTGGCTGGCTTGCACTCTCCACAGACTGGACCCTGTCTCTCCCTCTTACTTCCACACGTGCAAGCCTATGCAGGCAGAACCGGCGGCCGTTCCTTTTGCACTCACTGCCGGCGGCGGTTCGTCTGTGCAACGGGATAGCTCTGATTGCTCAGGATAGAAGACACATATAGCACTTAGCTATGGGCATTGACTTGAGCCAAACGTTGCGTTGGCGGTCACATAGAAAGGTAAAGATGAGGGATGCGTAGCATGCCCCCTAGAGTCGAGGGACGCGTAGCGTGCCCCCTTCTCTTGCACTTTACACGGTCTTGCTCACAGCTCTTATAGTGACACCTTAGAACTTGACAAGGCATCGCAGTCCGTTCGCACCCCCCATGAGTTGCGTCTCCGACGCTGCTCACCCGGAAGATGGCACGATAGGACAACAGAAAATGTTCCGCCGCAACATTGGCATTGAAAATCAGAGCTTTGCATCCCAATTAGAAACGTTGTGACACTCATCTATACGGGGCCCCGAATAGAAGGCATATGGAACGTGACCTATAGGAAGGCTTTTGGGGGGTGTTCGGGCCCCCAAAATTTGTCCCAACTTCAGGCTGCCACCAGAAGGGTCCAAAAGTCATACGCCTTCCTTTCGCTCCGGGATGAAATTTCGGGGCTTCTTCTGGAAACAAACAAACCTTAACTTAAATAAACCCCAACATGCAATATCCTAAACTTGGCCTAAACCTCGTAAGAACAAAAACGCCCAGTGTTCACGGTTCCCAACACCCTAAACCGTTACACCCAGAAACCCCCGAACCCTTGCACACACTCCCCCCCCACGTATGCCTTCCTTTCGCTCCGGGATGAAGTTTCGGGGCTTCTTTTGGAAACAAACCTTAACTTACATAAACCCCCACGTGCAATATCCTAAACTTGGCCTAAACCTCGTAAGAACAAAAACGCCCAGTGTTCACGGCCCTAAACCACCAAAGCGTTACACCCAGAAACCCCCGAACCCTTACACACACACTCCCCCCCAATGCCCACGTATGCCTTCCTTTCGCTCCGGGATGAAGTTTCGGGGCTTCTTCTGGAAACAAACCTTAACTGATATAAACCCCCACGTGCAATATCCTAAACTTGGCCTAAAGCTCGTAAGAACAAAAACGCCCAGTGTTCATGGTTCCTAACACCCGAAACCGTTACACCCAGAAACCCCCGAACCCTTGCACACACTCCCCCCCCACGCCCACGCATGCCTTCATTTCGCTCCGGGATGAAGTTTCGGGGCTTCTTCTGGAAACAAACAACCTTAACTCACATAAACCCCCACATGCAATATCCTAAACTTGGCCTAAACCTCGTAAGAACAAAAACGCCCAGTGTTCACGGTTCCCGGCACCCTAAACCACCAAAGCGTTACACCCAGAAACCCCCGAACCCTTACACACACAACCCCGCAACGCCCACGTACGCCTTCCTTTCGCTCCGGGATGAAGTTTCGGGGCTTCTTCTGGAGACAGACAAATCTTAACTTATATAAACCCCAACATGCAATATCCTAAACTTGGCCTAAACCTCGTAAGAACAAAAACGCCCAGTGTTCACGGTTCCCAACACCCTAAACCACCAAAGCGTTACCCCAGAAACCCCCCAGAAACCCAAAACACCCAAACCCAGAAGCCTTGAACAGCAAGGCCTTAATACTCCTGAACCCTGAACGCAGAAACCCCGAACCCAAAAGCCCTCAACCCAGAAACTGGATACCACCACACCCTGAAAAAGCCCGAAACCCTGCATCCAGAAATCCTGCACACAGAACCCCCAAAACCAGAAACTCGACACCCCTAAGCAACCTAGACACCCTGAACCTAGAAACCCTAAATCCCGAAATGCAGACCCACCCTTAAAACCCTTGCGATGGAAGCTTAGAAGAGTTTAGCATGTCCCTGTATATTTCCGCCGAGCAGCTGCGCTCACAGCTTTGCTTTAAATGAGGCGTGGAGGGGTTTAGGAGTATTAAGGCCTTGCTGTTCAAGGCTTCTGGGTTTGGGTGTTTGGGTTTCTGGGGGGTTCCTGGCTGTAACGCTTTGGTGGTTTAGGGTGCCGGGAACCGTGAACACTGGGCGTTTTTGTTCTTACGAGGTTTAGGCCAAGTTTAGGATATTGCATGTGGGGGTTTATGTGAGTTAAGATTTGTCTGTCTCCAGAAGAAGCCCCGAAACTTCATCCCGGAGCGAAAGGAAGGCATACGGGGCGTTGCGGGGGAGTGTGTGTAAGGGTTCGGGGGCTTCTGGGTGCAACGCTTTGGTGGTTTAGGGTATTGGGAACCGTGAACACTGGGCGTTTTTGTTCTTACGAGGTTTAGGCCAAGTTTAGGATATTGCACGCGGGGGTTTATGTAAGTTAAGGTTTGTTTGTTTCCAGAAGAAGCCTCGAAACTTCATCCCGGAGCGAAAGGAAGGCATACGTGGCGTTGGGGGGGATTGTGTGCGAGGGTTCGGGTGTTTCTGGGTGCAATGCTTTGGTGGTGTAGGGTATTGGGAACCGTGAACACTGGGCGTTTTTGTTCTTACGAGGTTTAGGCCAAGTTTAGGATATTGCATGTGGGGGTTTATGTGAATTAAGATTTGTCTGTCTCCAGAAGAAGCCCCGAAACTTCATCCCGGAGCGAAAGGAAGGCATACGGGGCGTTGCGGGGGAGTGTGTGTAAGGGTTCGGGGGCTTCTGGGTGCAACGCTTTGGTGGTTTAGGGTATTGGGAACCGTGAACACTGGGCGTTTTTGTTCTTACGAGGTTTAGGCCAAGTTTAGGATATTGCACGCGGGGGTTTATGTAAGTTAAGGTTTGTTTGTTTCCAGAAGAAGCCCCGAAACTTCATCCCGGAGCGAAAGGAAGGCATACGTGGGCGTTGGGGGGGATTGTGTGCGAGGGTTCGGGTGTTTCTGGGTGCAATGCTTTGGTGGTTTAGGGTATTGGGAACCGTGAACACTGGGCGTTTTTGTTCTTACGAGGTTTAGGCCAAGTTTAGGATATTGCACGTGGAGGTTTATATCACTTAAGGTTTGTTTCCAAAAGAAGCCCCGAAACTTCATCCCGGAGCGAAATGAAGGCATACGTGGGCGTTGGGGGGGAGTGTGTGTAAGGGTTCAGGGGGCTTCTGGGTGCAATGCTTTGGTGGTTTAGGGTATTGGGAACCGTGAACACTGGGCATTTTTGTTCTCACGAGGTTTAGGCCAAGTTTAGGATATTGCACGAGGCGGTTTATATCAGTTAAGGTTTGTTTCCAAAAGAAGCCCCGAAACTTCATCCCGGAGCGAAAGGAAGGCATACGTGGGCGTTGCGGGGGAGTGTGTGTAAGGGTTCGGGGGTTTCTGGGTGTAACGCTTTGGTGGTTTAGGGTGCCGGGAACCGTGAACACTGGGCGTTTTTGTTCTTACGAGGTTTAGGCCAAGTTTAGGATATTGCATGTGGGGGTTTATGTGAGTTAAGGTTGTTTGTTTCCAGAAGACGCCCCGAAACTTCATCCCGGAGCGAAATGAAGGCATACGTGGGCGTGGGGGGGGAGTGTGTGCAAGGGTTCGGGGGCTTCTGGGTGCAACGCTTTGGTGGTTTAGGGTATTGGGAACCGTGAACACTGGGCGTTTTTGTTCTTACGAGGTTTAGGCCAAGTTTAGGATATTGCACGCGGGGGTTTATGTAAGTTAAGGTTTGTTTGTTTCCAGAAGAAGCCTCGAAACTTCATCCCGGAGCGAAAGGAAGGCATACGTGGGCGTTGGGGGGGATTGTGTGCGAGGGTTCGGGTGTTTCTGGGTGCAATGCTTTGGTGGTGTAGGGTATTGGGAACCGTGAACACTGGGCGTTTTTGTTCTTACGAGGTTTAGGCCAAGTTTAGGATATTGCTTGTGGTGGTTTATATCAGTTAAGGCCAAAAGAAGCCCCGAAACTTCATCCCGGAGCGAAAGGAAGGCATACGTGGGCGTTGGGGGGGGGGAGTGTGTGTAAGGGTTCGGGGGCTTCTGGGTGCAATGCTTTGGTGGTTTAAGGTATTAGGGAACCGTGAACACTGGGCGTTTATGTTCTCACGAGGTTTAGGCCAAGTTTAGGACATTGCACGTGGCGGTTTATATCAGTTAAGGTTTGTTTCCAAAAGAAGCCCCGAAACTTCATCCCGGAGCGAAAGGAAGGCATACGTGGGCATTGGGGAGGAGTGTGTGTAAGGGTTCGGGGGTTTCTGGGTGTAACGCTTTGGTGGTTTAGGGTGTTGGGAACCGTGAACACTGGGCGTTTTTGTTCTTACGAGGTTTAGGCTAAGTTTAGGATATTGCATGTTGGGGTTTATATAGTTCAAGTTCGTCTGTTTCCAGAAGAAGCCCCGAAACTTCATCCCGGACCGAAAGGAAGGCATACGTGGGCGCTGTGTGTAAGGGTTCGGGGGTTGTAATGCTTTGGTGGTTTTGGGAGATCACCCCCGCTTAGCCTAAGTCACCGCTGGGGGTGGTATCCCCCCTAAGCACTAGTTTTGGTGAATTAATCTGTTGGGGGCCGTGTTTCAGCAAATCAACAACCATGGGGAGGGAACGACGTTCGATACCTCACGGTGTTATTTTTGCTTCGCTGTGGGCGGAGCATACTGCCTTGGTTTCGGCACGCTGGAAGCTGGGATCTTTGTGACAGTTATCATCCTCCATTGGGTACGCCGAAAAGTCTTGATTGGGCTCTAGCAATGTTCAAGTTATGCAGCTGGTGAACGGATGCCACGGGCGCAGGGCTCAGGTTTTGGGTCTTGGGGACCAAAACCGTATGCCTTCCTATCGCCCCGCATTTCTGGATTAAAGCCTCGCGGAAAGAAAGGCACGCCGGAGTCGTTTTGCATATGCCTTCCTTTCGGGGGCCCCTATACGTCAGTAACGATCCCCTGAAATGACAAACGAATCAGGCGTCACCGAAGAAAGAAGCATTCGCGATGGCATTCCATGGGCGAAGCTCAGAGGTCACGAACTGATAGACAAGGAAGACCAAGCGTTGATTCATCTCCATCTTCGCGTGGTCGCAGGATCGCGGTCCCAGGGCCGGAGGTTTTCCTCTGGATACTGTTCCCGATGCTTTCCCTTGTCCTTGCCTTTGTTTCGGCCTTTGCCGGCGGTGTAGTCGTAGTAGGAGTTGGAGTTCCAGCCTCCATGCTGCTCACCTCCGGTTCTCCACGCCCTTTTGAAGGTCCCTTGGCCGAAGAAGCGCTTTCACGTTCCTCCGTAGTGACAGGCGTGTCCAGGATGGAAGTACCACCTGGAGGGAGATAGTCAGCAGCCGAAATGTGGTGTAGGGCTTCAGTACGCTTGGTCGTCGGGTTTTGCTGTCTCTCAGCCTTGGATCTGTTCAGTCTGTCCATGAAATGCGCAGGCATTTGCACACTGTGGTCCACCAGCAAGCCGATGGTCTGGACTGACTGATCAGAATGAGTCAGCAGGATACCGACGGGGTCGATGTACAAGAAGTCCACCGGTCCAGTTGGCGTTGGTCGTAGCACTGAGAATTGTTGGTGTCCCGTCACCATTGGAATCACCTCGCACAGGACGTTCAGGCAACAAAAGTGCATAGCCTTCACATCTTCATCCCTTTCGCTCTTCAAGTAAGTAGTAGGGTTGAAGTTGTCCCTGCCAATTCCCATCATGTTGGCTCCCCGTGTAAGCAACGAAAGCATCTGGTTCGTCCGGAAGCGCTTCAAGGTGTAAGTCCCGTTGGGATCATACTGCTTGAGGTTCTCAGGCTCCTTGGCAAAGCGAATGATCTCCTCATCAGTCACATCCTTGCTCACACCCGTTTCCCTATCCACTGCCGCCAAAGATCCCCACTTTCCAAGCACATCATAGCGTTGGCCAAGTGCGAAACTTTCCCTCATCTGGAACAACGGCATAGTCGCCCACTTTGCGAATCCTGACCAAGACTTGTAGATGGATCTGCATACCACGTATGCCATGTACGAAAGAGCGGTCATGTTCGCGTCAATGCAATGGGCATTTCGCTTTCCAGAATAGTAGGATGGCTGCATGGCGGTACGTGCAGTTGTAGCTCAGGATCGATGTTCAAAGACTGGCCGGTAACGAAGACGGGACGACGTTCCTGTGCAATTGCTTCTGGTACTGCGTCATCAAAGTCCTCTCCTGGCTCTATGTCCATTTCTTCATCAGGTTCCTGTTCTGGATCGTCCTCCGCGATGACAGATGGTTCTGGGATTTCCTCAGGTTCCGCAACGGTCTCTACCTCCATGGCTTCCTGCTCCTCTTCGGGCGCCTCAGGCACTGCGGCTGCTGCGGCTTCCATTGTCTGAGCAATGAAGTCACTGGGGATCTCCGTAGGAGTCTCCCGTTGTGGAGAACCTTGGTAATATCCGCTCGAAACGAACTGTGACCAGCAAGACGTGCATCGGGAGAAACATGCTGGAACGATGTTGTAGCATGCCGGGCATACCCTCATTCTCCGTCCATCCTCGTCTCTGCGTAGGTCTTCGGGTCGCCAATTCTTGATGACAAACTTGATTCCTTTGTCCATGTAGTGATGCCGAACCGTGTTCTCCCTGTGGGACTCCAGGACAGTCGTGAGGTCACGAATGATCTGCTCCTTGCTTGTGTCGTGGGGTCCAGGAGGCATCTCGCAAAGCAATTCCATGATCTTGCTTGGCGTTCGGTATCTCTCGAACTCAGGAAGCAACGGTGATGCATTGTAGTCCAACACCAGCTCTTTCTCCAACCGTTCATCGTAGATCTTTTCCACCAGAGCGAAAGAGTGTGTATCTCGAGGATCAGGGACGCAAAACCATACCTCCTTGACGAAATGGAAAGGTATCGTTCGGCCAACGATCACGATGCCGCTGTCTGTGATACGTCCATCTTCTCGTGCAAGGTCCTGCGATGGGACATGAAGGACCGCCAGTGGCATGTGCTTGGCGTCTCGTCCATGTACTCGCATCTTGGTCGTTGCGTTCCGGTGATCGAACGGCGCAAACACCCCCCAATAGCTGTGGAGTCTGCCACCTTGGTTGCCTCGGAATTGGCGCCTATGGTCGAAGTCCCCGTCGGGGTCCTCCGAACCAGGCATGATGCCTTGCGTGACAATGGAATCCAAGTTGCGGCATGCCGTAGCGTGGAACGCACCTCCAAGACGTTGCAAGAGGGTCATAGATGGAGATATTGCGAACCTGTTCTTGTCCAACTGAAGCAAGTTGTTCTGGGGATCTGAGTGCGCAGAGTGACCACTCGTAGCCCGAACTGCCCATGGCTTCACCCAGCCGTTGCACATGTTCAGGTACCTCTGGCCGTGCCGGCAATGATCATTGTTCTGGATCTCCGTGATCTGGTCCTGAACCGATACCAACCTGTTCGAACCTGCTGATCCAAGAGTTTCCGTGCCGGGGTCCTTCACTCTCACACCCAGGAACTGCAACCGAATCTTGGCCTTGTGGCGTTTCGTGGCTGCAATCATGTTCCCTTGGAACAATAGCTGAAGTCTTTCATTGTACACTCTCTTCTTCTGTTGCTCATCGGTCCTTGAGACCGCTTCGGTGATGCGTCTGCTTTCATGGGTCCATAGTGGCTCATGCCTCACCAAGTCTTCGATCATCACCCATCCTCCTTCATCACATTTGATGACACTGTTGAATGCCACCTGGCACCTGTTGTCAAGCCATTCCGAGCCTGGGCGCCTGGCGATTCTGTGGCGCAGGTCAGACTGGATGCATGATAGCGCCCAATCCGCGTTCAGTCTGCGCTGACGGGTGATGTCGCGAAGGACAACTTCGTTCACGAGGTCCCATCGATTGTTGATGAAGCTTGCACCCTTGGTTGGGATCAGGTCGAGAATCCCGCACCGGATTGGCCTTCCGCCGCCGATGGATTCGTAGCCTGCATTGGTGTAGCTATGAGTGTTTTCATCGTAAGCAAAGCTAGGACGGTCTCCTCGTTGAGGTAGGCGTCGGTCGCGATGGTCCGAAAGCTGCTCAATGATGTCCACCACTCGCTGGCTATTCTCTGGTCCCGATTCCTGCAGTGGTACGCCACAAGCATCATGTAGGCCCCGACGGTTCTCCACATCCGTGCAGAGATTGTGTTTGTTCTCATAACGGATCAAGACCACATCACCCCGTACGGCTTCGCCTCCGCGTCGCGGTCGGGCTTTGGCCTTGGGTCGTCGGTCCGAGGATGCAACACTCACATGGTCTGTGGTGTCAACGTCCATTGGCTCAGCCTCTTGTGGAGGTACTCGACGTGGATATCGAAGAAGGCTTTCCTTGATAATCTGGACGCCTCGAAGTACCAGATCCCGGGTCGCAGCATTTTCTGTGCAATTGGACAGAGTGTGTAGATCACTGCCACAAGCGACACAGAACGTGAGGCGGTCGCTTCCGACTGACATTTCGCCCTGAGCGAGTACTCCCACATAGTCCTGAAGCTGCGCGACAAATCCTTCACGAATTGCATGCCTGGGATCAGGGCCTTCTGCACCTTGTTCTTCTTCGGGTTGCGCATCCACATCTACATCCTGTGCAGGTATTGGTGGAGCAACTGAGAACCCTGGATCGTCCGTGACGTTGTCAGCGGCCTGTGTCTCGTCGGTTCTCGCAATCTCTACGGGGTAGATATCACCATCGACGATCACTGTGAAATCAATCACGAGGTCAGCGGACATGTTGTTGACGATCTCAGCGACTGCTTCATTCTTCTTGGGCGGTGTCCTTTTGCGCGGGGAGTCAACCGTGATCAGCTCGATAGCTTCGGCCGACGCGTAGCGGAAGAATGATCTTTCGATTCCCCTCGCGCACGCATTTGCTCCCTCAAGGCCACCCCAATTCGGAAAATGACTTGGGTGTCTCATTGCAATTGTAAGAAGCCCGAGCGCCAGCTCCACCGTGTCACCCAGGAGTTCTTCCTTGGGCAAGACTGACCCTCTGTAGCATTCTTGGCGCTCTTCCGGAGTCAAAAGCATTCTCATGAAACCAGCATAAGCGCAGTTCCCGGCATCGTAGTAGCAGATGTAGCATGTCTTGCCTTCGGAGTCGTACCCTCTGTCCCATGCCAACTGTTTGGCCTTTCCCCATGCCGCGTACTCGATGGCCTGACTGGCTGTGATTCGGAGACCACCGTAGTGAGAAACCGTCTTGCCGATGTCTTCATAGACCATCTCCGCACAAACTTTGAGGAACTCCTTGATGTCCACGCGAGGATCCACGAATTGGAGCCTCAGGTCATAAAGGTGCTTTGCGCAAGCCAAGGTGTACTTCTGGGACGTGATCAAGTCATTGAAGGAGCCGATTTGATGCTGCATCTGCAAGGCTGAAGTATGCGCGCACCCAATGCAGTGTCCAGGATACCCGTTTCCGGTCGGCTTGAAGAAGGCTTGTGCGTAGCACTCAGCCAACTTCATTGCTTCACATCCAGAGCAGTAGAACGTTCTCCCTTTGACATAACCGGTGTTCGGGGTCGCATAGGTGTCGATCCGGAACCAGTAGTGCCTGTTGTCGTAGTAGGCTTCGGGAACGGTCATGGCGATGTCAAAGTCCTGCCAGGTGACTGTGGACGATTCAGCGACCGTGTCACCCTGGGAACCCGACCTGATCTGTTGCTGCTGTTCTCCCGTAAACCATGTCTGCGAAATCTTGGTGGACGTCTTGACTTCACTCTTGTCCTCCCAAATCTCGACAAGAGACGGGTGAGCGACTGAGTCGGTTCGGACTGTTTCGTCCCATGAGCGAACTTTCGATGCCTCAACAAAGCACGTGGATACCATCTTCTCGCAGAACAGCTGCTTCTCGTAGATAGCGAAGCCCAATTTGAACCTGACCCGATTGTCCGGTGGTGGCACCTTTTCGGCTGACAGTGTATGCACGCCTGATGACGCATGTTTCGTCTGGCTGTACATTCTTGACCAAAACGAAGATCCATGAATCACCACGCATGCTCGGGCTCGCAACTCCAGTTCAATATACATTCCCAGCGCGTGGAAGCCGTTGAACAGAGAAGCTTTCTGTCGAAGGTAATTGCTGGCTGCTCCTACGAACCGTAAGTCGTGATTGATGTTGACAATTGGAGGGAGCGTGGTACGCTTCCCTGCCGCAATGATAGGGTCAACGTACGTGACCTTGAGCTGTCGCTGCAAGTCAGAACGAATTGCTGCTCCGTCTCCGACCTCACTCATCGGAAATGATATGTTCTCGATGAGGATCGCCTGGAGGGACAGATGGTAATGCAATGTGACGGTTGCAAGCTGCTCTTCAGTCAAGCCATCCAATGTCGCATTCACAGATTCCAACGATCCTTTTGTGACTTGGAAGTTGTAGTTGGCACCTGCGGTGATCGACGGGCTCACAATGTAGATCTCACTCCATCCATGCATGACGAGATTCTCTCTCACTGTATGCGATGACCCTCTAGTCCTTGCGACCATGTCAAAGTCTTGGACGAGGATTGTGCATTGAGAGCGCATAGTCGCGGCGTCAGGCTTGCCACCCATACCCAAACTATTGCGAAATCCGTTCAGCGTGTTCATGGTGTTGATGCTTGCTTCTTCCGGAATTTCATCGTTGTCGACAAGATCGTTGTCTGCCTCGATCATCACTGCCGAGGTAAGCATCGGAGGAGAAGGAAGATGCACGCATGACACCAATGCCAATGCATGGTACAGCCGTGAATACATCCGTAACCACACCTTCGTACTCAGCT
This sequence comes from Symbiodinium sp. CCMP2592, assembly GCA_905221615.1. NCBI lineage: Eukaryota > Dinophyceae > Suessiales > Symbiodiniaceae > Symbiodinium > Symbiodinium sp. CCMP2592. Next base: position 60,403 of record CAJNDT010001322.1, read on the forward strand.
TCACGTAGACCTTCAGGTTGAGACCTTTGTCATCACTTTGAGAGACGGAACGGATCCTTGCCAAATAGGTCACCAGTCTTCTGACGTAATGCTGAATCGGTGTGGTCCCCACGTCGTGGTTGGCCACGAACTTTGGCGTCTCATCAATGGTAGGTGGGTACTCGTCTTGATCAAGGGTCGTCGCCAGCAAGCTCGAGCGACAGCCCTTTTCATCGATGTTGACATAATGGTACCAACTTTCCTGAGCGCCAGCGGGGATTGGAGCTTCCTCCCATGTCGGTTGCGATGGTTCCTCTTCCGGTTGCGAAGACGATGGTTGTGGAGGAGGTGCCGCGGAAGATGACGACGCCGATGCTGTTGCCTCGTCCGTCCTTGCCCTCTTTGGTCCGTGGCTAGGGGTGGCTCGAGGCTCGGCAGCGGATCCTTGCGATTGTCCCGGCGTTCTTCCATGCTCAGGGTGCACGATTCCTTCCGGTTCGAGGTTGCTTGCCGTAGGCATCGCAACTCTCCCCGTTGAGTATACCCAGCTAGGATGCCGTTGAAGATTGGGAGGAAATAGGCCATCATCTTGCATAAGCGGACTTGGTGCCCCCATCTGTTGGAATTCTGCTTCCCATATGCCCAACGTGGCGCGTTTGGTAGAGCAGTCGACCACGTACCCAGATTCAACTCCGCACTGATTCCAGGTGTAGCCACGGAACGCATCCGGCAATTGGAAGCCATTCCTGTCTTGATCTGCACATACAGCATCCACATGGTGCTTGAGGAAAGCATACGTGGTGTAGTCGGAATCAGGGAGCACATCGTTGGACCATCTGTAATGCGGGTGTCCAGTTTCTGGATCAACCCATGATACGTAGGAATGAAGCACGTTGAGACAGACACTGAACGCCTGGAGCGAGTTCATCGCAAAGGCGAGCGGATGTCCCATGCCTTGAGGCATTGTGCGCATCATCAAAGCCAGCTGGTGAACGTTGAGTGGCGTGGCGCCATCGTTGCTCGCTGCACATTCCTGGTTGTAGGTCCGTAGTCCATACCCAGTGTGTTTTGCGAACATGTACATCAGCTTGCACACCCTACATAACGTAGGCTCCGCCAACAGGTCTGATTGGTCAGGTGCTCTACCCGACATAGGCAACTTGTGGTAGTAGTCCTGATTCACCGTATAACATTGTTGAATTCTCGTGTCTGTCACAGTCTGGTAGGGCGTCTCCACGGAGTTGATGAGAACGGCGAGGTTGTAGTACCCGTCCGCACTGACGATGTTCCTTGTTGCAGTGTTCAAGTCGAACCGAACTTGTTTTCGTTCTTGTTCCAGTTCAACTACAGCCAATTTTGCATCATCGCGGATCACTTCCTCATCCACCATAAACCCGGTGATGGCATTGAACTTCCCCTCGTAGTCAGCAACAATGTGTTTGAGACCTCCACCAAACTTGATGACCATGGCGAGTATCTCCCCATAGGGTTTGTCCATGTACTCCTCAGGGGGAGCAAATAAGCAAGCTTTGAGGATTTCTCGGACTCGAATGGAAAGATCCCCTCCTGGCGACAGATTTGCACACGTGAACAGCAAGACCAACGGAGGTGCTTCGAACGCTGCCCATGTGCGAATGAGATCATTGTCGACCACTTTGTCTTTCGTAATCTTCGGCGGGAGCGAGACGCTCTGCGACGAATCCCCAGAATACATCTCCAGGAACTTGTGGAACTTCAGAAACGTTCGCATCATCCCACCAGACGGGAAAACTTCTTCGTGGTCCACTCATTCGAAGGCCAGCTCGTAGGCATTGTAGCTTTCAGCCATGGCTCGGGTTTCGGTCCTTCCTCCGTAGGAGGGAAGTCCCTACACCCTACTTGACTTCACGGTTCCGGGTTCTCCGTAAGAGGCACCCTTCCCCGATCCGTCTGGTCAGACCTCAGTTGTTCCTTAGTTGGGGCTGTCTAATAGCCCCTTCATCAGCGTCTACACACTGATGTTGCTGCCATGCAATGTCCTCAGATTCATGTGCATCGTGACTGACACTGACATGAGCTCGAACAAGGCTGCGAACATTCCTCGCAATCGACCGCCATGAGACATCAATGCGCTGCGACAAACTGTTCTTCGAATCATGGTCCAAGCAATCATCCAGTCTCATCACCAAACGGTCCGCTTCAGGCATGTTAGAGAACATGATCCTGCGTCCACCACCATCGCCATCAGCACCAACATGATCATCAACCTTAACCTTCGTCGCCTTGCCACTTGAAACAAGAGCATGCAACTCTGGCCAAGACCAACATGAACATGAAGAAGGCATGTCAAGCGAAAAATAGACGTCGGAAAAATCCGCACACTTCTTCAGCAGGCGTTTGAGAGATTTCAAGACACTTCTGAAAACTTTGTACTTCCCACCGGAACGTTTCTCACCCCCCACGCAAGCCCCTTCACTACTTCCAGGACCAGCACCTGATCGCAAAAGCGATGCCACGAATAGCACAGGTGTGCGCAGGTCGTTCCGGCACGCATCCTTCATCGTACCGATAAGGTTGTCCTCATCGGCTTTGGAGCTGATCAGCTCCTTGCAAGTTATGCGAGAGCAACCCTTAGTGGGCTTAGGCACGGAGTAGCCATTACCCAAGCCACAGAGGTCAACAATCATGCGGTCTGGCTTTCGTCCACCAGCCTTCGACGGCATGGCTACCAATCTCCCATCGCCAGTTGCCTGAAATTTCAAGGCTTTAAGCAATCTTCTGGAGATTTGTCTAGTCAACTCGCATTTATCAGATCGATCCTTAGCGTCCGAATCAGTCATGTGCAAATGTTTGGACGAGCACACATCAGACGACTTAGGATGCAACGCGCCGTTTGCGGCAATGTACTCCCATTCATCCTTGCAGTAGCCGAGCTCAACGGCGGTTCCGGGAGATACAGGATCCCGAAAGGTATAACGCTGCCCGTGAGTGCATCCTTGGATCTTGATGCTCTTCCACATGGCATCTTCCTGAAGTCCCTTGTACTGCTTGGTTTCCTGGACTGGTACTCGAGGAGGTACGTCGATGATGATTTGGAACCCCCATGATGCCGCTCTGCGCGCAATTCTTTGGACGACCTCCCCCCATGGGTAGTCTGTCCGCAATTTGGCCCTTTCAGGGTTGTCAGCGATTTTCCGACTCAGCCACGAATTCTGGCCCAACACCCCTGCACCAATGAAGATCACGGAGTTAGGGTTGTCTTTCCTTGCTTCCACCACATCAAAGAGGTAGGCGAACATGGCGTCGTCAACTTCTCGCCCCATACTCAGAACATTTACTTGCAGCCCAGGGTCGTAGTGAGAATCGGGAGCATGCTGGGCGATGAATACCTTGAATGGAGCATAACTCATCCAACAGTTTCCCTCATCGACCACCTCCATATCAAGGGCCACACCGTGCAACTTGCATTTGGGAATCTTTGATGTGATTACCGGTAATTTCCCCGGCTGTAAGGGATTTCTTGTAAGTAGACCTAACTCCTATCTGGTCGAGGAATTGGACCAACCAGGGCCTCATGGGTGTGTTTTCGCGCGACTTTGACCACGTTGAGGCAATTGATCATCATATCTTGATTTCTTCGCCCCCCTTATCTGTTCCGGCCGAATTAATGCTCATTACATCCTCGTACACCAGACGACCCCGGTCTAACCAAATTGAGGAGGCTTGACTTTGGACTGTGGCCGTTGAAACAAAAGCCCGGGCAATGTAAAAGCCCTGGTACCCCCTAGGAGGCACGCCCAGTGTGACAACACCGCCTCGCCATTTGGCGGGCAGGGCGCGCACATAAGACTGGCCTAGAGGCGGTTCAGGAGGAGGCAAAAACGGCGGTGCAAGGACGTCCGCAATGGCGGCGGGGCGCAAATGCCCCCGTACCGGATGGTACTGAAACACAGCACGCTCCACATAGCGGTCGAACTTGCCCGGTGTGTCAAGGATAGCAGCACGGTCCTCCAGCTGGTGCCACTGCCCTTCACGAAGAATCCAAGTCGACCGAAGGTAACGACCAGGTGGCAACGCGGAAGGCGGCCCCCGCAACATGCGCGGGAACTTGGACAACAGGATGGCGGGTTCCACACTGTCATGTTCTTGCAAGCCTTCCTTACTCGACAATCCAGCGCGATACAACACCTGAGGGAGGATCGGGGTCTGCGTGTAAGGAAAACAAGGCACCTCGCTCTTGAACGAGTAGTGCTGCTGACCCTTCTCATCCGTGCTTTGGGTATGAGTAGGGCGCATCAGATCCATAATCTCTTGGGAGCCGATGAGATCCGGCGGAAAGATGTTGATGAGCTGACACGCATGTGTCCAGGACACGGAAGCCTTGAACGACTTGGTGTGTATGTCCGCTGACATCTTGGCAGTGACCTCATAGGCAAGAGAAACGTAACCTTCCTGAAATATAGAATGCATCCATCCAATGCAGATACCGTGGGTACGTTCCAAGTGACGCATAGTCGGATTCTTGCCCGTGCGAATCACCCCGATCATGGT
>CAJNDT010001323.1:0-35000 GCA_905221615.1 Symbiodinium sp. CCMP2592
GAGGGCGTGTTGATGGGAGTGCTGGGTGCGGTGGTTCGTTTTGGTTTCTTTGGTGCTGGTGTGTTGGGTGCCTCATTGTGTGCATCCGGAGCACGGAGAGTTTCAATTGTCTCCAGTGCTGTGGAAAGTCGTGCTTCCAGGTCGCTGATGCGATGTGCCGCCAGAGTGTCTGCCTCTGTCGGCTGCGAAGGTTGAAGTGGGAGATGAGGTTGTGATTTGCTGGATTGTAGTGGTGTTGGAGATTCGGTGGGTTGCGATTGTGTGTTGTCTGTGTCAGATTTGACATCTTGCTTGTCCTTTTTGTTGCCATCATTGTACTGGTCCTGCAGCTCTTGCAGGTACAACACCAATTCCTTGATGAGGTGTGACATTGCTGGTCGTTTTGCGAGTGTGAGCTTTTCTTGCCAGCAGAATGCTGTGGCCGCTTGGTCCAGATCAATTCTCCTTGCTCGGAGTTGACCCATAAGTTCAGTGGTAAAGACGGCTTCGCTGATGTGTTTGCTGCATGTGAGATGGATGTCGAAGCCGTGTGCGGCGTACCGTAGCCAGTACGAGGACCAATTGTGTCGCAGAAATGCGACCAATGGTGCTGTTGCGATTGGCATGCCTGCCGTGCGGTTGTGCACTGAATGTGGTGGAGATTGAATGTGTTTGGGTAGGTTGAGGCCAAAAAGCTGCCTGTTGTCCCAATGCTCTGGTGTTTGAACGAAGTCGTTTGGTATCTGGGGATTTGTAGGCGTGGGATTGGGGTGTTGTTGTTGTTGTTGGGGTGTGACGGTGGCCTGAGGTAATGTATGTGAAGAAATGCTGGGGTTTCGAGTCGTCATCGAAGATGGACTCACAAATGTGTGTTGGGGAGTGGCAGGTGTGGGGGTTGGCAGTGTGGTGGGTGATGTTGGGCCGGGAAACTGCTGGGGTGGGGGAGGGGGTGGAGGGAAAGGTGGGAAAGTGGGGTTGTGGCTGTAAGTGTGAGCTGAACCCCAAGTAGTCGGGGTTAGGGGTGAGGTGTGTGGTGGGATGTTGTGAATCCCTGGTGGTGGGGAGATCGGGTGCATTGGGGTGCTACTGGTCGAGGCTGTTTGTCGCTGCACCGTACTGATTGCTGTACCGATGATGCCTGTTGGCATTGTTGTATGCCACTGAGGTTGTGTCGGCTTGTACATGGTTGCACAATGGGGCACTACAATTGCCTGTGACTGCAAAAGCTGCACATGGAACATGCATGAGCAACATGGTTGGCTTGAGTGTCAACATCAACTTGTGCGATGCATCCAGCATGCAGCTGCATCGACTCTTCTTTGGCTCAAAAGCGGTGTCGGAGCAAATGCTTGATTGCAAACAGCTATGTGCAACGGGATTCAGGCCTGGAAGAAAATATACTCGAGAGTGAAATGAAGACACGGAAGAAAAAGAAGAAAGCAACATCACTGAATGAGGCCGAATCCAACGATGCTGAAATGCCCCGAGTGGAATCCCCACTTCTCTGGGGTCCGCACGACACCCTTTCGCCCCACGATGAAAGCTTCTCTGTACATGTCCCGATACGTCATCTTGTAATGCTGATACTTAGCCCGTATTGTCCCGATGACGATCACTCCCTGTTGGCCCTTGGGCCGCCGTGTACATTGATCGGTAACTATATGTACCGTGCTTTCCGATACATCTCCTGGGGTCGCATTCCCGTATATGACGCAAGAGGGAAGGGGTGGATAGGACTTGTCGTCGAAGCAATGGCTGACTGAACTTGGGCGGACCAAGTCCTCGCGCATTATGCGCGCGGCACTTGCAATGCTCGTGCCGTGTCCGGCGGTGTAGATGTATGTTTCCCCTGGTGGGTCGGTGGCACGAGTGCCGAATGCTCTGCGAGTCTCTCCAGCCCACGGGATGAATAACATAGTATGTACGCCGTCCGATATTGGCGTCAGCGTTGCCCCCAGTTCGTTGCACGCTGATCGCGTGCCCGACTGTAGCACGGCATGTGCAAATTCGGCTAAAGTCTCCTGCCTGAAATCGCTGTCAGCAGCTATCTCGCCCAAGGTTTTGGCAAGTTTATGTGCTTCTTCCATGTCGACAGCGTGGGGGGTCGGCTTTTCATGATCGTAAAGCTCAGAGAAAGGCGCCACATCAATCTGTGGTGGTCTGCTCTGTTTGCCCAGTTGTTCGAGGGTTGGCTGACCCGATGGGGCAGCAGTTGTGGATGCATCAAAAATCGGGGCAGGTGTCCGAATAGAGCTGGAGGGATTGTGCTGAACCTGTTGGCGAGAGGGTGTGCCCTGGCCTGTTGGGGGCTGCTGTTGTGCTGCTTGGCTGCCCTTGATGCGAAGGGCGATTCGCTGAACCTGCGAGGCCAATGTCCTTTGTGGGACCTTGGGTGGGGTAGGTGGCCTCTGACGTGGCGGTGTGGCTCTGTAATGCCACTTGTTGGCATCATCATCACGCACTGTAGAATAGCTACGGAGCACAACCGAGGTCCGCGGAGGTGTCGACGAAGATTGTCTGGTGTCCCTGCGAGAACGACTTCTGCGAGTGTCGCGGGATCGGTGGTGTCTGCGTCGGCGGTGCTGTCTGCCGCTGCTTGCCGGTCGTGCTCTGCTGCGTGTGCGACGTCGGCGCCTAGTGCTCACGGTGCGAGTTCTGCTGCGTGTGGGTGTGCGCCGTCGCCTGCGTGGCAACGGAGGGTGGTGGGGAGAAGTACGTGCTGCGAGCTGGTCAGTGTCTGCCGATCCCGTAGCCGGGGGTGGTTGTGTGGGTGGCAATGTGCTGACGGAGGGGGTGTTGGCTGTGTTTGTTGGTTGTTGTTGGGGAGTCATTGCCGGTGTCTGCGGGGCAGTGTGTGCAGCATCGGTAGTGGTAACACTGGTGGGGTGAAGTTGTGAAGCTTGTTGGAGTGTTGTTGGCGGCGGTATGTGGGGTTGTTGAGCGGGTTGTGTGGAAGGAATGTTGCAAGGTGCAGGTTGGGGTTGTGGAGCAGGTGGTGTAAAAGGAAGGTTGTATGTGGTAGGCTGGGGCTGATGCGGTGTCAGAGTTGATGGGCTCGTGGGAAAAACTGTTGGATGGGTAGGCAAGAGAGCAGGGTTCAAGAACGTGGGGGGGTGTTGTGACATGAATTGCTGGGGTGGAGGTTGTTGTGGCATCTGGGGTTGTGGTGTGCTGAGATGTGTATATACCGTCGGATGCTGTGGAATAGGAGCAGTGTGTCCACACGGCATCATGGGGAAGCTGTGCGTCTGCTCAACAGGAATCGTAGTGGGTTGTGTCGGCAGTGTGGGCTGCTGAGTGGCAGCAATGCCAGTTGGCATCATTGCTGGGTAGCTTTGTGACTGCGGTACCCAGGTGTTCGGGTGAAATTGATTCAGCACCGGTCGGGCTGTTGGTGCATATGGTGTTGCTGGTGGCTGCGCGGCAAAATAATCCGGCCACATAGCTGCAACGAAGTGGGTGAAACAAACACAGTTGCACAAGCAAAGTGCAGGCTGTCCTGATTGTCCCTGCTGGACTGATTTGAGAGGTCGTAGACGGAGAGAAGGAAGAGGGCCGAGTACTCTCCGAAGAGAGCGCTGTTTCACTTGCTGTAGACACTGTTACCGCGTCTGCACTCATGTCAGATGCACATGCCCTTGCAGTCCCTGAGGAATAAAGAAGCGGTAAAATACGGGGCAGACTAGAGAGGTAGCACCTGCTCACTAGACGCACTTTACTGCATTAGCCGTCCCTTACTGCACCTGCACTCATGTCAGACTCACATGCGAGCATCAGAGAGAGAGAGATAAAGTAGCATCGGGAGATTCTGAACGATCTGAACGAAGGCTGAACACCCGGTTCATCACCGGTCTCCCCGGAGGGTCACCACGGCGCCATGACGGAAAGCCGTTGCTCTGGAGTCTCAACGACCCACGCTGATCACACTGATGGATTCGGCCAAGAGTACGAGTGCAAGAGGAAAAAGAGAGGCATGTTGTTGCAAAAGCTTGTCAGATTGCGGCAAACGTGCAAGGCTTTGTGCTCAAGCAAAAGGTGAAAACCGTAAATGCACTAATCTTGCTGCCTCAGGGGGCCAGCGTTTTCTAATCTTGCTGCCTCAGGGGGCCCAGCTTGCAGGTACAAGAGGATGATCAGTCCTCTCCTCCCATGTCACTGGTAGCTTCGTTGGACACAGTCCCAGCGACATGCTGTGTCCCCCTGCAATAGTTGATTCGGTAAATGTCCAATGCCGGATTATGTTGAAAAGCGAAATTGCAAACAGTGTAGGAGTGACCCTCTGCTCCCATGTGCTAGGGAGGTTCACACACACACACACACACACACACGTGCGCGCGTGCTGACTGACTGGCTGCGCTCTGCATTCCCCAGCACCTTGCAAGAGATCGAAGTATGCTTGCGCCGCAAACCTGGCAGCCAAAGCATAGTGGGAAGATGAAGACAGAAAGAGAGTTAGAGAGCTACAGAGAGAAGGCGAGAGAGAGAAAGAGAAAAGAGAAAAGAGAAACAGAGAGAGAGAGAGAAAGAGAAAGAGAAAAGAGAAAGAGAGAGAGAGAGAGAGAGCATGTTTCTGCGAGCGCGTGTGCGTGTGTCTCTCTGGAATTCTGCTGGCTCCACGCGAAGCGGGCGTCGACGGTCTGCCTGCCTTGGAAAGGCCGCGCCGGGGAAGGGACGGTGACACGTTTTGTGTTGGGTTTGCAGGCGGAATACCTGTGTGCTAGACCGGGAGCGAACGACCGAAAGCCTGAGACCTCTTGCTGTGCGAGGAGGGCCCTCAAAGAACCTTCTCGGTGGCGCACAGAGAGGGCATCGTCCCGAGCGGTTCGACAACTCGGTTCCAGGCGCTGCCTTTGTCGACCAAATAATACATTCGTTTTCCAGGCAGTCCAGGCACAGTTCAGGTGTAGAAAACATGCAGTTACCGTCAAGACCTAGACCTTTCTCCTCAGCAGTGAAACGAGTGAAGCATTGAGGCCAGTGCTTCGTCCACGGAGAGCCTACGCGAGCGGAAGGCAGGCTTCTCGCCGGGGTTGAAAAGCACTACCTGCCAACTCCATGAGATGGCTTTTGCCCGTCAGCTACTGCATGCCGCATGTTTAAACTGAGCTTCGAGCATTCCGGTCGTGATACAGAACCTGGGCTCACGATTCAGCCACTTCCGGACACCACCGCTTAGGCTTCGTGATGCTATAAGGTCGCGACCATTCGCCAGTCGGAGCTGGCTTGCGCTTCACTTGCACCTTCTCCTGGAAGTGCCGGCAATCGGTTGTCTTCCAAGTGCCGGTGTAAGCTTCCAGACGGTGCATCCTTCAGCCTGCTCGGACACCTCCGAGGGAACCGGCAAGCGTGGGGAGACACCTCAGTGGCACGCAAGAGCACAGCCTCTCGGTCCGGTCCCCCTGGCTCCAAGCAGATGTCTGTTCGGGAACAGCAGAGATTTCTTAACGGGGAAATCGCGAGGACTGAATATGCAACGTCGGAATCCTCGCGTTTTCTTCTCACACGGACATCGGCTTCAGCATTTACAGGAAGATGTTCGCAAGTTTGAAAGACATGCAATACAGGCGATCATCATTTTCCGGTATCCACTGAAAAAACGAGTGCATTTAGAGAAGAGCATGTTCAACGATGTGGCTGGGGTGAACAGGAGCTGACAACAGTGTGGGTCTTTGGAATCCCATAAGAGTTGAAGTTACTTCTTTTCTGCAAGTGCAACACGTAACACTCCTTGAACAAAGACATGAAATCTGTCCGTGTAAACGTAATGTCCCCTTGCAGGGAAATCTCATGAATCAGCATGGAATTCAGTTTCTCCACTGTGATCCTTTGAACATCCGACGCAGCTCTACCGTAACACGATCTCCGTCTAACCTAAAAAACCGATGTCTCTGGCAGTTCGGAGCCAAGACTCGAGAGTTCGAGAGCTAAGCTCCTGGCGTTGGCGCTTGGAAGCTGGCATCATGCCTCTGTACGGCCCAGCTTTCAGGCTACAAAGTTCCTCGGTTGGAAGCTTGGCCCGGGACTCGGGGAGTCCTGCCTGCGGCTGTCAAAAGGCGCGCAGTGCAGGGAGTCCATCCTTGTCGGCGCAAGGCTGCATGTTTTCAGTTGTGTTCTACATCCAGGCAGAAGCGCATACGTCCTGGACCTCCTACGAACCTGCACTCACAGATTCAGATGCGAGCCGTAAGCAGTCCTGTCTGCCAGTAGCTCCCCCGGACGCTTCGCATTCGTGACCTGAACAGGCACAGCTTGTGGTGAGACATCGTCGTCCTTCACAGAATCCCAAGCCTCATCGCACAGCTGCACGTCTGACATGCAGTCTCAAGCCATGTGCTGACAGCGACGCCCACCAGCGCCGGCACTGAAGAATTCCCCCTGTTTGTCACTGTTTGTGCTGGGCGGATGCTTCGCTCGGCTAGGCCGCCAGGCTTGCAGAAGTACTCAGTTACTCAGCTCTGCGAAGCTTCGCAGTCGGTTCAGGTGCTCGTAGGCTGTGGCTGGAAACAGCGCAATGCTGCTCAATTCGATCTTGCTTCGAGGCTTAGCATGTACAGTAGGTTTCGTCGGTTTGGGGTGTCAGATTGAAGGCACAAGAGATGTTCGAAGTCTACCCCGTCCCGTCACGGCTCTCTGTGAGAAGCCTGTTCTTAACAGCTATCAAAACCAGTCGGTTGCATCTCGTGCTTCTCGTGGGAAATGGGCGAACGATGGCACAAGAACTTACGAAGACAAGCGGTCCCATCTGGGATGTTAACAGGATGCGTAGCCGGATGCAGCTTCATTTAAGGTGTAAAACCGCATGAAACCGTTCGATTCTCCCATCTTGCAGGCACGAGTTACTATGGCTTGTAGGGTTGGCAGCCACTTAGTCCGGTACAGTACGTCTTTGTGGCACCTCTGGCTGAGCCTGCTTAGGAGTGCATTTTACGTGGTTGGCCAGAAAAGGAAGTGTCTGTCGTGTCAAGAAAATTAAAAGGGGATCACAACTACAAGCAGGTAGAACTGAGGCGCAGCCAGGACGTCAATCAGTTTCAGGCAGAATCTTTATGCAGTTCGGATTCAAATTTCTATGCTGAAAATGCTGGCGCCTGCGTCCTATTATCCGCTCATGCTTGGCAATGTGGCAGATGGACGGATCAACAGGGACAGTATCTTCATAATAAATCACGAGAAGTTGCATATACGAGTTCTCACTTCTCGTACACGTACTGTCACTCGCTGTGGTTCGATCTACCAACCTCGACCATTAGGTAACGAAGGTGCAGAAGACCACCGTGTCCCGGAACAGCGAATACCATGAGCCGAGTTGCCAACAAGAGATAAGACACGGCTGTATGATTGCAGGTCAGTTGGGCAGGAACCATTACTGTCGGAGGCTGTGACTCTTGTTGCATGACTCACTGGACACAGCAGCTATCTTGCTATGACAGAAGACATGCGCTTGGAAGAATAGAGAAACGTTTGACCCTCATTTCGATCAATAGCAACGCGTCACCAACTCACAACTAGTCAGCCTGGCATATCGGTCTTTCTTCCATCGCGCACTACGCGGGTGGTTCCTCTGCAGAGCTGCATCCGTTTCGAGCTGCAAGCGGGGGGCAAAAGGTGCAAAGAAGGTACCTTGCTCAACACAAACAGCGTGTCGTCATGCTGGCCAAGCTGCGCCCGAATAAAGCTGCAGATGAGAAGCGTGCCGTGCGGCTAGGTCAAGCGGAAAAGCAGGGCAGTTTTCGCTGCAAAACCCTGGGTCGAGCGTTTGCCTCGCGAGCCAAAGCCTGCCTGTAGGTAGGGATCCCAAGTCTGTGCAAGATTTTGGTCACGATCTGGGACGCAAACGATGTGTTACTTCAACCCGGTCCTGTTGTGCCCTCCTTCTTGAGGTTGACACGATGACACTCACCGCGAATGACCCAACCCATGCCACGACCTTGCCAAGCGAGGACGATCCTTTGCCTGTCCGAGCGCCGCAACGTGCTGCCTGGATGCAAGTGCATGCACACCTTTCGAGTCTGGCCGCTTGATGGCGTCGGGTCGTCAGAAACCCTAACGACTCCTGTTCATCTACGGCTACAACATCCTGGGCTTAAGCACCCGCGTGCCGAGCCTCACACTTCACCGCAATGGTTGCTCCGTCTCCCAGCCTTTCACTTCAAGAGTGCTTTGCTCTTGTTCTGCTCCTCTCCTGTGTTCCAGTTCACCTCCGGAGCCCTACTTAGCATGTGCAAGCCCAACAAGTCTTAATGCCACGCACTGCGCAACCTAGCCTCGAAATCGTGGGTTCGCCGCCTCTGTGAGTATGACTTAGCCCTCAGCATGGCCCGAGCTGCACGCGGGCATACAAGACAAAAAGCAAAGAGGCACCCCGCTCAACACCAAACAGTGTCACGCAAGCACGTTGCAAATATGGCGCAGAGACACCTGATGTCATGCTGGCCATCCAAGATTGGGCCCGAACGAATCTGTTGGGCTAGCGCAGATGGACAACGTGGAGTGTCGCGCGGCCGAATTCGATGTGTTACTTCAACCCGGTCCTGTTGTGCCCTCCTTCTTGAGGTTGACCCGATGACACTCACCGCGAATGACCCAACCCATGCCACGACCTTGCCAAGCGAGGACGATCCTTTGCCTGTCCGAGCGCCGCAACGTGCTGCCTGGATGCAAGTGCATGCACACCTTCCGAGTCTGGCCGCTTGATGGCGTCGGGTCGTCAGAAACCCTAACGACTCCTGTTCATCTACGGCTGCAACATCCTGGGCTTAAGCACCCTCGTGCCGAGCCTCACACTTCACCGCAATGGTTGCTCCGTCTCCCAGCCTTTCACTTCAAGAGTGCTTTGCTCTTGTTCTGCTCCTCTCCTGTGTTCCAGTTCACCTCTGGAGCACTACTTAGCATGTGCAAGCCCAACAAGTCTTACTGCCACGCACTGCGCAACGTAGCTCTCCAGCTCCGAAGTTTATACGGGATGCTCAAGATGATACAAGTAGCCGCAAAAGCTCGCGTCACTCTGCAAGCTCTCACAGTTGCCCGGGGTCACTGGGCGAGCTCTGCCTTTGATGAACCACACCATTGCAGCGTGCGAACCGTGCGAGTTCTGATCAAGTTAAGTGCTGGCCTGTCACTGCAGACTTAACATATTTATACCAACGCAGCTTACTGCATCACTGACTGACAGTACGCACGCGGAAGATTCAACCGACCCAAATCACAGCTGCACCAACTTCTGCCGCGAGCTCATATTGCCACTAGCAGTATCTGCTCTCGGCAATGCGGCGGCTTTTGCAAGCTTGCAAACTGTCGCACATGCTTCCAGTAGAGTCAAGGCCTCCGCTGCAGGAGTGCCTTTCTGCCCCACTCTTCGTGAAAACATGACCATGCCCAAGTGGCCAGAAACTGTGCAACACGGCCGTGACACCGTGAAGCAAATGTCAACATGCCCTGCTCGTGGTGGGTCGCGCCGAATCAACCTTTGCCAGAAGCTCAGATTGCTAGCATGTCTTGGCTTCTGTGACTCCGCCATCTGTCAGACAAAGCAGTCAGTGCCGCGGCTGCGGTCTGGGCCAACCGCACCAACGTGCAGCTGACCGCACGCTGTTTCCGAGCTTCCCGGTCAATCTCGTGCCCGGACAGTGCATATCACTGCAGCAACGCCGTGCAGCCTTGAAATGTAGCACATTCGCACTGTCACTGTGACCGGATTGAGGCTATGGCAGGCTACGTCAGCCTCTGCTAAAATGCTGACGCGTTTGCAGTAACCCTCTGTTTCTGAACTGCATACACATCGCGTCACTCCGCAAGCTCTGGCACTTGCTTGGGCTAGAAGCTGCGATTGCGCCAATCACACGAGAGTACAGCTGAGAAGGTTCCAGTAGCGCGATTCCCGTCAGGCCAGTGCAACACGGCTGTGCTAAATAGAGGGGTTAGACTGTCACACTGATGTTCGCATCTGACATCAACATGACCTGCTCCTGACTGCATCAACCTCTGCCAGATGCTCATATTGACACAAGCGGCTCTTTCAGCACAGGACGGGCCCCAGCACTCAAAGAGTCAACGAACCCATGGAGACGAGGAGATGGCGCCTGCTTAGCTGCTAAGCCGCTAAGCGTGGGAAACCTCGCCCTCAGAAGACAAGCCCGCTCTTTAGAAGGCTTGCGGCTTGCCTTTTAGAGTCCAACAGCTGCAACAGTCTCACTCCTGTCACGGCCACAGCATCTCTGCGACAGGAGGTTGATGATGCTGTCGTGCTCTCCTGTGCGTCGGGTCTTCACCTGATGTCGATCACCCACAACCAAGCACATGCCAGCCCTCTGTTGCGCAAACAAACTACTTGTTGGAGGCAGCGCAGCACGTGAGCGCATGACATTGTCTTGGAATTCGCTGGTTCGTCCATGTCAATGTCACTCACCATCTCCTGGGCTGCATCAACCACCAAAGATAGTTAGACAGCTAAAGTGGATTCACCGATTCACCCTTCCAATTTCCAAGAGCAATCTGTGCTACGACGTCTCCGATCCCACCAAGGTCAGGGTTGCGGCAGGCTCCCGGAGCAAGGAGCATGCGGCACATTTCAGGTGGCACGGTCCCGGCATAGTTCATGTCAGTCTCAACATGTTTTCTGAGCAACTGCCCAAAACCGACTGCTGTGGGAGAAGCTGCACCCAACACCTTCCGGGTATCGATGAGTGACTGGATAGTCCACCTGCAACCAGATTGGCGATGCATTGATAAGTGGAGGTTGTTGCAGGGCGGATGTTGCTGCCTTCCTCATCAGCTCCTTAGCTTCGCATAGCTTCGCTGCTCAGGGGCATCTCCTTCAGAACCAAACGCCCGCGCCCGCGCATCTCCAGAAGCCGATCGGCGGCCGAGGCCGGAGCAAGAAACCTTGAAACCCCCACCGCGCGCCACGAGTGGCCAGGGCCACGGATGTTTCGAACCCCTGCGATGTTTTGCGACTCTCATTAAATACCCGCCCGCCAGAGACATGCCCTTCTTCTGCCGGAGGCATCATGAAGATGGGGCTCCTTGACAGATTGGTGTCTCCCTGCCTTCAGCGCGCCTGTGAAAAAGTGGTGAGTGCATGGAAGACAGAAGATTCTCACAGAAACGATGTTGGATTCGGTCTCTTATCCGAACCGAACTTGCCGGACCTGCTACGTGAACGGCGTACCCGGCGTACCCTCATCAAGGAAAGGTACACGAACATCGCGACATCATGGAGGCACCTGTGCTCTCAAGAAAACTTCATGTGACACGACACGCTTGTGGCCGAAGCGCAAGCCAGGACTTTCGTTAGCTGGATTCTTTGCGAAAGCGGCTGGCAACGAGCAGCCGCAAGAACCTGTTTTTGACAGCAGTCATTCGGCGGCCATTGCCTCGAGGACTGTAAGCAGAGCGAGCCGGGCCCAGGCAGAACCTCTGAAAGGGTCTCACGCGACCGATCAACTCAGCAGGAAGCTCGCTGCAGCGACGGCTGAGTCAATAGCATTGCCTCTGAACTTGCCATCTGCAGCAACATCTTCATAGCAACTTTGCCAGAAGCATGGCTTGAAGCACGCACAATGGTTGTTGGGAACAGCTTGATGGAAGATCTGCATCGGCAAAGAGGACGAGCGAAGGTCATCCACCACGGATTATAACCTACAAGCTCGGAATGGAACTGCCGGAGTGTATGTGCTTAGGCCGACCGCAAAGCTGGCGCCCGGCCGTGCCTGCGCCCAAAACAATCATCTATCTGCTTTAAAAACCCTTTCGATCCCACCTGAAGCTCCAGACTCCATGAAACTTCATCAGCGACAAGCCCAGGGTGCGGAGAAAGCCGAAAGGAAGGACGCAGCTGAGGGAGCTCAACAAGTTGATTTTGGCCCAATTGCAACTGTCAGTCTGGAACCTGTGCTGTCGAGCAAAGCTTCGACGTCCGGGATGCGGTTTGCGAGGCAAAAATCATCGCCGCTGCGGTGCCGTGCCCTCGTGTTACCCCGCGGCTAAGCCGTCGTAGGCAGCTGGCGGTGCAGGTAGAAGTTCTTACCGCTCACCCGGGTCCGGTGATGACTAGCATGCGATCGTCACCATTACTCACCCCACTCACTCAATTTGCGACGCTTCGGCGCTCCATAAGTTGGCGCTGCTCAGGCAGCACGCAGCAGGCCATTTCGCTTCACGCCGGACGCTGGATTTCCAGGCTGACCCTGCTGTCGGGCCTACCAGGCCTACCAACGTGCCTGGCGGAATGGACCTCGGCGTCCAACACTCTGCCCCGATTACACGTGGAAGTTCGGCAGGTCGCTCTGATCAAGGGTTCAACTCAGCAAATCAAGGTGGGTGTTGTGGAAATTAGCCTGCAAAGCGCTATGAGGGACTGACCGCAACCGTCAGAAGTGACAAAGTCCTGTGGGAGCAAGGACTTTGCGCAAAAGGAGCAAAGGGTCAGGATGCCAGGCAGACAGCTCCCCTGCGCTGCACTTTCAAGAGCAACTCATCCTTGGCTCTAGGCTCTCAACTGCAGCGCAGGACTGACTCGGGAGGTCCTGCCCACTGTTGGCTGGGATGGCTGGGACACCTTCATCCGGCAACCAGCAAGAACTCGCACGGCAGAAGAATAACATTTCCATGTCCTGGTCCTCGGTGCCATGCGAAAGTGACTGGAAGCAAGGTTGCAGGAGTCCGGAGAGCAGTGAGGGGCAACTTGGCAGGGGAGCTTGCAGCCAATACGGCACGCACACTCCGACAATGAGAAGAGCATGCCATCTTGGGGTACCGCAAAATCAAGCTAGCCCGCATTCACCCTCATGCTTTGCTTGATTCTATGCAAGAGTCCAAGAGCTTCGTGGATCAGGCAGCATCTGCAAGCAGAGCCTTGAACTGAAACGTGCCATGTTTGGTCCCACCTGTGCATGATGTAAAGCTTTCCCTTTCGTCGAATAAACCAGTCTTCAGATGACCTCTGTTGCTTGAAGACGACTGCGGTCGAGGGCGGCCGTAGCTATGCGAAAGTAGATTTGACATGATAGCTTAGGGTGGGCAGGGGGCTGCTACACCACCCTGCTCGAGCGATTGTTGTGCCCTTGGCAGGGTCAATATGTTTCAAGGGCATGCGAGCAGAAAATCCCTGCAAACTGCCCGGGCGGACTGCCAGGGACTCATGTGCCTTGTCTGCGTACGAGGTCCACGATCCGACAAAAAGCGGATGGTGTTTCGCTGCAGCTCGGCAAAGCAAGCAAAAGAGCTACCCTCCCTGGCCTCGAAGAGCCTTGCACTGACAAGGCTGGCGCCAAGGCAGGCTCTTTGTGAGGCGCTCTGCAAGGCAGAGCAGGCAGAGTGCAGTCCGAGGCACAGAAGACCCAAGTCGCTCGGAACGACGGATGCAAACGAACTCGAACTCACGCCGCCTCCTCGTCCTCCGCTTGCCGGAAACGACTTGGTCATCACTTGACGTCTCTTGCGTGCATTGCACCTGCAAAGTCGAGCGGAATTCTGCGAAAGTTGGCTCAACTCTTCAGTCGGCTTTCGCAACCCTAGCCTAAGCACGAGAGCACCTGCGAGCCTGAGATTTACTTCTTTCAGCTCAGCTGTGCAATGCAGGCATGCGACTGGGTACTGCCAGCTTTGCTGACAAGATCCCGCTTCGATTGCCGTGCCGATGCCGGTTGGAGGGCAATGTCAACTGCAAGACGAGAAAAGCTTGCAGATTCTCACTTCCTCCACAGATTTCCGCTGTTCTGTGAAGTCTCGCATAAGCTTCTCACGTCGGAAGGCCCGCCTTCTTGCATGCGTGACCGAAGCAGGACGAAGCTGGGATCTTGGTCTTGCTTGCGTCGTTTGGCGCATCGTAGTGATGCTCTCAAGATGCGTGGGGCGATCTCTGGCCATCACGTACAGAACCCCTTACGGCCTTACGGTACCCTTTCCTCGACTCTAAGACGGCATGAGCCGCCAGCATCGGATCTCAAGGCAAGCGCAATGGTGGCGATTTATAGAATGCATGACTTTAGCTTGCAAGGCTTGTGGATTCTGGAGCTGAGCTTCAGAACTTCAGCGACAAGGCAAAAGCGTGCACCTGCACATTCCGTTTGCCACCTTTCAGCATGCTTGATCCAAGCGCTGATGTGGATACAGGACCCAGGCTGCCAAGCAACTCGGACTCTCACCTAGCACCAGGTCACTCTAAGACCGCAAAGCAAACGCAAAAGAAGCTCGAGTCAAAGCACAAATAGAAAGCCGCTTTTGCGAGGACTTGCTGCCCACGCATGCATCAACGCCGAATCGCAAGCACCACAAGCCGTGAGGCACTGCTGCATCCGCGGCCAGCCTGCTGCACCTCTGCACGAATACCCAAAGCGCTTGGCCAAGTCGTCGCCTGAGTGGCGTATCCGCAAGCTCAAGACGCCACAGACTCTTGAAGCGCCTGTTGCCGGCGACAGGGCTTCAAGACGTCGGCACTTTGCACGACCCTCCATCGCAAGGTGAACTCCTGTCTCTGCACTGCGTGCAGATGAATGTCAAGAGTGACTGTGCCGAGCAGACTGTGACGCGATCACATCTCAATGAGCGGCAGAAAACCGCGCACAAGTAGTGAATCTTCCAGCAATAAGAGCCTACAGCTGCGGCGACTTTGCTAATGGGACCTGGTGACCAATTATCGAGGAGTGACCGTGACTGCTGGCGCGTACATCTGACAAAAACGCATGTGACCGCATGCTCCGGCCCGACGTTGCTGACTAGTGAGGGGCGCTGCAACAGCCGAGGACCAGGCAGGCAACATGTTGCTCCCTACCTTTGACCTGGAGCTCAGCATGTGTGGATCACCAGCGCCACAAGTTATTGAGGTGATACGCTGCGTTCACCAGCGGGCTGGGCCTCTGCGCAAAGGATGCGGAAAGCAATTGGCCAGTTGGTCAGCACAGATCATGCGCGAGCTCAACCACAGACTCATAAAGTGATGTAATATCGTGCTTGTTGCAGCCGGCAGGGCTTGACGCCCCTCCATTGCAAGATTGCAAGATGCTTGCCTGTTTCTACACCGCGCACAAATGAAAATCAAGAGTGACTGCGCCGAGCACGCTGTGCCGAGATCACAACTCAATGAACGGCACAAAGCAACACACAAGAAGTGAATCTTCCAACACTCGGAGATACCACAACTTACAGCTGCCGCGAAATGGCAGCTGGGACCTGGCAGTGCTGAGCATGCCTTGCGCGAGGCATTGCAGCACCTGAGACCCCGCGCAGATGAACACTCCACGGCTATGACTTTCTGCTCCTTTCGACAAAAGATTTCCGCCAAACGGGTCTAACGGCGTGTGGTTTTCTATGACAAGGGGCATCTGCTGGGATCAAGTCCCAGCCAGATTCGTTGCGTCCCGAACCGGCTTCCAGAGTTGCACCAAAGCCTTGTCTGAATTGCACATGACCTCGGGTCCGGAAAGCTTGAAAGCTGTCTCTCGACAGTCGGCTGATCGGACGCTCGCTCCGGTCACCTGCCGCCGAGAGGAACTTGCCACGCAAAGCAGCAGGCGTTCCAAAAGCATCACTTTGCATCCGTCGTTTCCTCTTTGCGACCACGCAAAATGTTTCGTCGTGGCAGCTTCGCGGCTGAACGTGCCGCGAGTTTCTGTCACTTCGCATGCCGCTGCTACGCCCTACGCCCTCTGGGCCTTTCAACCATTGTTGGCAGAGTCGCCGAACAGCTTCCCTCGTGGTGCCTGAGGTTCCGGCCAGGGCGGTTCAGCGGTCGTCGGACTCAAGAAAAGAGAAATTGGTCAAAAAATCACGCATGTCACCACCGGCGGTCCCATGCTCGTTCTGATCAGCAGATCATCTGCAGCGCCAAGACACCCTTTTCCTCGAGCGTGCCTCTGCCGTGAGCATGCCTACTCAATGGCCTGTCACGTGATGCTCGCACTGCACCTGACGGGCCGGGTTGCTTTAGCCGTCCTTTCAAACAAAGCCCTTTACGTCCCTCGACTCCAAAGCGCAGCGGGAGGTGCTATGTGCCGAGTTAGACACTCGGTGGTACTCTCCACTGCCAAATAAACTTCCGAGCTACAAACGCCAACATCCCAGGATGGTGCGGCCGCCGCCCAACTCTCGAACAAGATGCTAGCTGCGGCTACATCAATTTCTGAGTCTACTAACTCTGGCAGATGCAACTCTCGTAGCTTTGTCCGCACGCAGAGTCACGGAGCTGGGCGCCTTGATTTGGGTAGGCCCCGCCACCTGTGCCTCCAGAGAGCTCACAAGGATCTGACGACGGTGCGCAGCGACGAGTTGGCCAAGCGCCAGATACAACTAGCAGACTTAGCACCAAGAGTCGCAGCAGGAAAGTCCTTAAGAGGACGAGCGCATCGCGCAGTGCTACGTTTGCCCGGGTTCACCAGCAACTTCTGGCAAGGCTGCACTTCCATGTTGCAACCAAGATCCTGCTGCGGAGGCTGTATCACGCCACTACTGTATCAGAACTTCTGACACAAGCTCAAGAGCTTGACATTGCCCAGCAGAGAAGTCCTGCATGCAAGCCCTGCGTGCCCCGTGAGGCGGTTTGGTGTTTCTAGCCGCATGATACAGGCACCACACGCTGACTCACACGAACGCAAGCTGTCGGCATGAGCGTGGCACTGACAGTGCCTCTTGCTTTCAAGGTTGACTGCATATCTGTGAGTTGACATGCCTCGCTCTGCACGTCCAGACATCTCGCGACAATCTGCAATCGGCCCCTTCCTCTACATGTACACGAGGACTGAAACTCGAAGCAAGCTTGAGCAGCTTGCTGCTAATCACTCCTCGTACCAGCACACCCCAGGCGCAGCTGTGCACTTGCTGCCTGCATCTTCCGTTGGCAACTCTTTCTGGACAAAGCCGCTATCCGGGGCTCAACCCCAAGGCCCAAGCCCTACACCTCGCAAGCCAAGACTTAAGCGTAAAGGAGCAAAGATATTTCGCTGCGAGTGCACGCGTCGGCGGCTGCATCAGCGGAGTCAGCCCTCACAAGGAGGTATACTGTCTTGCAAGGATAGCTAAAGGCTCGGCTGCTGAGGCTTGCTGTTCGCAGCATCACACGAGCACACGCCTTCAATCCAGTGCGAAGCTGCATGAGGCAGACATAGGCAGACTAGGAGGCCCGCCTTCACAAAACCGTGATTTTCAGGCGCCCATGGCCGGTCAAGGCGTGTTCGTCCAGAACTTCACATCGGCAGGTTCGTGAGTGACTGCAGTGCTGTGTCCTCGGGTACAAACCTTGGGATTAGAATAGCAGGTATCTGGCCTGCTGCTGCTCGCGACAAACTGGACGATGTCACTGTTTCAGGACTCTTCCGCGTCTTGACGAATGGCAGATTTGCGACCTGCGCGTGCCCTGCCGAGTAGGCCCAGGATCTTGAACAGCGCAGGCTCTGGCCAGGCAGAGCCAAAGACAGCAGATCTCAGCCTGTCGAGAGGTCGTGGCGCTGAAAAGATGCCGGTCTGCGCTGAACAAGCCCATTTAAGTGAAAATCAGCGAACCCTCTCCGAACAGCTCCCGGGTTCTGGCGAATATGAAGGAACAGCTGTTGCAAGCGCTTTTTTTGCAGGATACCATGAAACCAGCAGCAGCACTAAGTACATCCCAGCTCTCGGCCCCTTCTAGTGATATGCGATTTGCGAAGCTGGCCGTGCGTTTTTTTCTTGAACCTGCGGCGGGTCATACTGTTCAGGATGGGTGTAACGTCAAAAAAAGGCATGCTCCGTGGGGCGCACACCTGTTCCGAACCCAGTGAACTCCGCGCAACACCTCATCATCGTCGATCAAGTAATTATGCATGGCAATTGCCGATCCTACCGGTCGAAATCCTTGCAACTTGGGTGAGCTCTGGCAAAGGCACAGGCGCCTTCGAGTCAGAGACCATGGCCGCCATGGCCATGCGTTGGCTGCGAGACGCTGAGCTTGCGAAGAGCCTCTCAGGCTATCTCATGCTCTACGCCTCAAGAGTTGAGTTGCAAAACCACCAGATTTCGGCGGTGCCTGTCTGTCCTGCATGAGCATCTCCAGTTTTTCGGAGGCATCAGGCTTGGGCCTTATCCATGGAAGATGACCTCACTGACCTATGTTCAATACTTTCCCCCAACCACGAAGAAGCTCTGATAGCTTGGCTTCGCTGATCACTTTTGCAGGCAAGATTTTGAAACGTCAGCAAGCTCACAGCTAATACCAGACTTTGACCGCAGGCGCTCTCCTGAATTGTACGAATCCTGATACAATACAATGCGCCACGTGCAACGAATGGCTTACGTGGCAAGCGCCTTCCGGGTATCAAGCACAGATACCCACCATTATGGCCCAACTCGGTTGAAATGCCCACCCACCACCCCCGGTGATCCTTCCAACACTGCATGCCCGATTCGCTCACCAAGGAGGCCGTCACAACACCAACGTCACCTTTCCAGCAAGTTCCGCTCTTGCAGGCGTGACCGCTGTCCCTGAAGAAGGACCGCAGCACAGTGCTTGCTGTTGCAATCTAAATCACGAGTTTCTGGCCAGAATCGCTAGCTTGGCTCGGCTGATGTCGGTCTCCGATAGACATGATCATTTACAACTGAATGATCTGCTGCTGGTGGTAACGGCACCAGAGATTCTGGCCAGCAAAGCTTGGGATTTCGGATCTTCTCACTGCTTGTTGCGCCGGGTTGGACTGCCTTCTCAGCATGGTGGCTTTTCCCCGGCTGCTCACATCCAGGCTCGGCCAAGCCGAACTCTTGTGCTCCTGGTGATCCAGTGGCGCCTGTACTGCAGGCGCAAGCAGAACAGGAGCGCCAGCATTCCAACAGCTGAGCATGGTTTTGCACCGGGCAGCGCGATGCGCCCATCTGCTTTTCGGTAGCAAGTCTCGGCAGACCGGCGGGCCCACATGCGGCACGTGCATCTCGACACCGACAAGTGCATCGCACACGGCATGCATGGCATCCCGAGAACTGTCGCACGCCCTACAGGTAGCTCAAAGCGAAACGCATCAGCAGCAGCAGCAGCAGCATGCCTACATGCCTGACACGCTGAAAGGGTGCTGAAGGGTCAGCACACAGGACCGTCCGTTCACACTGTAGTGGCACCCCCGCTTCAGACTCGTTTGCATCTATGGAGGCCTGCCGGCAAGCCATGCAGGTCGCAAAGCCAGGTGCGAGCACGGAGAAGGAAGATCAAGCTTGCTTGCAAAGCAACTTCAATTCGATGCCCTGCGTTGCCCATGACACTGTAACGGCCTCATATGAAGAAAGCCCTGCATGAAAAATTGGCGCCTGGCATGGGCTTCGCATGTCAGGCGACAATCTTTCGGAGCGACGCCAGCCAGGCCCAGCAGGCCCAGCAGGCCCAGGGCAAGGCCGGCACCGAATCCCTCCAAGCAACCGTCCCTGCCGATGCGCCGCGCGCTTGGTGCGCCACAAAGGGAAGTCGTTGAAGGATCCGCGGCCTCGCGCTGCCTCGCGTTGCCACGAGGCACCTGGAGCTCAACCTGCCGTGAGTTCGGAGTTCAGAAAGCAGACTACTAGGCTTCTAGATGGCCTTCTAGCCCAGATGCAGAAAGCGTGCACAATGCATAAGTCGCTGTGGCGCGCCTGCGTGAGCAGCTGCTGTCGTGCAGCGAAATCACTTAGTTGCTAGGCTAGGCCCTGCGATTCATAAGCCACGAAGAAGCTGTGATGGCTTCTGGGCTGGTTGGTTACCCTCACTGGCGCAACGCCAGAAAGCTCACAACCAAGACCAGGCTTGGACCAGCATCTAACGATGGCATCAAGTCGTTACTTTGCCTGAACCAGCCCCCTCTCCCAGATGGTATAATCTGTTCGATTTTGAATGATGCATTGCCCTATGAGTAAAGGGTAGTTCGTGTGCAGGCAAGCGTGTTCCTGGTTTTCAAGCAGGGATACCCGCTAGTATGGCTGGACTTTGGTTAACTTAAATGAGCACCACGCACCATAGCTGCTGCAAAGTTGTATACTGCATATCCGGCATACCCGATTCGCTTACCAGGCAGTCACAGCACCAAGGCATGAAGCGCGGGGCACCGAATCTAAGCGCCAGCTGACAAGCATCTTCAATGGGGCTTTGGATTCACTGGGCGTCGGTCCCTCGAGGGCGCATAGTCATTTACAAATGAAGAAGTCGCTGCTGGCTGCATCGGCACAAGAACCTGCGACCAACACAGCCTGTTCCAGATCCTCTCCCAGATGCCACGAAACTGCCTTTCACCATGCTGACAATGTGCCCGCTTTGCCAGCACGACAGCTGCGCATGCTGCCAAGTCCCCGTCTGCACCGTCCATGCTAGGCCCGCCAGGCCAAGCCTGACTCTCTTGGTGGTGGTCCTTCGTGCAATCACGACATGCATGGGACGGAACACAGCGCAGAGCGGCTCCTTGCCAATTGCCAACACTAAGAACTAAGAACGAGTGTCAGCATTCCAACACCTGCGCATTGCGCATGGTATTTCACTGAAGCGCACGATAAACACATCTTCTTGGTGGCCTGCAGTGCCTTAGACCTTTACCACGTCCGCTAATGTGCATCTCGACAGCGATATGCGCATCGATGCACACGGCATGCATGCCGTCGCGAGATCTGTCGCAAGCCCTAGCTCAATGCGAAACGGATCAGCAGCAGCATGCCTACATGGTGAGAGACCGCTGAAGGGTCAGGGCAGGACTGTTGCCACGAGCGTGACAATGCCGGTGCCATTTCAAGCTGTGCCCATCCAAACGTGCCACAGGCCTGGCGCCGGGATGCTGGTCACCGGAAGCAGAGAAGTTGCATCAACCCTCGCAAAGCCTTGTGCTCAAGGAACGCTCCGCAAGCCCTGGGCAGCGGTGTACGAGTGGCTTTGGTGGTGCTTGATCTGCCCAGAGACAGCTCTGAACAGCTCAGAACCCTCTGGCCTCTGAAGCTTCTAATTTTCTTTGGAGTTATTGGAAACTCGCATAGTGAGGGCTTTGGATGGGGAACCCAAAAGTGGGAAGTCTTCTCAGAGTTTCACAGGACTGGGAGCAGCGACTGGCTTCGGCCGATGCAGAGTTTCAGAGAAGAACGGTCCGAAGTGGGGTCTTCTGGGCTGTGCTGGCGGTGCCTCTGCCCTGCTGAAACAAGAGTGCAGCCGTTACGACCCGTTGCGACGTGCGACCTGACGTGCCGAGGCACAGGAGTCAACGTGTGTCCCATGGAAGCGGCGAGGATACAGCGCAGGAGCCGGCCCTTCAGATGCTCATGTTGATCCAAGTCCTCTCAAAAGGCATTGTTGCTTGCCGCTTCTGCGGCAGTGATCCTCCGAGGTGCCTGCAGCTTTAACCCGGTCCCTTTTGACAAAAACCGCAATGCCAGCATCACAGGTGTTAGAGTATGCATGTGCAGCATCTGTTGCTGTTCACAAGCATGGCTGCCATCAAGAAGACAAATCCTCTCCCTTTAGCCATGGCGTGCTATACGCCTTGGCTGCATGCTTGAGCGATGATATCGCCGAGAATACAGGAGAATTTACGAACAGCAGTGTCCCTGCCTACGATCTTGCTCCCACAGTCTTGACGTGAGACTGTTCACTCAACAATATGCTCATCAACAATATGGGGGGGGGTCCTTCCTCCTGTGATGCTCGGGCCGACGCTCGGGTGCTGGGATCAGCGCTTGGTCATCTCAAGCGGCGTGCTGCGTGTGCTGCGTGCGCTGCGTGCGCTGCGTGTGCTGCGTGTGCTGCGTGTGCTGCGTTGCAGCAATGCTCCTGAAATCAAGGATCTCCAGTCTGGTGGCTGAAGGCTCCTTGTGCACCTGGAGACCTCCGGAGGCCCGTGTGTGAATGTCCCAACACCGAAACGGATACGGATAGTGCATAGGCTAGCATCTTGTGTATCAGGATACAGATCTGGATCCACGCATTTCAATTCCAACCTTCCGCACAAAGACCCCAACGGCGCTGGTATGTGTAACCAGGAGCGGGACTTCACCATCCGGATGGGTCTAGGTGAAGCCCTTGTATGCCAGGACCATACACAAAATAAAGGGTGCCGGCAGAAACTGGTACCAGGTCGCCGACTATCCTCTGGGCA
Organism: Symbiodinium sp. CCMP2592; assembly: GCA_905221615.1. NCBI lineage: Eukaryota > Dinophyceae > Suessiales > Symbiodiniaceae > Symbiodinium > Symbiodinium sp. CCMP2592. The sequence continues at coordinate 22,032 of CAJNDT010001323.1, forward strand.
TGAAGCTTTGCACGTCCTCCCTGAATTCAAGCAGAATAGGGAAACAGAAGATGTGTAGTGAAAAGATGCTACAGTAGGATTGTCGCTTGCAAAAAAAGGCCTGTGCAGATGCAAAGGACAGTATCGGTAGCCAACTTGACCTTTTCGGTCCATTGCTTTAGCCACTGACGTGAGGCTCAATGACCGGAAGGTGGCAAGGCATCTAGGCTAGGCTTGACACATGCAGCGCCGACAATCACGGGCAAACCAGGAAACGAGGATTTACCCTGCATCTCGGCAGGTGGGTTGAAGCTTATCTATTCTTGTGTCCACCTTGAAAAAGAGTGAGATCTAAAGGTAGAAGAGCACTCAGGTTTGGCTTCTACGTCTATTCCGGCTTTGCACACACAGCACTCTATTGCAGCGCTCACCTGATGCTCATGATGTTGGCCTCGTCTGGAGCGCCGACGCTGTCCCAAACCATGACAAACCCGTCAAAGCACTCAGAACTGACGCAACTCCAGATGGAACACGGCGTCGTGACCGGCGTTCATGGATGCTTTTGCTAGGACGGCCCCAGGCTCCGCAGGCTCCGCAGGCTCCGGAGGCTCCGGAGGCTCCGGAGGCGCCCTCCAGGGAGACAGGCTGAGGCAAAGGTTTCGTGGCGCCTCTCACCGGTCTTGACAGGATACACTTGTCACGAACTGGTCTCACGCCTCATGCCGCTCCGGTCAACGAGGGCCCGCTGCAACCTCGTCCTGCCAGCCTTCAGATCACCCTGCACGAACCGTACGCAGCACACGCTTTCCCAGGTTTGCCAAGCCCGGAGAACGTGCTGTCCAGACTGCACAGCGGTGCAGTTTCCAGACCGTGGACCCAAGGCTGGTTCCCCCAAATGCTCCCACAAGTGCAAGGCCGCCAGTTGCGGTGGACTCTAGACTCTGGAAGCATGTACAAACGCTGTCAATCGAGATGGAGTGACTTTTTGCTGCATTCGGTTCGCTATGCCCGTCTCACGAGAACATGGTCAGTTCGTGTGGCTTTGCTTTGCAATTTCAGCCCCTAGCACAATCCGTCTTCAATGTCATACAGCAGAAGCCAGAAAGTTGGAATATCATTATCGTAACCCCTTTCAGGTAAATTATAGGGGATCCTACCATTAATCCATATTCCAACTTTCTGGAGTTCCCTTTAAGTCTTGAGCTCCTGTCGCGCGATGCTACTAGCATCGCGAAAGCACAGCAAAGCTCCGCGTTCTGGATTGTACAGAGATATCCATGCATGCTGGAGACTCAATCGTGCCGGTGCCACAAAAAAAGTGGCTCTCCGCACTCTCGCCATTTCTTTCTGGATTTGGGAGGTGCCTTCGTGCCAGACTCCTAACAGGTTTGCCAGTCATAGTATCCTGGCCACGCGCGATGTCGGCGTGCAGCTTGCAATCAGAGCGCCGTCAGCATTGCGGATGCAGAACTCGGTGCATACTTGCATTGGTCGAAGCACAGCTTGGCAGGATCGCCCCTTACGACTTATATGCGGTTCTTTCTTCATCCGACACCGAGGACATTTCACTGCGTCTAAGCATCACACCGCGCCGTACACCGAGGCTGCAGAGCGCAAGGCGTCGCCTGAAATGCAGGCGGCCGACAGGCGACAAGCAACATATTTTGAGAGGCCCGAGATCCAGGCTTGGCGAGCAGAAGTTTCTGGCATGTGGCCGCGACCGCAGCATCGAGTGAAAGCCTGGCAAACCTGGATGGATTGACTGAACAGAATTGTGCGAAGGATGCTAAAGTTGCTAAAGCCTGCCCATAGAAACGCTTCAACTACTTCTCAAGGAGCAAAGATGCCAAAGATGCAGGATATCTTCCATCGAATCATGGCTGTGCCGGCTGTGCCCGCGCATCGCATGCTCTCCGAAAGGGGACAAACCTGCCTGTCATGGCTCTGGTGACATCTCCCAGTCTCTGAAGGTGCCGTCTTCTGTCAGATCAGTAAGTTGTGAAGGCGGATGCAAGGAATCTGAAACATACCCGCCGTCAACAATTCCTGAAGCCGCTGGACTGCACAGGAAGGGACTACAGGGCATCATCACTTCAGGGCGGCTCTCGCACTAGCTCTGTTGCTTGCCTTACTTGACATGCCCACGGAGGTCTCAGAAAACCAGGGGGCGAAACTGCCTAGCATTTCCGGATCGACCATCCGGTCGCTGAAGCTGCCATCTTCCGTCACAGCAGTGAGTTGTGAATACAAAAATCGGCAGCCAAACGACACTGTCACGCCAGGGCACCGGAACCCCGTTGCTCGACTTACTTCACTATGACATGCTGGCTACACCCGCATCGTCAGTGTCGGCAATGTGAAACAGCTCCATGGAGGCCTAGCCAGTGAGAGGTTAAGCAGGTGAAGCAGACGAAGGCCACACTCGTCTGATCACTGGCGGCAGCACCGCTGGCCCGAGACGACAGCCAGCGGAATGACGCACGCTTGCGGCTCGCGGCGTCCGTTGTAGATGCGATTTCGGCGGACATGGTCTTGCGATGTAGACAAGAAGACAAGGAGGCGTTTCAGGCAAGGCGGATGGCTCAAAGAGCCTGTGCAGAGATACAGATGTCATCCATTTCTTGCGGGGAGAGACTGGGCCAGAGCTGGGGCTGGGGCTCCTCCCAGCCGGGCCAGCTTCCGAAAGTTGGAGCCATCACAGCGACAGCACGCTACCTCAATCTACCTCACTACCGCGCTTGCCATCTGCTTGGCTTTGGGCCTTTGCCTTGGCATAGGAGAGAAGCGGAAGAGGTGAAACGAAAGAGATTGGATCCAGGCAGAGAAGTCCGTACATGTATTTAGCAAGCAACACTCGTCGGGAATGCCGGATGCTCGGTCTTGCTCGGTGAGGAGGTGGGACAAAAGCAAGACTCGTCGGGAATGCCGGATGCTCGGTCTTGCTTGGTGAGGAGGTGGGACAAAACCTAGTGCAGGCCGAGAGATGAGGACACGGTGTTCCTGGGGACACGAGGGTTACGGCTACGGCTCAAGGCTCCTTTCCCCCTTGGGCGAAAGGTCTCACAATGTCACAGAATCAGGGCCATAGCATCAAAAAAAGCCTTGACCTGACTCCCAGCAGAGGCAGGCCTGGCAGGGCCGGGCCCCAGTGCCCTACGCATGGACATAAAGCAAGGGAACTTCTTTCAGCCTGCATGGGCAGCCCTGAGCTTGTCTGCCCACAGACATGAAGATCCTTCGCCGCGTGCTGCATGCGGCGATCTTCGACCCAATCGGTCACAAAGCGAAGCTGGGAAAGGCTAGCTTTCGTGACTTACGACTTCCTCTTCCTGAAAACGCTTTGGAAGTCTGACCAGGCTTTCAGAACATACCGAATGGCAGGGGCTTGGCCCGCGAACGAGCACTTTGGCGAGTCTCACTTGGGTGCATCGCTGATGCAAAATATCTCCGCTTGCGAGAGCAGAGACAGAACGATGAATGTGCGCCGCAGCAGAGAACCGCAGGGACGCACAGGGAACCGCAGCCCGCAGGGGGCCCCTGGGGCCTTCCGAGGGGCCGAAGTGTTGGATGTGTCCACTGGAGCGGCTCGTCACAACCTTGGAGCTTCCCCAAGCTCCCGCCCCAGCTCCCGCCTCGCACGCCTTGCCCACTGCCTAACTTCGCAAACTGCCGCCGTGCCGTGTACCCAATTGTCGCTCTCTTCTCACTCGAGCGTGCTCTGCAGCAAGAGCTACGTAGGAACACGTTGAGACCGTCTGCCGCCCTCTAATTTGAGGGGTGGACTTTCGGACCTGCTCCCAGAGCGGAATTTCGGAGCAATTCATGCAAACACAACTTTGCACGAGAAAGCAGCATGACACGTACCCAGTCGGAAGCCAAAACACGCTGGGTCGCGTTGAAGTCACAGCATGCTCAGACGAAGCTTCGTGTCGCAGAGTGCTGCGGTGCTCTGCCATGCAGTTTTGCGCATGGACTCTGAGGAGACCACGAGCAGTCTTCGTTGAAGGGCAACCAGAGCAGAAAGCGCCTTGCCTGCCCAGGTACACAGTATCGGGAGGGTTTCGGGCGATGGTGCAAGGAGGTTTCCGTCCGGTAAGAAGAGCATTAACACGTTCTGGACATGCCTTGAAGGCTGCAGCTTGCAGACGACGGCAGCTGCAAGCTTTGAAGAGGGACCAACATGCAATTGGCCCCAAATTGTTCGATGAGGCATCCGTCTGGCCCGTGATGCCTGGAGGACTACGGAGTAGCAGGCACGACCAGCAGATAAAACGAACAGCGGCATGGATTTGCTGTGTCGTGGCTACGTTTCTCCTAGCGGCCAATGACCGGCGATTCTTCTGAGAAGTGAGGTCCCAGGAAAAATCTGCTTCGCCTTCAGAAGCGAAGAGCCTGTAATCTTGGACGTGTCAACATCTTAAATTGAAGTCCTGGCTCGTTGGAGGGGGAATTCCCGCTGAGTCCGAAAAGCCAAGGGCATCGCAATCTGCACTGACACCGCTTCGAGTTTTGCAGCAAAAGACGAATGCCGGTTTTGCTCACACTGTGCAAACGACGGAAGCTGCCACTCCGCTCCCTTTTGAGCGCGCGGAAACTCCGATTCTGGGCAATTTCCTTCGCTCACAGCGGGTGCACCCAGAAGCCACAAGGCACTGAAGGAATCAAGGCACCGCCAGAGCCAAAGCCCTAAGTGGCCCAGACGGGGCCATCCCTTGCAGGCGCTGCAGGCTGTGGCTGCTAGAGCATTTCTTGGTGGCCCTCCGCCCCTGCCCGACATGACTCGCAAATGCCATGCCTAGAAATACCTGTGGAGACCATCTGCACTGTCTGCAAATAGTTACGAGAAACTCATTCTGTCCTCACCTGCTGTCAAGTTCCTGTCCAAAATGCAAAGATCTCTGGGAACCGAGATAGCGCACCGTAATCGCCAAACTTGCCTCCTTCGCTCACGCGCCATCCATGGCAGACAAGCTCGAAGAGGCCCTTGCCCTGACCGGGCTGTGCATGCATGCTCTTTGTTGTAGTCGTACACTTCCTGCTCTTCCGTTGCCTGGAAGTGCCAAGAAAACTAGTCATACCCTGACAGGCGATCAGAGAGCCTATGTGGCTGTGACCGAAGCTCGCGCGCAAGCGGCTGATCAACAAGCTCTTGGCCCACATGGGCGAACGTCACGGCTTCACCGATCATCGATCCTGCTGCCATAACGAGCACGTACTGACGAGCTTGTGATGCAGCTGATCCTCAAGTCTGAAGAGGATTTTGCACTTGGTCCAGAGGCAACGACACCCTCCGCAAAAGAACCAACCGAGTCAGCTCAGAAGATAAAGAATAGGGCAAGCTTAAATCTGATACGGCCACCTAGTCCACGACCGTTCTGCAGTAGGGCCGGGACAGTAGCAGAAACAACAGACTTGGCAGACCCTGCTGCCACTGCTCTCCGTGAGCTTTCATTGAATCGCAGAAGACCCCGAAGCTTCGGAGAAGGTGCTAGTCAGGCACAGTACAACTCACAAGTTCACAAGTTCAATGAACAGCGAGTTCACTGATAAGTTCGACTGCCACCATACCGTGAATCTGTTGCTCAAGAGCGGCGTGTCTGGACGGCTCACGGCCCATAGCAGCTGAGTGCCCAGTTGATTTTCTAACCATGAGAAACGCCATCCCATGTGCAAGGCTAAAGATCACTTTGGCAAAGCTCTGCATGGCGACGGCGGAGCCTGCCAGTCTTGAACATGCTTGGAAGTTTGGCATAGCAGGGCTGTGTCCTGGAGAGTAGCAGAAGCAGCAGACTAAGCCGCCGCTCCTCTCCTACAGAGGTTCCTGATCGCGGAAGACCCCGAGGCTTTCGAGAATGTGCCGCAAGTCGGGGGTCATACAAGTCCCGGCGTGCTCCGCGATGGATTGGTTGCCTGGCCATCCCCGAAACTCCTTGCTCAAGGGCACCGCATGCAATGTTTCTTTGCTGCCTCCTGCCCCTGGCCCGCCTGACTCGCACGTACTATGCGTACAAGCTGGGAGGCCAGCCTGTACGTGTGCAGAAAAGCATCGTTTCAGGACGAAGCCTAGACAGGGCCCCATAATCTGGTATCTTCACTACTGTCCGCTAGAATCCTGCTTGGAGGGAGACGTATCCGTTCCTATCCCGTGAACTCCTTCTTAACGGCGCTGCATGCGATCCTCTGGCGCTGCAGAACCATACTAGGCTGGTTTTCAGTGTTGTCCCGCCACCGGCTGATTCGCGCATGTGATGCGTGCAAGCTTCCAGGATCGCAGAGTCTATTACTATTTGCAGATCAGATGTGCCCCAACCTAGGGCAAGCCTACACCTGGGCAGAATAGCATCAATTCAGGACGAAGCCTGGACAAGGCCCCACAACATGATGTCTTCCCTTTTTGGAGGAAGAAGTATCGCTTCCTATCCCGTGAACTGCTTCTAAACGGCACTGCATGCGCTTCTCTGGCGCTGCAGAACCGTTCTAGGCCGCTTTTCAATTTTGTCCCGCCTCCGCCTGATTTGCGCATGCGATGCGTGCAAGCTCCCAGGATCGCAGAATAGGGCCAGCCTGTACGTGTGCAGAAAAGCATCGTTTCAGGACGAAGCCTAGACAGGGCCCCATAATCTACTACTGTCCGCTAGAATCCTGCTTGGAGGGAGACGTATCCGTTCCTATCCCGTGAACTCTTTCTTGCCGGCGCTGCATGCGATCCCCTGGCGCTGCAGGGCGCTTGTTGGCTGCTTCCTTCTGCTAGCCCCCCTGACTCGAGCACGCTATGTGTAGAAGCTCCTATATAGGAAATCTGATATGCTGTTCGCTGTGATCTGAGCTTTGGAACATACCTCTGGCGAAGCCGCTAGGAACTCATCACATCCAGTTCAAACCAGCATTGCATGTTTAACCGAGCTCAGGCATGTTCCTGAACCTGTGCAACGACCTTGTTTGTCCCTATGCTCGCCTCGCACGGAGCCACTGGTATCCAATGAATGCTTTTGTCTTGGTTGCACCACTCCCGCCATTCCCGTGCATGGAAGTGCGAATGAGGCCGGCATGATGGCAGGCTGGCGCACGAGCGCCTGATCAGAAGGCTCTTGTCCCACTTGAGTGAACGTCATGCCGCTGCGGCTGTCACAACCAACACGTACTAGCAAGCATGTGATGCAACTAAACGTTGCTTTTGGTCCAGATGCACACACTGTTGCCGCAAGAGCGCCGGGCGATGCAATTCAGGAAAGGAAGCCCAAAGCAAGCTGGAATCTCATATAATCTGTGACATGCAGAGCGTCAAACAATTGTAGCGCGGCGACCAGTCTGCATCAGGGCTCTCTGCCAAGCTTGGACCATAGCAGAAACAGGAGACCCCAGTTGCCGCTCCTCCCCACAGCATTTCATTGCTGAACGCAGCCAGCCCGGAAGCCTTTGGACACTGTGCTGTCAGTCAGGAGCTGCGGCATGCAAACTGCACTTGCCGGGGCATCTGGCCCTTCGCTCATCAGCCGGACCAAGAGAGCGAAAAGGCTTTCGACGTCGATGCACCAAGTGAAGGCGAAGGAGGCGAAGGCCGCGAAGGAGGCGAAGCGGTGGCCCGGGCCTAGCCTAGGCCGCCAGAGGCGGCCGTCGGAACCCGTCGGCTTTTACGGCTCAGCGGTGGCTCCGCTTGGCTTCAGGCTATCATGGGGTTGTCACCAGGCGGCCTGCTTCTCGGGTTTGGTCTGTGTGCTGTGTGCTGCGTCTTCCTGCGGGGGAAACAGGACTCCTAAGTGATGCGAAAGTCGCTTGCTCGCACTCGCAAGAATCAAGCCATTCGGGCTCCAACACGCGGCTCATAAACGACCAAACGACCCTACTCACAAGTACAGGGCTGCTCCGAGTTTTCCGGGTAGCGGGGTTGGAAGCAAATTTCCAGCTGTTTATGTATATTGCAGCCCTCCCGACCGGCGCTGTAGGGGCAGGGTCAATTTGCAGTTGACGGGCCTTGGACTGCCCTGAGGATATCAAGGCTGCGAAAGCCCTGGCCTCTTCGGCCCATCACTCCGGGAGCCTCTACAGATTGGGGCTTGTGGCTCAAGGTCTAGGGTTCAAAGATTGTGGCCTGTGGCTTTCAAAGGGTTCGACGGCAACTGTGAGCGAAGAAGGAAATTTCGGAGTTTTTGTGTCTTCCAAAACATGCAGAATGAAGTTTTGAGGTGGTGCGAAATACAACTAGTCAGGAAAATCAAGTAATCCCTGCGTGTGGCATCGAAAACACGTCATCGGGGGGTTCCTGCATGCTCCAACTGCTGGAAACTTTTCGCCTCTGGGCTTTTCCCATCTGTCCCACGCTTTCGACTTGACGACTGAGAGCAGCCGTCGGCGCTGTCTGGGAGCCAGGCGGCATTTATCGCAATTCACGCGGCGTTTGCCATCTTTTGATGACTTCCTGTGCATAGCAGGCCACGCGGCTCGGAACTGCTCCGGCCGGCTTCTAGACTCTCCACCCTGCGCTCTCTGCCCATGCACTGAACAGGTGCAGAACAAGCTCCAGAGTGTACTGTACGGGCCAAGCAGCCGCCAGCACACGTAGTCGTGTCCGGGAGCCATTTACAAATTCGCCGGTGCGGATTTCACCGTTGTTACACCTTGCCCTGTAGCCGCTTTAGCCGTTGAACCCTGCCCAAAGCAAGCCACTGCTGCAGCACTCTGACAAAACACGCTAACTTCCCCTTAACATGTTCAGCAACGTGCTATCTGCCAAGCGATGGGAAAGCAAGCCTCGGCAGACAGGCGCCCCAATTGCTACATTGAGTGGGCAGTTGCCGAGCAGCAGCAGCGGCAAATGGGGGTTCATGCCTGACCGCATCGAGGGCCGCTGCAAGGCTCAAACGTGACTATCATTGGCAGCTGCTGGCAGTTGCAAGACTTCGTTGCTGCAGCTGACATGCCTTTCCAACCGGAAAAGCTGCAGCTGCGGGAAAGAACCTGGTCAAGAGGAAAGCCACCACATGCCTGACTTCAGCAGAGTGGCAAGCCAGGCAACAATGCACTTGCGCCATGGGCATGCAACACCCACGAGGTGGCAAGGTCAGCTCGGACCGTCCCACGCAAAGGAGGTAAATGGAAAGACGACGAGGCTTACCAGCGCAACGTGTTGTGACCCACGGCTGCTGGAGCGCTATGTCACCTACCGGAGACGGGGTCGCACAGCCCAGCGACAAGCCAGTGGTCCATCGATGCTACAAGTGTCTTGGTAAAGTGTAACTGCGGGCCATAAGACTCTCCCCGGTAGAGGGTCGCAGGAGTTCATGTGTTCTTGTCAGAAGCTGGCCCTTGCAAACTGCCTGCCTGCGAAGGAAACCAAGAGGAGGCCCCAAACATGCATGGCCCATCTTGCGTCCTAACAAGGATGGAGAACCAGGTCGAGCTTCAACACTGCCTTATGAATGAAAAGAACTTCGCACTTCTCTTTATCGAGAAACAACCCCCTCAAGCCACAGTCATGCATCCTCAGTCGGCATCCTGCAGCAGCACGTCGACGCTGTGCTCGCTCAATTCTTCCAAGCTTTGTTGCCAGCAGCCCACTCAAGCCCTTGGGGTCACGATACTGTGACACGGGTATCGCATTGTGACTCGCTTGTGTATGTCTGCCGCGATGTGCCAAGTCCGAGACGACGTTTCAAAACATCTGAGGATCATTGGAAGGAGCGTCAGCATCAGTTCAGCCAGCGGTTCTTTATAAGGATGAACTGAGCAGCTGGGAGTGGCTGCAGCCTCCTCTTCCTGCCTCTCGGCTGAGCAGCAGCGGCGCACGGAGACGGAGAGACGAGCCGAGGAAATGACAGTTAGCTTAGGGAGTTCCATCGGCTTTTGGTAAGCTTCGCCAAGGCTTATGATTTTCCAGCGGAGAATGCTTCATCCCGCACATCAAGGGCATACCAGCTCAGGGAGGCCCTCCGCAAGCTTCGCATGTGTGCTTCAATGCTTCGGTCTTGCAACTTCTGCTCTTCGTTTCCTAGTGAAGAAGACTTCTGGCACGCGCTGGGCAGGGAACCTGTGAGCCGACATGGACACTGGCACGCAGTTGCCTGCAGCAGGCGGTCAGCAGGCCGAGCCGCCCCACAGCTCGCAACACGCCTAGGCAGTATCCGAGGTCGCAGCGGTGCGGCTCATGAAGGCTTGCTTGTGGGCCGTGGGGCATTCACATCGTAGAACTTCAAGGCGGTCCACTGCTTCATGCCGTGCGTTCAACGCAATCGTGGCTGAGCTAGCAGCTGTGCGGACTTGTAGAGTCCGAGCTGCATCGCTTGCTCCCTCATCTGCCGGTCGAACCGACAGTAGAGAAGTTCCGTGCACGCACGACTGCACGATGCGGATCGACGAATGCTGGCGTGCCGAATGGCAGCAGGCTCTGCTCTGCTGTGCAGTTGGCTGTCGGCCAGGCTCGTGCAGGCTCAGAGGTGCTGCGAAGGTAGCTACACAGGGTCAAAAGCAGCTAGCGTAAGCCCAGCCGACGATGAAGTACGTGGAATGCCAGGCTCAACTGTTGGAGATTCGCTCCGTAGCAGCCGTGACAGACCTGATTCAAATCGACTGCTCTCACCTTGCTATCCTTCAATCAGAATGCTTCATCCCCGAAAAACGAGAACTACTTGCTCAACAGACAGGGACTTCTAGGAAACTGACAAATCTTACCTGGCGAGTAACCTGGTGTGATCCATCACGTCTTCGCAGGCCGACATGGCTAAGGCTGGGTCTGGCATCTACACCATATACAAACAAACATCACCTTCTGTTGAATCTCCCATCTGTTATTTTGGCCTTTTATTTTCCTTATCGAAAACCGCATGTAAAAGAGAGAGAACATGAGAGCAAGCTGGAGTGAACATGTTGCGAAGTCAGGAATGCAATCACTCAACTTGCAATGCAGACGATCACTCGCGCATCTTCATTTTGTTCTCGAAACGGGCACAGGGGTTAACAGTCTCGTTGGAATCAGAGCATGCTGCAGAAGGGCGGAGCCGAATGAACGGCATGCCACCACTCCGAGACAGCAATGCGTGACACAGGGGCAGGGCGGGTGGGACAAAACACACATTGGTGAATCTACACAAGGGTTTCCCGCCCTCCCTCCCTTGAAGAGGGAAATGTTTCAGCACAACAAGTGTTCGCAAAGGCAACACATTGACGTGACTGAAAACAAACATGCTTGGTTTTAAAACAAAAGTTTCAAAACCATTTTCGAACGGAAAATAAAGGGTTCGTCCCTTCAAAACCCAACCTTATTTTCCTTATCGAAAACCGCATGTAAAAGAGAGAGAACATGAGAGCAAGCTGGAGTGAACATGTTGCGAAGTCAGGAATGCAATCACTCAACTTGCAATGCAGACGATCACTCGCGCATCTTCATTTTGTTCTCGAAACGGGCACAGGGGTTAACAGTCTCGTTGGAATCAGAGCATGCTGCAGAAGGGCGGAGCCGAATGAACGGCATGCCACCACTCCGAGACAGCAATGCGTGACACAGCACCACCGCCCCACTTGCAAGCAGTGTCAAAGCGGGAACGGATGTCGCAACACTGACCGAGACGCTCCCATGGCCACAAGTTGACTGCAATCACCGCGACTGGGATTGTCTGCTATGTTGCTCGAAGTTGGCACTCTCCCGAACCATAACCTGCATCGCGACGCTTCTTCGAGCGTGACACAGGCCTCAAGGATCGTGCTTCCCGGCAAAGTACCGGATTTGCAAGAAGTGAACGCTCCTCGAGCAGCTTCGTTATCGATGTACAAAACGGAATAGGTATTGGCCAACTGCTCTGACCAGATGGACAGAGCGGCCCATACTGCAAGCATCTCGATTTCGTATATAGGATGCTTGGAGGTCTGGCGAAGTTTGTTCAAGACCCGATCCGGGAGATCAAGGCTGAGGAAAGAGAGTGCTGAACCACTCCCATCAAACAACGCACCACCCAAACTAGCAGTCGGGCCCTCGAGACTACCATCAGTGAAGATGATGTACGTGCGACCCATGTGCCTGTCTAGGGAAATGGACTCTGCGTGCAACGCAACATCCTTCAGGTAAATCAAGGCTTGCCGCAGCCCAGGATCAAGCTTCTTAGAACAGCCGAAGCCTCGGGCACGACGGCTCAAGACTTGCAGTGCCAAGCACGATCGGCGGCCAAACAAGAAAGATGAGAACCAGTGCATCCTTCCACGCATGCGGTCTGCCTCGGTCTGACTGATCGCATCCCGGTCAAGCACATCTTGAAGTGCAGCGGACAGGGTGGCAATCCTTTCTTCAGTGTGTTTGAGCAGAACGGTGCCATCGGTGAAGGATGAGAGGTCGACTAGGATCCCCAGTACTTTGAACTGAGCAGCGAACTCAACTGCTTTCTTGCCCGTGGTTGCATAGACAATGCCAAGAAGCCCGAAGAATCGATGAACAATGCTGCTCACGTCATCGGACAATTTGGCTTTGCACAGACAAGGGTAATCGTCAAAGTAGCATCCCCAAGCAAGCTTCAAAACCTGAGCTCCCAAGAACCAAGTCGCAGCCGCCGTCCTCAAGAATCCTGCGACGGAGCCTGTGGCCCCGAACGGCAGTGAGTTCACACCGAAAAGGCGGACCGATCCTGACTCTGTGTCTTTGGCCCCGATGCGCAATACACTCCGATCTTCTGTGTGCACCGCATACTGTTTGTATGCAGAAGAGAGGTCGTACGTCCTGCCAAGGATCGGGGTGCATCTTGACCTGACGTCTCTCATGGCTTTGACAAGAAAGGCACTCAAGAACTCAAGGCCATGGAGACGGAAGCGTTCCGGGAGACCAGTGGTCTGGTTGTATCCCGAGGCTTTGCAATCGTCAATCACCCGAACCTTGAGCGACTGCAGAATCCCAAACCGTCGTGCAATCAACACACCTCGTATGCCAAAGCATCCCGTGAAGTCTTTGGTTGGACGTCCCGATTGGGAGCCCTCGGAAATGCAGTCGTCCTCGCAACATGGGGCCTCGAAAAT
>CAJNDT010001323.1:40000-64892 GCA_905221615.1 Symbiodinium sp. CCMP2592
GACCCTGAACGGTCCAAGCCCTGATCGGCTTACATCAAAATCAAGACCCTTTGGTCTCGAACTCGCAAATGCTCTACGGAGTAATCATGTTCCAGTTCAAGGCCTGATCGCCTAGTTGCAGACGGGACTGATGCCCTTTCGTTTCACATCAGCCGTCAGTCTGATCAAGCAACTGTTCTCCCCTGGACAACTAATCCTGCCATGGCCTCCTGGTCATCATGGTCTACCAGTGAATCCAGCAACAGCCGGGACAACAGACAACAATGGAATCGATGGGGCAAAGATGACAAATGGGACTCCAAGTACTCTAAAAAAATCGTGGGAGCATGTAGCCAACCCCACTTATCAATCTTTTACGTTGCCTTCGTCTTTTGTTTCTGATCAGCAGCACTATGACAAGACGCCTTTGGGCAAAGGTGCCCATGTGCTGCATAAGTTGGTGCAACCAACAGAGTGGTCCCGGAAAGCAGGGTTGGCAGGCCGTGATGTCAGTGACATCCGTGCCTTTGAGCTTTCCCACCGAGGCCTTGGAGATTTCTCGTTCCGGCTGCTGTCGGTGGGCTCGAAGTGGCCAAGAACCGGTGCTCATCACTGCGTTGTTGAAGAAACTTCGTGAGAGTGGTGTTTCCATTGATGAGGCAGCAAAAGCTTGTCACACCTCTGCACCGCCGGACAAACATAAGGAAGCAATGCGATTCATGGAACCGCTTGATCAAGAACTTTTGAACTGTGTTTTGGCCAAAGCGCCTGCAACAAATTCGGATGCCTCTGAAGAGCTTGCCAAAGCCAAAGCCAAACTGGCTGAACATGGTATTGCAATGTCCCCTTTGAAGAGGAAGGCAACTGAAGATCCTGAGCCAGACTCGGAAAGAAGGGCAAAGCCCGCCATGCCTATTGCTGAGCCGGAGTCCCAAATGGAAGCCGAAAAGCTCCTAAACGACCCTCAAAGAAAGCTGGAAACTCGTCCCAAAGGAGCCACAGATGACCATGTCACTGAATGGCTGGCTACCTACAAGAACACGCCAGAGTTTAAAGGCAAGTATCAATTGCTTGTCAAGCATGTACAGACCGTTCAGAAGCTTCTCAAAACTGAAGCCTCCAAGGACCAACTGGTCTCTGCTGCAAAAGATTTCGGACTGGACCCGAAGCTGGCATCCAGACTGTCGATCAAGAATTTGTCCACAGTGATCGCGGTTGCACGGTTTCAAACTGCTTGACTAGCAGTTCAGTGCCAACATCTTGCTGCTTCCAACAAACAGGGAATCAAGCAGCAAATTTGCATGTTGGGAGAGGCGGTGACGTTCTTTTTGCACCACTGTCCAGGCTTCAATAAGGAGTCTGCATTGTGGGCCCAAGGCTTGCTTCATTTGCTGTTGTTGTTTTACTTTCAAGACGGTTCCCTCTCGTCTTATGCTGAGACTATCCGACAAAAGCTTCAGCATTTTCGGGTCCACCCTGCCACCTACACGTGGCCGCGATTTCAATCTCAGAATGCGGTGTACATGAAGACAGCTGTGGACTGGCGCCACTTTTCAAGTATTGAGCACTACAGGCAGCCTTCCACACTTATGTACATTGGATCTACGAGCCAATCGGTGTTTCGAAGAGAGTCTAACAGATTCTCAGTCGCCAGGAAACTGGCCGGCGGAGGTGAAGCTCAAGCCGAGCTAGCAATTCGATACTGGGTGTCCAATCAGTGTCTCGAACAGTATACCTTGTTTCTTGTTGCTCCGTGCTCAACCTACAAAGAAGCATGGGTTACTGAGCACTGCTTGATTGGGATGTGGCAGCCCAAGTTGAATCACCCCTACATTACTTCTTTTTTCAAGAGGAGTGCATTGGGCTTTAGACCCAACATGAAAGTTTAAACCCTTGTACCAGTATACTTCTTATAATCACGGCACGAGCTTCAGATTCTTTTCCACTCTAAGCTCCACTGTTGGGCCGTGCTTGAGCCTTCGTTTGACCTGCGGTGAAACACTGGATTCCTGTATGTTTCTATATATGAAGGAAAATTGAACTATCTGTTACGCCCTCATCGCATACACAGCTTTGTCGTGTAATGCGATCATTGTGAAACTTTTCCTACGTCCACCACGGTTCTCGCATGCTCTTGTGAGCCATCTTCACTTCTCACACGCTTCATCTTTGAGCACGTTTAACCGTCTTTGGCTTCTTCTTCCTTCTTCTCGCTTTGGTGCTTGTTGTGGATGTCGTTGGCTTTTAGTCCTGTAAACGGAAACTGTTGAGCTGACCATTGTTTTACAACAGTCGCACTTGCCAACTAAAACTCAGGCGCTCTCACTATTTTCCATCTCGCGGTACACGAGGTAGTTTGTTCGGCATAGCTCTTTTCAGAGTCTTTGCAAAAGAACTTTGGCTTCGTAGGCCTCGCTGGCTCTTTCAGCCTTTTCTTTAAACACGTTCGTTGTGCTTTGTCGTGGGACTTCAGCTTTTGCTGTCGCTGGCGTTGGACGCCTTTCCGTGAAATTCCGCTCTTTTCTTGGAATTCACTTTCAGCATAGCTTTCCCCTTTTCACACACAAAGATAGGCTTACTGCCCCTTCTTGCATGGATTGTGAAACTTCCATCTCTTCTCACAGGCTTTCCAGCGGTGTGAGACAAAACACTCCTTCTGCCCTGGGCGGCTTTCCGCCCTCACTCACCTTTGATCTTCGCAACCTTCGCATGTCCGGCTTTAGATCAAATCCTCTTCTTCGTCTCGCTTCCTCTTCTTTGTGTCCTTGTCCTTGGACTTGTCGGACTTCCTCTTCTTGTTCTTTTCATCCTTTTCGTCCTTCTTCTTTTCATCACTTGTCTTCTTCGGCTTCATCGTCTCTGTACCCCAACTCTTCTGTGGCGAATAACCACTTTTAGCCTTTTCAGCTTCCTTCATCTCCTTGAGTTCATCAGCAAACTTGTGGGCATTGCTGCTCATGTAGTCTTCAACATCACTTCTGTGGTAACAGATATCGGGACTGTGTGTCCCCCATCCTTTGTACTGATAATCTCTGTACTTGCAATGGGTGTACATGATCCAACAGTACTTGCAGAAGATCTTCCTTGTCTCATTGTCCTTGCCGGGCTTCGGTGCGTTCGGACAATACTTCTCGATGGCCTTGAACATCTCCGGGCACTCCGGTGCTTTGTGACCATCAGTCTTCTTGCAGTAGAAACAATGAAGATACTTTGTACCTTGGAATGCTTCCTTCTTGAGCCATTGTGGATTCACGTTCTTCAACTCCTTGCGTGGTGGCTCTCCTGTAGGTTCACTTGGCTTCAAATGTCCGAGATCCACCTTCTCTTCGATCACTTTATCCGGGATCTCTTGGAACCTTTGCTTCAGCTTCTCTTTTGAACCATTTCGCCGAATTTCTCTAGCGCTTCTCTTGCATGCATTGTCTTTTCTAACATCTGCACGCGCGCTTATGACTTCCTCCTCTTTTTCTCGGAGGATCTTCACCTTCTCTTCCAGCTTTTTCTCCATCTCTTTCTTTAGCTCCTTCTCGAACTTTTCCAAGTCCTTTTGAGCTTGCTTGAACTCTTTCTCCGCATTCTTCTCATCTTCTGTCATGATCGATATACTTTCAACGTAGTCTCCGATCTCACCGTCAATCCTTGTGAATAGATCATTCGTTCTTAAACCGAATCCTGTTGGTAGCCGAGCTACCGGTCTGCGAATGGCTTCTTGCCATGCGGTAAACTCCTTCTCGAGGGTTTCGCACCGTTTCCCAGATCGATATCCTTTCTGTGTCGAATTGGTCCTTCAGCGATTTCCTCGCTTTCTTGTCCTCCTCGCCTGAGGATTCAACCAACTCTTTCTCTGGGTCCGGCTTGTCTTCCTTGGTCTCCTGCTCTTCCTCTTGTCTTTCTTCTTTCTCTTCTTCTTTCTTTTCCTCTTTCTCTTCTTCTTTCTTTTCTTCTGCCTCATCTGCGACTTGATTTGCCGCTGATACCACATTTTGTCTCCTTTCTTTGGCTGCTTCTGCTAGCTCGTTGAGCTCTTGCAACCGCTTGTCCATGAGCTTTCCTTGCTCCCTGACTCCAGCCTTGATCTCTTCCGATAAGACGATCTTCTCAGACTCCAAGGCTTTGATCTTTTCCTTCCTTGCATTCTTGAGCTCTTCATGCTCCTTCTCCAGTTCCTCGGCTGTCTTCTTGAAGCTTTCAAGATTTTCGTCTCTTTTTCTCTCCTTTTTCTTTCCTTTCTCATTTTCCTCATCCTCTTCTGACTCGCTTTCTTTTGACTCTTCTTCATCAGACTCTGGATCCGACGCAGCTTCACTTTCTTCTTTCTTCTTTGGCTGCTCTTGTTCCTTTTCTCCTTCTTCATCGGTCGCTTTGTCTTCACGGTCTTGGTTGAGCGTCTCTACCGCTTTCCGGATATCATCTGCGGTAGGTCTGTCTCCTCTTTTCTGCTTGAGCAATCTATTTATGTACTCAATTGACCTGACGCTTCTGCACTTGTCGGTAATGATCACATTCAAGGCGTCATCATCAGCCATTGCTCTGGCTTTATCCTCTTCTTTTCCTTCTTCCACGAGGACTTTCTTGAAGCTCTTGAGCAAAACGGCTTTGGTAATGCATATGCACATCCATGCTGCAACCATGCACATCACTACGCTTGCTCTTCCCAGTCCTTGTTCATCTTCTTCACCGATCCTTCTTGCTTCAGCCAACGATAACAACACTGCAGTCGTAACCGTCTGAATAATCCTTGTGATCATCTTTTCATCGAGCTTTATAACACTTCTTGATCTTCGCACTTCGGCTTCTTCTTGAACTTCTTGAGCATCTTGTGTCAAATACTCACCTGTATATCCTAGACTTAGCATGTACTTGCGTATTTTCTCCCTCGTCAGGGATTTTGTCCCTAAGTCTGACGGATTGTCCTTTCCGGCTATCGCCTTTATAATCAGCTTCGGAATTCTTTGGATCCATAAGAGGTCCACTTGTAAATGACGTGCCTTTCCTAAACCTTTTCTTGCGATTAACTGTCTTGAGCTTGACGAACCACTGTATAACATCAGTCTTGATTCTACTCCTAGGATTCTTGTCAGCAATCCTTTCACGAATACACCTTCACTTAAGATTGATGTCGCTGCGATTGTCTCGGCTTCGCAAGATGATAATGCTACGCTCTTTTGCCTCTTGCTTTGGAAATGAACCAGGTTTCCATTCACCATTATCATTCCACACGATACACTTTGCCTTGATTCTCGATCTGCTGCCCAATCACTGTCACTTATCACTTCTATGAGCGCTGGCATCTTGTAATTGTCTCTTTCGACCTTTCCTTCGCTGCTTCTGTTCTTCACTTCCAGGAAACTCTTTCCAGGATAGCTTTCCTGATGTACCAACGTAAGTTCAGGTACGCACGCTGCCGCAAGCCGCCGAATGGACGCTGTCTTGCGAAAGTTCGGCCGGCGCGGCGGAGCCCATTTCGCACGGTTAGCACGGCGACGATAAAAAGCATATGCGTCTGCACACGAGCGAAATGCGTGTTTTCGTGTGGACGCTGTCTTGCGAAGTTCAGTTGCTGATCCGGATCCTGGTCGCGGCGCCGGCAGTTCGGAGGACGCTGTCTTGCGATCAGGCATCTTCTACGTCGTGGCCGAAGGTTGCGAAGCCAGGTCTGGGTTGTGTGCGGTGTTGTGCTCTTAACAGAAACGATCGTCGAGAAACTCGCATGTCGTCTTGCAAGCTGAAGGACTCTACGGGAAGCATCATCCGCGCCTTCGTGCGGGGACCTTATGTGGATGTATTCAGAGCCTCGGCTGTCTCAGACCGGCATGTGTCGTATGATACTCTGCCCTGCACGTGATGTCAGTCTCGCGCAGCTTGGTTCAACATCAGCGGCATAGCAGCTTTGATCTGTTTGTGGGCTGTGCAGACGCCGTCTTGCGAAAGCACAGGGTGAGTAATGGCAATTTCTGCCATGAATGAACTTCGTGTCTTCGTGGGCCTGACAGCCGATCAGTCGGATCGAGTCCTGGCCGGAGGGCAAGTGGCGGGTACGCACAGGGGTCGCTGGGGATTGCGTCCTGACGCAGTCACAGCGCCTCGGCGGTGATATATCACAGCGATAAGTGTTAAGGCATCGTTTCAGTTGCTGTCGTTCGGAGGCCATTCAACGCTGCGTGGAGAGCGACTTACATTCATGGCAGGGAGGAGAGTGGACGCTTCATGGCGACCCGCATGCCGTGCGGGCCCATGAGATCACATTCACCGCGATCGGCTACATGACGCTGCTGGCATCTTGGAAAATCTCGTGAATTGCAGGGACACGACAGCATGCGCTTTTGTTTTGATCAGGATAAAGTGTCGCCAAGGAAATGCAACTGTTGGAGAAGACACCCGAGCGGACCCGGTGGTATCGTCTCCACATGCCACTTCGTGCCGAATTGCGCTCCGAGGACGGGACACTGCTATATACCCTTTCCGAAGGGTGGCAGAGTGCCTGAGCCGCTGGTGGGGCTTGGTTTGCTGTTTTTTTAACGATCGAGTGCAGCTCCGGCTGCCGCAAGCCGCCGAATGGACGCTGTCTTGCGAAAGTTCGACCGGCGCGGCGGAGCCCATTTCGCATGGTTAGCACGGCGACGATAAAAAACATATGCGTCTGCACACGAGCGAAATGCGTGTTTTCGTGTGCTATGAGTGCAGCTCTCTGCACGAGGTCCAGAAGCTGCTGCCTCGGTGCGAGGAGAAGGCACAGCAGCCGATCCTATCTGTTGATGTGCAACTGTGTTGCTGTGTTTTGATACTACTATTTGGCTCATGTCATGTTGTCAAGTATTCAATATTCTACTTGTGAGCTTCGACGTGTGTTATCGAGTCTGAGCAGTTTTATGTCGACAAATGCCCACCCAATCCCTTCCCCGGCGCCGGGAAGTCGTCGCGGCCATCACGCTCGTCCGAACCGCGGTCTTGCTTCTGGAACTTCAGCCTCTAAGTAGGTGCTCGCGCTATCGTTGCTTTCCAGACGCGCTCTCGCTCTCTGGGTGTGCCGCCCTGCAGCATTCACCATTTCCATGAAGGTCTCCACGTCGAAGCCCTGTGATCAGAAGCGCACAGCTTTGCGGACGCGGCTTCTCATGTCCTCGCTCGTTAACGCATTTTGGACCCGGCCTCTAGGTCCATGTCGCCAGAGTTGTCGTACTTTGCACGCTTGTTCTCGTCTGACAGCACCGTGAAGGCCTTCGTGAAATTCCGAGCCGAGCAATGGAGTGCCTCCGTGCCTCCACCTCGGCGACTTTCTGGAACTTGAGCTTGGCATCGGGGTCGTCCGGATTCTTGTCCGGGTGAAACCTCCACGAAGAAAGTCACGTGTGAGCGTTGCGCACGGCCATGCATAAGCACGCGGAGAGACAGAGGGGTTGCCTCAGAGACCGCTTGCGGTAGGCTCGCTTGATGTCATCGGCTTTCGCGCTGCGCGGGAGTCCGAGAATCCTTCCAAGAGTGCAAGCCGAAGCGAGCGCAGGAGAGGCGGAGAGGCAGGCAATGCAACAAGGCATGCGGCGTACACCTGTACAGGTCACTTTCCGCAAGCAGATCGATGTCTTCGCCCTCCGGATCCCGGGTACCGCTGCGGAACAGTCCTGCAAGGGAGGGATGAAAGCAGCACGCGCACGCACACACACACACACACACACACACACACACACACACACACGCACACACGCAGACCGTTCTGTAGGTTTCTTGGTTTAATGGTTGTCGGGAACGTGGCTCTTGCTCCTTCTCTTTGTCTCCTTGTTTTTTGATGATCTCTCAACTCAATCTTCTATAGTTAAGAAATACCCAAGAGACACAAGTGTTCTAGCAAGGAACAGCAACAAGTACAGCAATCGCACTTGTTTTCCTTGAGCCAAATGTTCAGTTGATAAGTCTTCGTTCTGTCCTAACTTGGTACTTGTAGTTACACTAGGAAACATGCCCAGGGAACGTGTTTTCTCAGCTCCCCCCTTTAGGACAAGTACGAACGCTTCTACGAGCCTGTACAGATGCTGATATGTACAACAGTTTACGGCTGCTTGAGCTTGAAGCCTAACGCTTGTAACAAGTGACCGTCATCAGGACTGATGTTGGTCGAGTCTCTGATTGTAAAGGCAACTGCAGTGAACCTAGGATTGCTGGTGGCAATAGACAAATGCCAACGCCTTGGATCGAACCTCGCAGGACTCTTAAGGAAGAATCCTCGTAAGCGAACACCTGGTGCTGGGCAAGGGGAGTCTCCTTCAGGATCCTCAACCCACAACAGCGGTTCTGTGCACGGCGTTAAACCCACAAGGAAATTCTTAGAGTCAGGTGCGTTGTGCGAATCCCTATGCATCGGTGTCATTACACCTTCTTGCACGATTACGGTAGTAAACGTGTGCGAGGGCATCAGTTGTCCAAAGAACCTAGTGATAACGGCAGTAGCTTTGGGAAACAATCTTGTCATATTCCTTACACCAACGATGCCACCATGTACGAAAGCACCTGATGCGAAGGAATGAACACCTTCTGCAGATTCAGCCCTTGCTGATTGCTCTTGCGGTAGGTAAGACAACAACTGCACGAGATGCTGTTTGTTGATGCGCTGTGGCAGGCTGCCAGCAAACGCTTCAGCACGCGCTATTGCGTCTGCTAAGATGACGAGGGCTTTCTCCTCTTTGGGAACAAATTTAAGACCTAGTTGGACTAGCATGACTGGCCATTCACAGGGGTTTATTACCTTAGTAAGGCCGTCAGCTATCTGCTCTTTTGTGGGGCAGCACGTCGCAACTACTGAGTCGTTATCAATTTGCTCCGACATCGAGGCGATGTTGATGCGGTGCACTCTACCACAATGCCTCAACTTAGCGCTGTAACCGTTAGCAAGAATCGTAAGCAGGGTCTCGTTATCTTGATGGTATGTTGTCTTGCAACAATAACCCAACAAGTACTGCATGAAAGTCTGAATGTTTATCGCTTCTGAAAACATGGCAGTGCTCATGGCGATTGCCTCTGCCTCCGGCGTCCAGCGCGCTACGGAAGATTGCTTACGTGAGGACCAAAAGACAGGGAACCTTGACGCTCCTGTCTCAATGCAAACGAAGATACCAGACGTGGATTTGCTGGTGAAGGGACAGCTACCAAAATCTGCGTCAGTGTACACATGAAGACTCGGTTCTTCATTGTGACATACAGAGGCTGTTAAGCACAGGTCTACTGTGCCGTTAAGATAGCTTATTGCCCTAAACAAAACCTTATCTTCCCATCTGGTCCATCGCGTGACCTTGGTCGCAAGTCTTCCAGTAATGAAGTAAAGATCTGGCCTCGATAGTCGCGCCAGCCACAGCATCTTCATAAGAATGCGTGCGGCTACACCGCTAAGCTCTCCTTCTACAGCTAGATCCTCATCAGCGATACCAGCTTCCGAGAGACAAGGCGTAGGTACTTTACGCAACTTCGTTTGCTTTAAACCAGACAACTCCAAGTACAACTCAACGACCTGTTCGGCATAAGCGCACATGTTAAGAGTAACAGTTGTATGACTCGGACTGCGATGAATCGTGTGGTTTCTGCCAAGAACCCTGGCTCCATCTTCAATCTTGGTTTCTGGCTCAATCTTGATTAGTTTACGCAGTTGATCCCAGAATCTCTGGTGAAGATCAGCCTTCCCGGCAAGACTCAAATCATCAACGTAAATATTCAAGACTAAGAGCTCACCCTGAAACCAAAACAACCAATTAGAAGGATGTCCTGGGACCTCTTCGCCTCCTATCGACCGTAATTTCTCTGCAAGATGTTCTTGCCATAACTTTCCGGCAAGTGGATGCCCATAGAGGCTCCGCATCAGCTTTACGGCAATTTTGGCGTTCGGATCAAACTTTTCCTTCATCTCTGCGGTCCAGAGTTCGTACGGCAAAATAACCCACGTGTCTTCTTCGAGCTTTGCTTGAAGAAATGCTTGGATCGCGTCACTAAAAGCAAGGGTTGAACCTTTTCTACACCCAAACCAAAACGTCAAGTTTAGCGACGTAAGCGCTGTGGGCGATGTCGCCGTGTCATCAAACAAGACGATGTTATGTGAAGCGTCCGTTAGATAATCTCCACGATACACGATTCTACCTTTCCACTTTTGTTGGTGCGGTTCCAACTCTATGTGCTTAACACCACACAAGGTAAGCAACTCTGCCACTTTAATCTTTCGATTCTGGGCTCTCGCTTGACTCCGAAGACTAGTCAGAAGGATAGCTGAGGAATCATCCCAGGTGTTGTTGGCCCTGAGTCCGTCAGCCTCCTTGTGTACTGCCTGTAAGCCCCTCGGGTCTTGCATCCAAACCTTTCGTGGCAAGTTTTGAGTCACCATACCATATGCACCTGTCATGTGCGGCACACTTTTGAATGCATGCGATGGAAAGAGAGCCTCTGCAACAACTTTGGCGAACTTGATCGGACTTGCATCCTCACATGCTTGATGTGCGTTGCTACAGTGCTCATGCGCATGGCTACCATCGCATTGGTACTGAGACAGGTACTGTATGAGGTTCAGACTATTGGTCGAAACACACAGTGGACGATGCTTGGGATAGTGGTCACCCTCAAAACCGAGCATACACCCATCGAAGGATACACGCTTCAGGCAGCTGGCTGACTCAAAATCTCTCCAAAGCTTGTGATTCCACGCATACGCTATGATTGTCAAGACAGGTTTGCAACAGTGGCAATGTCTGACGCAGTGAATCTTCGATTACCTTGCGGTGTGCTTTATGCTTGCCTTTGTGACGTTCTACAAAGGATAAGTTAACCCAAAGGTCAGAACCCTTTAGATGTTGAAGCTGTCCCAAAACTTGATCAACATGATCTTTGTTTGTCGGGTCAACTACATCGGAGGATAACTTTATGCACTTAGCGCCTATATCGCTGACGGCTTGTGCAACCTTTGAATCCACATGGCCAGCATACTCTAACAGCACGTTCATGCCTGGCATTTCTGTTAATGTTGCAATGCGCCTCGCGTGATTCATCACGGAGTGCCGTTCAAGGAACTTCGTATCAATGTCATCAACAATCTTACCAACGGCACCTTGCTCAACATGTTCAGCACTCGCGGCCTCTTCATGTGACCCCCCTGGATCTGCATTCTCCGTGGCTCGGGAGCCAACTGGATCAGCTGGTGTTACAGGTGGTGTCTTAGGAGCTTTGGCAATTCTGTCGGCGCGAATCAATGCATTGAATCTAGCCCTACAAAGCGGCGTATGTTTTGTTGATTCGAATTCGCATCCTCGGCACCCCGGCGTGGCACCGAATTTGAAAACTCTATCCATGGTGATATACTCATTGTGCGTTCGTGGCGTAGTTACGCCATCAATTGCAGCAAACGGTATGTCTAAGGGTTGAATGTCATCTAGCTTTGGCTGGTCAAAGTTTGCTAACGCAGTTTCGGCAGCACGCTTCAAAGGAAGTTGTGGTGGCTGTTTGTCGTCAACCCAAACCTCCTCAGTAGGAACAGCTATGGGGATTGCATAACCGGGAGTGCGGTTCTTGATCTTCTGATAATCCAGAACAAACAACACCCCTTTAAAGCTCTTTGGGCCCGAATCGTATCTAAACTTGGATTCGTTGAAGGAGCTATCTTATCCCTCAACGTAGCGTCAACAATAATGCACGAGCTGTCCCAACAGAAGCTTGCGTCCAGTGAACTCCGTGCCAACTGCCAGGCAGTGGCGAGTCTGATCTCTGCCAGCAGCAATGTGCTTTGCAGATAACATTGTAGCCGCGTAGTCTACACTTCACGGCCATAAGTCCGGAACGACCTCGAAACCAGCACCTAAGTGCGTAGCTCTCGCGATCTCTTCAATGGTTCTGATGTCTCGCTCAAGCTGTGAATTGTGGGGAAAACGATTTTCAAGCGTACCCTCACGTATGAAGCCCAAACGCTTACATGCAGCCAGAATCTCAGCTGCTTGATCGGATTTGCACATGACGGTTGTTCGATCATCATATGCTGGGCCTAAGAACAACAGAAGGTGCCGTGAAACCGAATCCGTGTCCCTTTTTGCAATCGGATATGCTCTAATCCACCCTGAAAACTCATCGCGCACTACTTGGACTGCATTTTCTTTGCCGTCCTTAAGCTTTCTTACAATGATGAAGTCAGCGGCGATCCTTTCCCCAAATTGCGTCACCTCGGGCAGCATCCCTCGGTCAGCGAGTGGGTCCGCACGTTTCGATGTGACTCGCTTGCGATACATTCTACTCCCTTGGCATGTGGGGCATGCCGGGTTCTTTGGAAAATGGGACAATCTATGCTCAAGACTCTGCGCTTCTCTCACAAGCCTCCGATGCCTAGAAAGCCCATCCTCTTCGCTTGACTCTCTTTCTGAATCTGCCAACTCGCCATCACCTGGTGGCTTTGCCGGTGGCGGTAACGGTGGCGGCGGCAGTAGTTGATCGGAATCTTCTTCGGGAGCCTTTGGTTCCTCTACTTCTACGGTCGGATCGGGATCCCTAGATCCTGCGGCTGTTGAACTAGGGACTCCAGGATCATAGAAGATTTCACGTGATCCCGAATCAAAAGTGATTTGTTTTGAAGTCTTTGACGAACGGGCTGAGTCATGCATCAACTTCTTCTGGGCCGGCATAGCGAACTGAACCTCTTCGGAGAAGATCGGGACATTACCTTCTACCCTAGCTGCCTTATGTACCCGTGTGTTATCAGCTGATAACTGTAGTGCGCCCTGGGGCGCAAAGTACGGCAATTCACCTGGCATCCAAACGAAGGCAAAACCCTGACTGACGAGTTCGCCCATACTCCGAACAGTGGGGCAACTATTCAGCACATAGCTTTTATGATGCCCAAAGGTAGCTCCAACAGTGTTGAAGGTGCTACTGCTTTCAGTCCTACCGTTACCCGTTTCAAAGGATACTGGCTCATCCTCGTGACATACGAGGTCATCGGTATAAACACCCTGAGCCCTCAACGACTCAAAAGGGGTCAAGCTGCGACCTGCACCAGAATCCGCTATCCAGTCAAGCTTATAGCTATAACCCGAAGCCCTTTGAACCCCGGCTGGCAACGAAAGAATGGCAGGCGCTGCGAGGGATTGCGATGTCCAAGCTTCATGTGCAATCGCAGAAAAGTCAGGACAAACAAAGGTGGCAAGTGTAGCAAGCGCCTTGCAAACGGCGTTAAAACCGATACGCAAAAGGCTATTGCGGGAATCACGAGTGGCAGCTGTGCCAACACGTGTTGCATTTCCGACAGCTCTCCCTGCGGCCGTTGTTGGGAGTAGCAATGCTACCGCGGCTGATGAAGTAGAAGCTCCTTTGGGCTTACTGCTCCCCCCTGTCTCATGTGAGAATGGACAGTCTTTGCCTCGGTTGCATGTTCCTTTCGGGAAGAACCCACATGGTACGGTAGCTGCTTTAGCCTCAGCGCTTGCATCCGCCTTTGGTGGGGGACCCTTTGGATCGCCTTTCCCTTTTCCTTTACCTTTGCCTTTATCCTCACCGGATCCGTCACCCTTGGCTCCACCCTTAGCCTTAGCCTTGGGTTTAGCCTTAGCCTTACCTTTTGGTGTCCCTTTGGGAGGCTTTCCGGGCGCTGCTGGAACGGCGGTGTCCTTTGCGGGAACTGCTGTTGCAATCGACTTTGCCTTTGCATTAGCATCCTGACCTGTAGGCTTTGCCGTGGTCTTATTCCCTTTTCCCTCGGTTTCTCTCAGCATTGCTTCGCTAAAGTCTCGTTCGTTGGCGTCTTCACGCAGCTCTGCCAAGTGATCTGAGAATTGCTCCCAGAGCCATCCGAACGTCCTCCTACGGGAAGTTGGGGAGGAATCCTTAACTTTGTCAATGATCCGTTGCATTCCCCTTGAACTCTTAATCTTAGCGTAAAACCACGAAAACAAGGTCGCGTCAGACGGCCAGTGCTCAGGGGCTATCCCATTCAGAATGTGTTCGACTCTTTCCTTAAAAGTCTGCATCTGATTGTATGAGAATCCGTCCAACGTTACAGCCAACAACGTTTGCTGTGTGACCGTAGCACCTCTTACCCGATCTACGCGAAACCTGCGCGAAAGCATTGCTATCATCGCTCGACCAGATGGTAAAACCCCATGTGCATGCGCCCTCTCAATGTACGCCTGCACTTCAAGCCCGAACTCCCCTTTCATATACCTCGAATCCGAAATCTGCGATGCAAGGAATGAGTCTAATCGTGGGAGCTGATCAGGATTGTTCTGGAGTTGTGCAATCTCGCGGTTTGTCACCTCAGTTCTAATGCATATTTGCAGCCATCTAAGAATCCTGGCTTGACCCGTGCGATCAATAGCAGAGTACTGCGTCAGCAGCGCGTTGCGCCACGATCTGAAACCCACATTATCCTTTGGAAGCTGTGGCATCTTCAGGTCTTGAAGATCCTTATACTTGTAAGTAGCTGCTTCATAGTCCTCTTCCTCATTTTCATCATGAGGCTGCGCATCAGCACCACCATCAAAACCCCGATCATTGTTACCAACAGCTCGCGGCTCAACAATGGGATCATCATCAACCTGTTCTTCCTCACCCTCCTCGGGATCTCCTATGTCGAAGATCTCAGGCTCAGGAGGCGGTGGCGGGCCCGGCGGCCCAGCGATGGGTGTAATGGCGGGCGCAAAACCCGCACCAATCCCGATACCTTTACTTGTAGCCTGGCCCGCTAAAGGTTTTAGGCTAGAGAATGGTGTCGTGAACACAGGTGATGCATTTGCATTCGATGATGGCGTTGCCGACCTCTCACATGCATAAGCTGATGGGCGATTGGCAAGTGATGATGAGGACCGTGCCCAAGCATCGAAGAAATTCGTGGATGCTTGTCGCTCACATGCATAAGGTGGGGGACTGGAGAAGTACGGGGCTTTAGCAGCCTTGCCAAGTGGATTGCCAAGTGGAATCCCCGATACCGAATAATCCGAATCCTTCTTATAATCCCTGCGCCCTTTCGCCTTTGGTGAATTTCCGGCGGACGAGGACAACACTGCATCTTTAAGCTCATTCATGGTTTGTCCAACATGTGATGCCATGGCCTTAAGCGCTTCGGTAATCTCCGCGCCATTTTGGGTTTGAGGAATCTGAGGTACACTCGTACTTACAGCACCGGCCTTGACTTCCGCTACGATGCTTTGCAACGTCGCAATCTGACTGTAAAGCTCCTGCTGTTGACGAGCCAACATCTCGTTTTGTTGCTTCAAGCTAGCAATGGTCTCATTTGCCACAGCCAGTTGCCTCGAAGCTTCAACGGAAACCTCCGAAACCATAGCTTGCGCCTGTTGCTCAATGGCCTGAACCCGTGTTTGGGCTTGATTGCTCATGTTGGCGGCGATAGCCTGGACCTGATCCTGAGCTTGTTGTTGAACCTCGGAAGCATATGCTACTGCCTGGCTTTCAACAATCTGGGCTTGCGCCAATGCTTGGGAATGAACCTGAGTGTCAACCCCTTGTACAATGACACCCAACTGCTGGTGCTTATGTAGATGAACCTCTTAGTCTTGTGGTGGTGGTCCATACGTTACTGGATTACCGGAAGGTGTTGGCATCTTAGGTTTTGCAACCTCGCACGCATACATGTGCTTTGGTCTCGGGGCGGTTTTGTTCCTATGGTAGGGACTAGAAGCCCTCGAAGGCCTATTTTAATGATGATGCAGCAACAATCCTACCCTCGGATGCGGTTCTACTCGCACTCCTGGGTGAGCTCTCGCTCCCGCTACTTTGTTTAGTTTCGGTTACGACCGATAACCCGAATGACACATCCGGTGCCTGCACAGCAGCTGCAGCTTCGTCGGAAGCAGAGGTGGAAGAGATCTGCAGTGGATCCGTCTCCATTTCATGCGAAGACGCCATTGTTACCACTGTGGGTGGCCGAATGCCAACACCACAATGTTCGGTTTGCAAGTGTTTCGGTTCTCGGGCCAATGGGAAACCACACAAGGGTGCAGAACTAAGCAAAATGCCGCAGCACCTAACTAGTGCGGGTGGCGGAATGCCAATGCCACAAACCCGAAAGAATGAACCTTAAGACCCGAGTCGCAATCCACAGAATCCACCCCGGGTGCAGCACTAAGCAAAATGCCGCAGCACGCAACGAAGGGAAACTTAGAGTTGGTCACGCGGTTTCCAAACTTTTGGCCAGCGCTCACTCGAGAAGCCTCTCCACTGGTACCGATGCCAACCGCCGGCTCGAGCTGACCTGATACACGTAGATGCCGCGTCCCTTGCAATCATTGGCGACCTCGTCCGAGTCATCAATCATCGTAGGGATTCCAAAAACCTGGCATACGGCGCCCTTGCCATTAAAACCAGCCTTTGACGTGATCACGATGGACGCAGCAAAAAGTTTACAGACCCCTGCATTCACCAGCTCTCGCGTGCACGCCTCCGCCTTCCCTTTACCTATAAAGGTAAGAAGCAATGGAAGAATTCGAGCGTGGTTCACTCTGCTCAGCCAGCGTACGTTGTCAAGCGGAATACGCGTCCCGGCGGATCCATTAATCGCCGCATCAATGCGATCGGCAACATCAGCTTTGTGAGCTAAAGTGTCATAGTAATTGATCGCCACGGCGCGAGGAAAGAGCTCCGCAGGAGAGGTGGATGCCAGGTCATAGCCGCTACGTACAACAATCGAGTCCAAATGGTGAGCTGATGAAAACAAGCGCTTAAGCGGGATGATCTCGAAGTTCTCATGTGGCAGGTCTGACAATGAGCGCAGGTTTGCAATACGCGGAGGAGCCGGAGCAGCGTCTCCGGAAGATGATGCAGCAGAGCTCTCTCGATGCGGCAAATCCATTAAAACAGCGGCACCAGAGGCAGAAGAAGCAGAAGCAGTGGACGCCTCCTGTTTACGGTTATATTCACGCCACTGTTCAGAAGTCCAATCTCCAATGCAACCCGAACCTACGGAAACCCCTGACGCCTTTGGCCCAAAAGATTCCTCTATCGAGGGGTACTCGACA
This sequence comes from Symbiodinium sp. CCMP2592, assembly GCA_905221615.1. Classification (NCBI taxonomy): domain Eukaryota; class Dinophyceae; order Suessiales; family Symbiodiniaceae; genus Symbiodinium; species Symbiodinium sp. CCMP2592. The sequence continues at coordinate 56,956 of CAJNDT010001323.1, forward strand.
AAAAATATTCATCACCCGAAGCGTCCTCACGTGGTTGAGCACGCCTCTTTGGGCGGCTGACGATGAATCCCCCAGCGGGTGTGCCTCTAGTCTCACGGGGCGCCGGTGGAGGCGTTGGAGTCCTAATCCCATCTACCTTTGGTCTAGGTGTTGGTGGGAATGGTGTCCTTACCCCGCCTACTTTAGGTCTTGGTGCAGGTGGAGCTGGAGGGCTAGCAACACTGACAGCCACGTCACGAACCGGCGATCTGGATCTCGGAGTTGGAGCAGGCGGATCAAGTGGAGTGTTGGGTGATGGCACATAAATGGCAGCATCAACCGTCGGTTCGGGTACAGCCCCTACCGGTCCATCGAAAGAGCTCGCCGGCTCAGTGTCCACCTCTACGACCTCCGCCTCGGGCTCAGCCGGATCAAGAGTGTCAGCATCGGGATAATCAGAAGGAAGCGCTGGGAGCAAAGTCAAGCTGGAGGTAAAGCTAAAACCAGGATCATCAATCTCCGTAAGGCGGTCTCGGACAACGTTAACAAGTCGTGACGCCTCGAGCGAAGTCAAGGTATGAAGATGGCGAAGCATGCCCCGAAGGATTTCAATAGAGAGGGCTTTACGACGCCTGTTCTTAGCAGCTCCTCCGCCCGTCAGGGAAATAAAAGCCCGCAACCGGCTGCTGAGGTCATCGTCCGCACTAATGGTCGGAGCAGCATCCAGAACCTGCTGCGTAACCGGATCCATCGAACTCACCGGACGATTACTCAAAACCCCTGTGCCGTTACTGTGGCCTGATGTATCCCCCAGTGCCGGAACTGTGGCTTAACGTATCCCCCAGTGCCGGAACTGTGGCTTAATATATCCCCCAGTGCCGGAACTGTGGCTTAATGTATCCCTTTGCCTGAATCGTTGGCTTGACGGAATGCCTACCGGATGATGACGCAGATCTCGGCGTGACACCAAACACACCCGAAGCTATCACCAACCACAACCAACCACAATGCAGCCGGTGGCTATGAGCCAGCACAGTGGAGGCACGCAGGTCTTTCACCCTCAACTCTTTGGTTGCTTTGGGCAATGGGAGTTGCTTTGGTGGTTACTCCAGTGGCGAGATGCCAGCAGGAGGGCACGGAAGCGATCAACCAAAGATCCTCAACCTCAAAGGGAGAACCACGGGAATGCAACCGTTGCCTTCAATGTCGTTTGGGACAATGGCGGTGATGGGAAACCGTTTGGAACCCTTTCACAAAACCCGGCACACCACGAAGCCCTAGGCCTTCCTAAACCGTGAACGGGTCTCGGAAGAGGTGTATGGGTTATTACCACAATCTTTGATTGTTATGGTTAGTTGGTCCACTGAACTGGTCAAGCAGACCGGGTTTGGGGTATTGGGATGATCCGATGTTTGTTCCCAGTCTACCGGAGGCGAAATGCCAACACGGTGCACGCCCTGACCTGAAAGGATGCAGCGGCCTCAACGCAGCAAGCGGAGACGAGCGCGAATGCAGCCTTTCGGTTATGGGTAGTATCTCGGGATTCCCCAATCGATATAATCGTCTGCGTATCGGAATTGGGTTACCCTATGTATCTGATGCAATCGGTACAAGAAGAAGGATGTGCGATACCACGATTCAATGGACCTGCGGACAATCCTTCGCCTGCGCGTTCTAGTCCTGTTCCACCTCCTACGATTCTGAAGGTAAGTGGGGAAGAACGTCTCAAGTACCCAAAGCCTTATCCTATAGTAAAGATCCACAAACCAGTCGTGCAGAGCTTCACACACCGTAGGATGCCCGTCTGCTCTGGGCATACACGGTAACTAAGGTGGTGCCTGAGGCCAAGGGGAGGGTCCACGAAGCGGAAACCACGGGACAGGTACCTCCTCAAGTCTAAGACTAAACCACCTGCGAAGTGTGAGAAGTTCTTGAACCCTTAGTCTGGCTTGCCTGTAAACCCTTTTCCTTAGGGCCCTTGCAAGTCTAGTCCAAAGATTCAGTGGATGACTGACAAGTGCACGTGTTATCTGTCGCACGCGCAGCTGTTGTATGAATCTAACCCAGTGATTGAAGTGCGTAATGTTTGCGAATATGTAACTCAACCCGGTGGCTTGGCTCTAGCTCAACACGGGGAGTATCAGCACGAGGCAGGACAGCTGATTTGCCCTACGCAATGCGATTTCGCTCTCAACACCAAAGGACCGTGGAGAAATATGAAAGGCTATGACTCAGGTAGAGGCTCTAGACTCTCCTAACCACAACACAAACGAAGTATCTCAAAGCTGAGGCTGTTAACCAGAAGAACACAAGAGACACAAGTGCTCTAGCAAGGAACAGCAACAAGTACAGCAATCGCACTTGTTTTCCTTGAGCCAAATGTTCAGTTGATAAGTCTTCGTTCTGTCCTAACTTGGTACTTGTAGTTACACTAGGAAACATGCCCAGGGAACGTGTTTTCTCAGCTAGTTATGTCTAGATCTACTGCGTTGTATCGTCATCTCTTGGTCGCGAGATTCAAGCATTGTTGAGACTGTACACGGTTGGAAAGATCCTCACACCAAGGCAACAGCATGTTGTCACGCAAGCAAACACTGAGGCCAATCTTAAGTCCACCTTGCACTTGCGGTCTTCATTGGCTGAGGCACAAGCGAAGGACCCTCCCCCCTGCAGTATTACTTAGCCCTCTCGTACAGGGATGACGCACACACACACACACACACACACACACACACACACACACACACACACACACACACACACACACACACACACACACGTGCGCGCGTGCTGACTGACTGGCTGCGCTCTGCATTCCCCAGCACCTTGCAAGAGATCGAAGTTTATTTTCCAACGAAACTTCCGTTAGCGCGCGTTTGGGAAACCCTAACTGCGCTGCAGAAAGGACCCTGTGCAAAGCACTCTCTTTTTTCTCCTAGCGGACATGGGGGGTCGGTTCGGGCCCGATCTTCCTCCACAGGAGGCTACGAGCCGGATTTTCTATGGACCAGCAAACGCCGCGCTGAGACAGGGAGTGGCAACACTGTGCCATAAAAGCGACTAGGCTGTTCGCGCTGCGAACTCGCGCGGCGTCGGCTCCACTGAGGCCTTTAAGGCCCGCTGGGCGCGCTTCGCTGCGCAAGGGGCCCGGAGCTCCCGGCCTGGGAATCTCTCTAGCTCTGCTAAAGGTGCCGCACGGGGGGGACCAGTGGACCCATCTCAAATCTTGGTGTGAGAGCACTGCTCTCAGCAAGTTGCGACCCAACTGGGTGCAAAGGTCGAGCTGAAGGACCTTGAGGCCTCTGGCCTTGGTCCTGTGATCCACGGCGATATTCGAGAAGCCTTTCTCGATGGCTGCCTTACTAAGGCGACCGAGGCCGCAGAAAACTTCCACAAAAAGCGGAGGCCGAGGGGTCGCTTGCGAAGCCGGCTCGGGAAGAGGAACGCTCCGAGCGTTGTCTGCCAGCACGCTGTGCTGTTCGGACAAGAGGAGCACTGGGGGGCTCGGCGTTCACCGCGGGCGCGGCGTCGGCGACGGCGCAGCGGTGGCACGTCCTGGCTTACTTGTTGCAGGCGGGTGCAGCGGCGGTGCCGAGGCCAAAGGGTCAGGGCTCTGCCCTGAACGAGGAGCAATGGCGGAAGAGCCCAGCGCTGCTGGGATAAGAGCTGCAGGCCCTGTCTCTGAGGGCTGTTGCGGCTCTGCCGCGCTCGGTGCAAGGGTGCCTAGTCAGGCGGCCCCTGCGTTCTTTGGGCAATCTGCGGCTCCGTGGTCGGTGCTGCCGCAGCTCATGCACTGGTGCAACCCCCTGTCGCACTGCTTGGGGGAGCCGGAGGTCTCGAGGTCGCACCCGCACTGCAGGTTGAAGCCGTAGCAGAGGCGCTTGCCGGACTTTGAAACACTGTTCAAGTGGCGAAGCTCTTTAGGCATGCTCGGCGGCCTGGAGCGGTCTGCGCTCTCGTGGCGCTTGCCCTTGCCCTTTCCGCGGCCTTTCTTGCCGCCTTTCTTACCTTTGCCGGTCGTGCTACGACTGCGGTCTTCTTCGCTGCGCGCCGAGCTGCGGCCCTTGCCCTTGCGACCCCTGTCCGCCACTGGCGAGGGGAGAAGGTGCAGCGTGACAATCGGATCGGACCACATGTTCTCTACTAGAGAATCTAGTGGCCTCTTACCATCCTTGTCCGGTTTGCACCCTTTGCGACACTCTCGCGCGAGCAGCGTCCACAGTTCTTTGTCGGCCCGTACTACGTGCCAGCTGTTGCCGCGTTCCATCCCCGGCGGCGCTGGCCGGTTCAGGACGGGGAAAAACTGTCTCACGAGTCTCTCGTGAATTGTGAAATCCAACACGCCGACTCTGTCGAGCGCGAGACCTCGGCGCGTCAGCGCCTGCGTGAGCTTTAGCTCATTGCCGATCTCCACGTGCACGCTGTGCTCCTTTTTCTTTACCGTGATCTCCCCAGACTCTAGGGAGAGGAAGTACTTGTCACGCCTCACTGAGGCGATCTCTGCATCCCGGCTGACGCACTGCGACGGCGGGATGTAACGGACGATGCCGTCCTGCAGCATGAGCGCGGCCTTGTCCACGAGGCTATTCGCGGGGTCGTAGTCACCTTCGATGACGACGCCTTTGAGGCGCGCAACTTGCGCGGCTCGGCGCTCCTCGCGCTCGTGCAGGGGCAGGCTCTTTGGGGTGACGCTGTCACCCTCGACCCTCATCTTCAGATCCTGGATACTGAAGGTGAGGCTTTCGAAGGCAAGGCGCCGCGCTGCGGCCTTGGTGCCTAAGGTCGGCTCTGCCGCCCCGAAGACCTTCTTGATGAGTTCTTCAAACTTCGCATCGCTGATGCGATCGGGTTGGTCGGCGACGCTGTAAGCGAGCGTGCCGAAGGTGCGGATGTCTGCCGCAAGGAGCTTCGCCGACTCGGCGGCTCCTAGGAGTTGTCCAGCTCTGCTGGAGAATTCCGCGACGCTGTCGACGAGGTTCGCCATTGTCCTGCAGGGCAAGAGAAGAAAACAGAGAGAGAGAGACACACACACTGTGCCGACTGCGGGACCCTACTAGGATAGACAGGCGCAAGAACTCGCTCTCTTTTCACTCTGCATCGAAAGACTTGCTGCTCCAGCAAGTCTTGCAGTGCGGCCGGCCCGGGGCCAGGTCGCGAACTTCGCAACTCTTATACTTTTCATTCAAACAGCGACCACAGAGAAGCCTCTTGGCATTCTCACCGCGACTCGCGTGGAGCTTGCCACTGGCAAGATGACACCACGAAAAGGCCCAGTCCGGGAGAGTGCACTGCACCTCCCTTCTGAGGCGAGGGTGCTCCTCTACCTCGGGCTCGGCGACGAACTCGTCTTCTCTGTCAGTGTCACTGGCACTGTCCTCTGTGTCGCTGAGCTCCTGTTGTTGCGAAACCTTCAGGGCTTCCACCCCCACTGGGGGTGCCGAGCCAGAGGAGGGTTTCCTGTGAGAAACCTTGCTAAGGTTCTCTCGCCTCAGGTTAAGCTGGCTGCTAGGCAGCGCGAACTGTTTCCCGAGCGGCTGGTCGGGAAGGAAGTCGCCATCTCTGATGGCAATGAGAACTTCCTCCAGAGCCCGCGCTGCGGGGATGAGCACGTTACGGCTGTACGTCTCGGTGCTCCGAGCACTGTCGTGCACATGGTGGGCTAGGAGCCTGTGCAGATCCAGGTTGACGCCAGCTTGCGAGGCCCACGTGAGGCAAGTCGCTTTGAGACTGTGACTGCTAAGGCGCTCTGCGTCTTCGCAGCCGGCGTTCGACAGCGCGCTGCGCAGCCAGGAGGTTATCTCTTGAGAATTCATCGGGCGATCCGCTAGATCACCATCCGATGTGAAGGCAGGGATCACTGACCCGAGCGGGATGTCTCCGCTGGAGCTGAGGCCCAACTTTTCTCGATTTGCGAGCCACTGACTCACCCAAGACTCTTCGAAGAAAACCACCGGGGCTACCAGCGGGAGCAGCAGACGACTTCTAGCCCCTACGGCGGTTTTCGCTTTGTGAACATTCGCCTGCATCCACACTGTGGCGCAGGGGTCCTCTGGAAGCTCAACCGAAAAGGAGGCAACTCGGGCCGCGTCACTGGCACGGGCGCATGCGAAGAGCATGAACAACAAGCCCCCAGACACGACACTGTCGTATACAGAGCCAGACAGCGCGATGCGCTCGAGGGTAGCTACCTCCGAGGCCTTAAGGGCGGGGGCCCGTCTCGGCGGAGGCGCGCTGGCTTCCGTGCTCTTACAAAGGCCCACGATACGGGAGCTGGTCACCTCCGACTCGAAGGAAAGACCGAAAACTCCCGAGCACCAGTTCAGACTCTGAATCAGGCTAGAGGGGCTGCTAGCCCCTTTCCCATTCCTCATCATCCACTGGATGTATCGCCAGGTGGCGCGCTCTGACACTGGGAAAGGCACCACCACTGGGTCTTGGCAGTTTGCCCACTGGACAAAATTGCTGAGGGAGTTCAGACGACGAACCACTGTGTTGGTGGCTTTGTAGCTGAGCGCTGCCTCTATGCTGAAGTCGAGCTCGTCCAGGTCGACGCAACCGGCTTCGTCAGCACACTGTGAGACGATGTCGAAGGCCTCTGGCCAGGCTTTTACCAAAGCCGTCAGTTTGAAAACCGCGCTATCGCGGCGGTCGCCTTCGTACGCTGTACGACGGCAGCACACCTTAAGTGCGAAGGCCGTGTCTTCCGCTACTAGCGGCTGGGTGCTAGCGGAAGCTTTCCGCTTAAGCATCAGGCTTGACTCGTGCAACACTGGCACGGGGCCCACGGAAGCGGGGCGAGTCACTGACAGCTCCCAGGGCCAGCTTGCATTGCGCGCAAACCATGAAGCTGATTCCCACGGCTGACGAGCACCGGCTCGGCGTGGTATAGACGACCAAAGGTTACTAACCTGGTCGTTGAAATCGCCCTCTGGGGCGCTGCCCCTGGGCAGCATCCTTGACACAAGGAAGGGGAGCACTGCTCAAGCCAACGGCTGTTGTCCAGGTGGCTTTCAAGAAAAGGCTACCAGCACAAGAACACAAGTGCACTCACTCTGGAAAGCTCAATTCAAGCGACGCGCTGCGACCCGCACCCTCCCCATGCAGTCCTGAGGGAGGAGAGGAGGAAAAGAGAGAGCTGGGAAGAGTGAGGCTTAAAAGGCTGCGGCAAGAGCGCACTGAAGAGCGCAGGCTCAGATGGTGACACTGCACTTAGAGTTACCTCCTGAGGACCTACCAGGTCTCGGGGCACTGCGCACAAACCTACTAGGCAAGAAGAGCCTACTAGGCAAAAGAAGCTTCAGTCCTACAAGGTCTGTGTGCACACGCAACCTGCGGTGTTCTTTTTACCAACCTCGCGGTGCGAGTCTCTGGGCGGAGCCCGGTTGTCGAGGTGCGCTGCACCTGCCTTCTGCGATCCGCAGACAGGCCGGTGAGCGGCGAAGGCTCTTGTGGCCGGACTGTGCCGGCGCTGCTGTGCTCTGCACCTGTGTGAAAAAGGGCGCAGACGGAAGGGCCACTGGCCCGTCAAAAAATTATCCGAACACTGTTCGGAATGCGCTGGATTACGCCGCTGGCGTATCTACCATTCACGATGGTTCCAGCGTCGGTCGTGGTCCCAGGACCAGCGACCGCGGGACCACTGGTCCCGGTCCTCGTCGTCACGGCGGGACCTCTGGTCCTTGCCTTTGCCTTTGCCCTTGCCGTCTCTGCGGCGGGACTCCCGTTCGCGGTGCTCGCGCTCACGGGCTTCGGCTGCCTTGCGCTGCAAGGTCAGCCGAAGGGACTCGGGCGGCCCCCTAGTAGGGCGGCGCTCGCCACGGTACTCGAGCTTGCCGTCTGTCCGCGGGACAGTGCCTGGGCAAGAGTAATTTTTCGCGCAGCGTGTGCAATGCATCACGCCGCACTCTGGACACTGCCCGGCCTTGCTGCGACGCTCGTGGGAAAACTGTCCCACAGCG
>CAJNDT010001324.1:667500-810000 GCA_905221615.1 Symbiodinium sp. CCMP2592
GTCGATATGATGTCGATCAGGCACATGTTTTCAGGAGAGGAATGGCATTCTCAGGCCACCCGTGACCGCCAGCTGCAGCGCTGCCTCCGCCTCTGGCAGGCTGCAGCTGCAGAGCGCCAGGCACAGTGTTTGGGGCAACGCCAGCGCAATTCGACTCTGCGGTTGTCTTGAATTGTGCAGCAGCTCCATGACAAACATGCGTCTTTGCCAAAGCCTGAACCTTCCGCCGTGAGAGGTCTTGGACATGGCGTGGGTCGCATGGCAGCTCTTCCACTCCTCGGTATGCCTCCTGCGGCTGCGCCGTTGCGGCTCAGCGTGCATGTATCAAATTTAAGAAGCAACTCCTACCCGGTAGCTTCGATGTCCTCGAAGAGTCGAACTTCTATACCACGGCTTCCGTATTTCCGAGAAAGGTCCCAGTGCTTCCGGAAAGGGTGGTGTCCTGCTCCGAGCCCTTTTATCCCCTCCGTTTCGAGCTTTTTATCCCTCCCTCACCCTCTTGTATACGTCCCAGGGATCCAAGCACAGAAGGCCTTGCGAAAAGACGCTTACGACCTTACGAGGTTTCTGGCTTTGGCGCCGGCTGAAGGCGTGGCGGAGCGAAGAAGGCTGGGAGAGGCCATAGGCCCAGCGAGTTTCGGATACTGGCAGGGAGAGTTTTGGCCAAGGCGACATGAGATGTCTGAAGTTTTGGCAGCCCGTGGCCCAAGAAGCTCCGCATTTTCGCCGCGACCAGGTGTGGTGAAGCAGGCCATAGAAAGCTGGAGGCAGCGGGCGTCGCCCGGCAGCATCGGGCTACAATCGGATAAAGCGGGAGGGCCTCGAGGGTGTGCCGAGCTCACGGATGTGCAAAATAGTAAAGTTTGGGCCCGGGCAAGTCTAAGTCTAAGTGTTGCTCTTTTGGCTGGCACAGTCGTTGATTTGACTGAGGTCCAAGAATGGATAGGCAAGTGATTAGTCGATCTCAACTTCGCGATGCCGCAGCTTTCGGAAGCGAAGCCTTTAAGCATCAAGGTGTAACAGTGTGCGCTCAAGCTCAGGCTGAAAGCCCATCTTGTCAACACCAAGAGCTTTTCCGAAGACCATGTCTGCAACCGCAGAGGTCACTGGCCAAAGCCGTGCTCCCGCTGCGCGCTTGGCACAGTCTCCTTTGCCGTCGGCGGCGCTGGCGCCCGTTCGCTGCAACTGGGCTGCCACCGATCTTGATGGGTTTTCGACGAACTGTTGCATCCAAAACATTTGGTTTGCCACTCGCATTCCCATCTGCTTTGATTTAAGGCGATGGCATGCAATTAGGATGAACTTCGTTTGAAGTGCGACAGAATCCCAGGCTTGTTTGCTGCTCAGATGGCGTTCGGCCACGTTCGAGGCGATCCTGTGCAGAAGGGCGCGATGTGTCAGGTTTGAGGAGTGCTTCGGACGGATGTTGCCTGGAGGATGTGTGCGGATCAGAACTAGCTGATCCTGAGGCCAGGAAAACAGAATTTATAACTTGAGTGCGAAGAGCTCACGCTTCGACTGCAGCGTCCGAGCTTGGGTACAGTGTCTTGGTTAATCTTGTGTCTCTGTGTCTCTGACCATGGCTCAGTGGTTGATGCTATTCATGAAAGATGAGTGACCATGGTTACGCAATAGACAGTTCCACGCCTCTTGATGTCTACTCGTGTCTACCGCTATCTCTCTGTCGCTGCCTGTATCTTTGCCTTTATCTTGATTTTCGTCGTTCTCGCTGTCTCTGTTTCTCTCTGTTCGTACCTGTTCACTACGAGTGATGCTCACTGCCCTGCCCGGAGGCTCGTGGTTTGAAGAGGACAGCGCTCGCTGCCTGGTTCCGAAGTCTCCAGCTCGCGAGGCAGGCCGTCGGGCCCCACGGCGGGCTTGAGACTTGGGGTAGCTCTAGGCAAACTTGTCTTGCAGGCGATGGCTTTGCAGACCGCTGTTCTGCCTGTAATTAACGTTTCACGGAGGTACGATGAAAGCTTTTTCGTTTTGATACTTCACATCTTGTTATGGCACTTGCGAACCCTTGGTAAACCAGCACATCGGCAGACTTGGGTAAAACCTGGCACCCCAACACTTGATTTCAGGCGCTGCCGACTGAGAAAGGCTGGCGGGTGCATTCAAGGAAGTACATTGCACAATCGTGCATGATTTGTTTTTGGGGTCTGGGGAGGGCGTGTGATCAGTTACAGTTTGTCCTGTTGTTCGAAACAGCGTACCGGTTCGGAGACCATCCCAACGTGTGCCCCGCGAATGTTGCTTGCAAAACCGACTCCAAGTTTCGAAAGTCTTGCTACCTTGTGATCATCTCCCGTTCCTCAGTTGTGAGATTTTTCACAAAAAATTCAGTCCTTTCAGCAGCTGCCGTGGATCCGGCAGGAAGCAAGTCGTTTGCGTGGATGTGGTTTCTGCGCGGCCTTTGTGCGGGTCAATCTAGGAGCGCCATGCGCAGCCCGTGGGTCCGACTCGATCCAGGCCCTCACGGCCTGGTGCTTCGCAGAGATGCTGCGCAGGCACTCAGTCGAAGCTTGGGCTTCGGCTCCATTCTTTGCCGTGCCTTCCCCGCAGCCGGGTCACGCAGTCGGGGCATGCTTCCAGCACTCGGAGTGACTTTTGGAGGGCAGGAGGCCACTAGTGCACCTCAGCGGGTTGCAGGGCACCGCCTGCGACCTGCGATGCCTCCAGGCAGCGGCTTCAGCTCGCAGAGGCGGTGCTCCGGAGCTGGGGTGCTGCCGTGGATGCGAGGACGCCGCTGGTGCGTCTAGATGAGCTCAGGCACTCTGTAGTGCTATGTAGTGCTCGGCCTTCACACGGCTTGTGGGGTTGTTGGTGTTGGTACACGAGTATACAAGTCACTGTCACAGACATGGCTGAAGGGCTTTGCGTTCCTCTTCGCGAAATCCGACACATCGAGAGCAGGAAGAGCTTTGCAATCCGCATGCGCCACTTCTGGCGCTGCTGCGAGCGAAGTTTGGCGACCTGAGCTGCAAGATCGGCCTGGTCCGCTTGGGCTTGTGGGCTGGACTTGCATGTGGATTCCTGCTGAACCTGCCGCACACGCGCCGTCGGTTAGCTGTTTATAGCCAGTTTATAGCTGTTTTAAAGTTTCTAGCCGATCGTGGCACAGGCACAGGCGGGTGCTGTAGGTGTTGGGGCCCGCAGCGTTGTACATTCAACCACGTTCACGACAGGAGGGTGCCTGAGCAGAGCATTGGTGCCGCGCAAAGTTGACCCATGTAAGTCACGAGGGCCGCTCGCTTGCCCAGGTGCTGGCTGCAGAAGCCAATGCTCGAGTGGCCGCTCGCTGCCTGTGTGGCTGGAGGCTTTTTCTTGGGGGATTCGGGGGCGGCTGACAAATGCTGCTGATCTTCGCTCCTGGAGCTCGGAGGCAGAGGACCCTGCGCCGCGCTGAGCGACGCCGGCGCCATGCCGCGTGGCTCCAGGCCTGGTGCCGTCCTGTCGTCGGACCCAACAATCAGTTAAAATCGCTCTCTTAGACGAGCTTCTCCTCACCCCCGAAGGCCGGCGTAGTCGGCACGTCATGCTAAAAGCATTGACATGACTGCAAGACAATGTGCAAACATGGATGCGAGAAAAATGCGCAGCCATTGCGACGTTGCGACATGTTGCGACTGCAGCGTCGAACCAGTGAGAACCAAAATACTAGCAACAAGAACAAACATCTGCGAAAACGGGCAAGCAGAAGCCGACAGCATCCTAAATCTGATCGAGGCCATCAGATTGCAGCCCCTCCGCCGTGCTTTCCGCGGCTTGCATGCTGCCTGCAGATACCAAGGCTGGGGCTGGGACCAGGAATTCGATGGATCTTACGGTTTAGTGATTCGGTCTGCAGTCCCCAGCACACATCTTCGCTTGGCAGAATGGCATCCTTGCAACAGAACTCGTGGGTCCAAGCTCGGGGACCCTGAAGAGGTCGCCAGCGGCAGCTGGTTCAAGTCCTGAACAAACTGACTCAGCTTGCTGCAGGGCAGCTGCTGGGTCCTCAGCATGTCAATATACGATTCATGCCAGTCTTTGCATTTGTATAAGTGGTGCGTGAGGCTGTGTCAGGCCGTTAGTTAGGCCGTGTTTGGGACGTCTTCCAGAATATGTGCTGCGTGGGCCTTCTCCAGTATTTTGCGCAAGGCCGATATTTGATGTCAGGAGTTCCCGGATGAGACTTCAGCTTTTGAGGTATGACGAGGCCCTTGCAGCTTTGCATTGAAATCAAAGCCTCGGCACCCCCACAAAGGCCCATAAACCATCTGCGGCCACTGCTGCTCTTGTTGCCGCTCCTGCTGATGCCTCGGCGACAACGACCACTACTCCTGCTGGTCGTGAGTCATTCTTGCACCTGCTGCGAAGATGTTCAGTCGCGACTTCCACTCAGGCGTTGCGCCTTTGCCAGGCCGGGCCGAGATTCAGTCTCCGGCTGCTTCGCTGGGTGAGGTCGTTACAAGCTCCAGTTTACTGCTTGCAGAGCGAATTCTGTAAGCATGCCATGACTCGCCATATCAAGCTCTTGGCAAGAAGTTGCAACGCACCCCTGCAGCCTATCTACGACCCCAATGGGCACCAACTCATTTTGGAAGTTGCCTGCCTGCATCCACTGCCAGGAGTCCTGAAAAGAAATCCTCTAAGCCCGCCCGCTGGGATGATCTTAGAAGAAAGGGCCCACATGCTTGGCATCCTGTGGTGACAGCGCTCGTACCATGTGATTCCATGAAGCTCCGGCGCTGGATTTCCTGGCCCTTGCCCTTGCTCACGGCCACGCTGGCCCTGTGCTCGCTGCTGGAACTCCTGTCCATAGCGGCCCGGCCACGTTCAGGGGGTGTGTTTGAGGTGGCCGACTGTTGCAGCCTTTGCAACCTGTCTGCGTGGCCACTGGCTGCACTTCGGATTTCCTCAGTGCGATAAGGTTGCGGCCAGTATTCGCCAATACCGCTTGGGCGATGCAGAAGGCTATCGCATACTGCTGATTCTCGGTTCGAAGCTGGCATCAACTGCAGTCTGGCCACGTGTGTTCTGGCATTTGGCATTGACGAATCCGCACCTCAAAGGCTTTTGACAGTGCAAGATGTGCAAGCTGCAGCCAAGTAGCGTGGCCCCAGGAACTTGATCAACTCTTCCTTGCAGTTGGCCGGCCTCTTCGTCTTCGTGCACCGGCGCCAGGACATCAGCCAGGAGCCCACGAAGAAAGGCTCAGGGCTTCGGTATTTGGGCCCCAACCAGCATGGCCCGCGCCTCCAGGATCCTTTGGGCTGCCTGACTGGGGAGCTGATCTTCGCCTCCTGGGTTTCAACCTACTGCTACGGCTGCCCGGTAGCGACGGTGTCAAAGGGTTCTGCTGTCCAGGGGGGGGCATGAGCTGAAGTGCTACTGTAGTATAGCGAGGCGAGTCGCTTTGGAGCAGAACCGGCAGTTGCTTCCTGGTGTTTCCTGCATCCTAGGTACCATGCATCTGCTGTTTGCGACTGCAGTGCCGCGCACCTGTGCTGGCTCCTGGCATCTGGGCGCATCTGGCAATCTAGGGAGTCGCTTGTGGAGAGCACGCGGTGAGCCATTGCACCGCTGCGGTTGCGGTTGCCTCACCTACAGGGCAGCACAAAAAGTCTGCTACCAGGCCAACATGCCCAAAGTCCACATTTGTTGAACCGAGACAGCTGGATAGGTCTGATACTTGGTGATGTCTCTGCCCCTACTACCGCGAACCGAGCCGTGTTTGTTTACTCAAATTCCGAGAAAGCTACTCGCTGGTGGGCAGACTTGCACTGCCTGTGTCGTGTGGCCCGCTATTCTGTGAGCGAGGAGGCCCAAGTGACCCCACTACGATTGCTCCTCGCAAGCAAAGCAAAGGTTTGCGGTGCCTTCGATGGCCTTCCTCACCTTGCGGAGCCTCGGTTGCGCGATGTATCGAAACCAGGTCGACTTGGGGAAAGGTCGAAGGAAGGACTCCATCCTTGACTTCAGCTGGGAATGCCTTTCAGTCTGCAAATAGCTAGTGACTAGTGTCCTCCTGTAGGAGGACTTCACACACAGATTCAATTTCCGTTCCGCGACGTTAGGACGATCCTGTATCTGACGACTCTGCAACCGAGCTGCAGATGAGTGTAGTGGGCGGGTAAAGTAGAGCAAAGCGGAGATGGGAACTCATGTCAGGCGGCAAGCCCGCCCCTGACAAGAGAAGCCTAGTAGATAGGCGAAAGCCGAGCTCTCCGGGCTCTCCTCAGGTGGCTTCAGATGCGGCTTATGGGCATGCGCTTGGCCGTTCTCACCGGGCTCATGCTTCCTGGCAGAGAGACGTCGGCGTTTTGCTCTGCTTCTCCGTACTTCTGCTGTCGTCTAGAAGGGTCATGAAGCCTCTCGCTACTGCTCCACTTAGCTCACCCAGTGTTTCCTCAACCGCCACTTAGGGTCTGCGTGTTCGTCGTGGGTGCCCTGACCTCTTGCATCACCATCGCATGCGCGGTGGTCCGCTGCGGCTTCGTGTCATGGTGGCAGACAAGGCTTCAAGCCTCTGGTGTGCTCGGAGGGATGGTTGAGTGGCATGTCTCGGTCTTGGAAGAGCTGTAGCAATTGCAGGATCTGCGAGGTCACTACTCGCAAGCTTGAGTAGCGGGTCAGTGTGTCTGCATCTTGCATGGATGCAGGAAACAAGAACTGCGCGCGCATGCGCACGACTGTCAGCAGGATCTCCGAAGGCCTTGCGGCGTTCACAGCCCAGACTCCAGCCTCTTGCCCTCGCAACCTCCAAATGGCCTCAGAGCTCGAATCTCATAGCCAAATCCTGCACAACCAAAGGCTCTTGCAGGAAGTCCGACCGAGCCTTGACAAACTCTGCTGGATTCAGGCTCGCGGAAGCCAGCTGACGTTTCAAAATTTGTCGGTTTTTGGCCGGTCAATGCGTCTCGACGAAACTATCAGGTGTTCATTGAGTTTTAGGGACGTTGGCATGCTGTGTGTAATTCTGAGCGTGGATGCACTTTCGAGGTTTGATCCTTCAGAATGTTGGCAGACTTTTCGGTCTCATGTGTGCAGGCAGTGCAGACATCTTTTTTCCGCCAGACTCTGTAGAACGCTTCCGAGGACGCAAGGGGTCGCTTCCGTTGCCACGGCCGTCGCTGTGGCGTTGATTTGGATCCTTTTTGCATCTTCCAAATGGGCCTTTGGAATGGAGCCTGCTTAAGCGAAGGTTCGGGGCTCACGTTCGGACTTCAGATGGTGTGTGGACTCATATTCGGTCTTCAATTTGGTGAACCAGACGTATGCGCATTGATATCCAAGCGTGTCTGGTGAGTTGCTTCGGTTGGGCACGAGAAGCGAATCCTTTGCGCGCAACCAAAGGGAACATGTTCGGCAGAACTGAGGCGCTGGGGACCGCCGCATGCTGCGGCATTGGTGCCGCGGCTGATACCATTCGGCGTTCTGCTGCAGACTCCGTGTCAGACCTCACGTCGTTGACAAGACAATAATCAATCACGCTTCGGGCATTTGTGCTTGAGGTTCTAGGTCAATGCGGGATTTTGCGTTTCAGGCTCAATATCCCTCCAGGACATATCGAGTAGATCAGCCTCGTGACCCCTGTTTCACATTAGCCTCAAATGAGAAGCAATTGGGTTTACTTTTCACAACAATTTTTCAAGCAAGACGTGTTTGACTTTTCTGGATCTCCTGTTCCCGATAACCACGGTGTTCTTCGCACTCGGCCCCCTCAGGACGTCTGTGGGTGCGAGCGGGGCGACTGGTGAAGCAGTGCCGCGGCTACAGCAAGGTACCTCGGCCTCCGTTGGGTCGGGGGAGTTTGCGACAAATGGGTCAACGGGTGACAAATTAACTGCGAGCCTTCCGGTTTGGGGTGCTTTGGGGGCCCGGGAACGGTTAGACAAAGGATCTGCGATGGATGCGGGGAATCGGCGGCAACAGGACACCCCTGAACCCAAGATAAATCCCATCTGCAGAAACCCAGGACGACTTTTCGAATCGTAGTACGAGCCTCCGCTAGTTCTGCTAGTTGCAGGGTCCACGAAGTCCCGGTTCTGTTTTGGTTCGACACAACGAAGATGGAATTCGGTCTGCCAATCTCCACAATCTGCAACCGCTGCACCTTTCAAGGCGGAGGCAGTTTGGGCTTACTCGGTCTCTTGGCTTATCAGCTTCAGCCTATGTTGCTTCACACAGTTGCAGCGTGTCTACTGAACCTGAAGATCTCCGCTAAAATCGCAACCGCAACTGGCACATGGTTGAGTGTGACCAGCACAGTCGGTGATGCCTGGTCTGTAGTGCTGGCAGGTCACCACCACCGCCAGCAGCAGCAGCTGCTCATTCATCACCATCACCATCATCACCATCATCATCATCACCACCATCAACATCATCATCAACATCAACAGCATCATCATCGTGTTTGTCATCACCACCAGCAAGACATCCATCCTCAGCCTTGTCACCGCCACCAGCCTGCAACCAGGATCAGCACCATCACCAGAGCCGTAAGAAAACCATCCCCGCCGGCAAGCTGCTATGGTACAGGCCCTGTGCCACCAGCAGCAAAGACACTGATAATAGTAAGGACAAGCAAATAAGCTGAGTGCAAAGACGGAGTAACGCGCAGGAAGGCCAGGCAAGTACCAGGAGACCCATGGGGTCTGCTATCTGCATCAAAAGGTCCTGGGCCGCTTCCTTTTCTCCACTGCTATCGCTTGCCTCGTCAGCACCCTCGCCTTGGCAACGGAGAGCCTCGGCCTTTCGATCTCAGTCGAACGAGTCGAATCTTCCCGGGGAGGTTTGGAACTTGGTTCCAGCACGGCACCATTGCTAGAACGATGTCTTTTGAAATTTTTGAATTGCTGAACGACGACTGTTATTACGGCTACTACCATTACTGCTTGAGTTGCTGAACACTGGCGACGGTGTGGGCTTACCGCTTACCAACGGGCCGTCTCCGGCCACTGTTCCGTCAAACTCCCAGAGCTACAGCAACATCTCTGGCCCAACCAGCTCTTGGCTGGATGCAGGATGATTTGTTGATTCCGTGTTGTGGCACCAACGATTGGCCAAGGTGCTTCACCGTTCTCTACGAGAATCTTGACTGGCTAAGGGGTTTGGAGTGTAGCACACACTTGTTTGTGCGAAATGACAACTTCAAATCTCACCTTCACACCGAATCGGTTTGTGGATGTACTCGATCGATTCTTGTGAACTTGTTTATGTACCGTTGCCATTTTAGCATAAGCTTCGAAAGCTTGAATTTTGTTTCAGTCCCCCTCGTATCACTCCTCGGGCCATAGACCGCCGCGGGCGGCCAGTACTTCGAGCACTACGACTTCTCTGTCTGTTGTGGACAGTCTGAAGGAGTTTCTCACCGAGTTCAGTCGAGAGCAAGTCCTCGAAAAGTTCCAAGTCGAGAAGCCTGAGGATGTGAGTTGGGGAGCCTGGAACAAACGACAATCTCGACAAATTCAGAAGGTAATTACCCAGATCACTTCGTGTCGAACAGGCGATGACATTGTGACAATACCACGATCTCCTACTAGGCCGGTCTACAGTGTCATCTACACCGATGTTTACTTCCGATTAAGCTCGACCCTTTACAAGCCTGGAGACCACGACATCCCGAGTAGGGACTCCAAGAAGACGTCGGAGATCGAGAACGGCTGGGCGGCAGTTTGCTTCCACCACGGTGATGTGCAACGAGCCGCCTACTTCCAAGGCCGTCTACCTTCGATTTTGGAACGTCAGTTCTCCTCCGATCAGGCGTTCATATACCTCCTCGAGGCGTGGGTGGCGATCCTCGCACCATTGATCTTCGAACCTTGGCTCGACTCCTTCTATGTGCAGTGTTGCGACAACGAGGCCTCCCGACATGCATTGCTCAAAGGAGTGGGTAAATCCAACCCCTGAGCACTCTCATCGCTGCACATTGGACGTGGCACAACCGACGGAGTCTCGCTCACCGACTTGAACGAGTACCTACCAAGGCCAACATCTTGGACGGGATCAGCAGTTTCGAACACGTCGAGGAGTCCGACACTTGGGTTAGACTCGACTTGCCTCTTTTAGCCTTGACTATTCGAGCTGCCCAGATCATCGGCGACATTCACTTCGCTTCTTCGGCCGGATTTTCCATACGCCCGAAATCGGCAGACTACATGCACGATTGAGAAAGATCGTCCAGTAGGATCCTTTTCCTTCCGAACGAGTGGCATTCGCCTGCGATGGGAGGACGCGACCACCACCGATGGGAAACAGTCGGTCCTCGCCAGAAATCTCCGGTCACATTCCTGTAACGAATGATGAACTACGAATCGACTTCACTGAAGATCGATCGATACGCAGACGTACGCCACCTTTGCGGAAGCAGGTGGAAAAAGTGTGCTTGCACCAGGGATTTATGGTTTCTTGTGTGAGATCTTCGTTGTCGTGTAGCACGCACTTGTTTGTGCGAAATGACAACTTCAAATTTCACCTTCACACCGAATCGGTTTGTGGATGTACTCGATCGATTCTTGCGAACTTGTTTATATGCCGTTGCCATTTTGGCATAAGCTTCGAAAGCTTGAGTTTTGTTTCACCCTCCCTCCTCACCCTGTTTCTTATATCGATTTTCCTCTGCTTCCAGTCTGCGATGACCGACTGGGAAACAGTCGGTCCTCCCCAGAAATCCCCGATCACATTCCTGTAAAGAATGATGAACTACGAATCGACTTCACGGAAGATCGATCGATACGCAGACTTACGCCACCGTTGCGGAAGCAGGTGGAAAAAGTGTGCTTGCACCAGGGATTTATGGTTTCTTGTGTGAGATCTTCGTTTTCTTTGGTGATCCCTGACTCAAGGGCTACGGACTGCCATAGTTGCCTGTCCAGCGAACGCTGCAGTTTTTTCTGACCTACCGATTGTTAGGCCTGCCATGCTCCGAAGGTACGATTTTCACGATCAGCGCTATTTGCAGCTCCGCGAGAATCTCGGACATGCATTTCATTTAATACGGACATGGCGCATGGAGCAAGCAAAAATCGAATCACTTCCGGTCATTGTGCATCTTAAGCTGCTCAGAGCTGTGCAGCTGCGAAAGTCGTCTTCATGTTGCAATCACAGCCCTATTGACATCTGGTTGGCTTACGGCGTCCACAGTATCTGAGATATCTGAGACACATTGCGTTCGTACGCCGTAGAAGTCACTGCTGCAGAAAGGCGATCAATGCTCCCTCAGCTCACTGTGGTAAGCAGTGTCTTCTTCGTTGTCATGGTCCTTGCATCAGCTCCCGAGCTAAATTTAATCATGAATGGCAATTCGGTTAGACATCTTTGTGGAAATTTTTTTGCAACGACAGGCACAGGGCGCTAGTGGGCAGTGTGATTCGTCATGGAAGTTGGAGCGGCGCTGCCAGCAGGCGAACTGGATCATGTGGCTTTTTAGAGTGACAGGAAACCGGAGCAGAGTCTGAGGCTTGGAATCGCATTTTCGTGCAGCCCGATTGCATATTAGCCGTGGATGTTTTCAGAGCTTGTGTCTTGGAGACCTTCAAAGTCGTGGTTGCTGGCGGACTGCTGCAGAGTGCCAGGGAAGGGTGCAGGCGCACACGTGGACCGGTAGCATTCGAAGATACACGAATCAACGAAGATAGGAGCATGGGAGATGTTGGAGTCTCGACTTGCTGACACTCTCGTGCAACGCCATCCTGCCAGGTTGGCAATCTTGCAGCCGACGCAGCCCAACATCATTCGAGCGAAAACACTGGAGAGGCGTTCCGGCACTTCCATGTACGAGCGATTCTGACTGAAGACTTCACTCAGGCTTGGGCACCCCCTGTCACATCCTGAGATCTCCTGCGGCCCTTAATTCACAGATTCACGAAGATCGTCGTCTCGAGTGCTTTGCCGAAGGCCGCCGATGGCGCCGATCTCCTCCGATCGAAGCCTGGCCTGGCACTCTGCCCAAGCCTCAGCCAGACGGCTTGGACTCTGCGGCACGCCTGCGGATGCCTGCGGGCATAAGTCTTGTGATTGAGGGGATGCTTAGGATATCGGACCTGACGCTTATTCAAATCTGGATCCCCGAAGAAGCGTTCGGCTCTTCCGATCTGCAGGCGGTGGAAGACCTCGCCAACCGCAGCCTCTCGGTCAGCGAACTGGTAGACTTTTATGGCCAACTGGGCGCTGGTGGCAGGGCCATGCCGCTCCCTGGTGGCAAAGATCGGAAGATCTTGGGTGCGGCCCGAAAGCGGCAGTTGAACTCATCATCGGTTTTCAGTGATCCATGGCCCAAGCTCGATGTGCGCCGATGGACTCTTCGCACCGAGTCTCCGAGGCACTTCTGCCCAAGCGCTTCGACCACGGCGGACGTGGTCCGCCAGGCACCGCTTCGTGGGACAGCTCACATGTCTGCTTCTTGCTTCCAAGACTACGAACATCACCATTCAACCCTCTCTCCCACTTTCCCGGCAACCAGACTCTGCACCACCAAACATGCGGGAGGCCATCATCCCTCTTTCGCGGCAGGGGTCAACGGGTAGCTTTTTCACTGCCCAGGACACGTGCTCAACTTATGTGGATTGCTTTGGTCTCGAGGGTTCGAGTTTTTGTCTTGATGCACCAGTTTAGTCCTCAAGCCCAGATGGTGGTGTTGTGTTGCTGTATTTCCAAGCAAACAGCAGCGGTAAGGAGTGCAGCGGTCGTCACCCACCGAAGCGCATGGCTGCCGGTTCGCAGTTTAGCCGGGTCTGAAAGAAACGGGCGGAAGCCGAATTCCCTCAAGACCAACTCCCCAAAGCAAGTGTTTGCACAAGATGGCTTTAGAGGGCACTTCTTATCGCTTGTGCTTGGACGGGTTTACGACGCACCCAAAGGCCCCGCCAAAGGCATCTAAGGGCATCTAAGGGCTTTGGCCTTTGGCCTGTGAAATCGAGGTGAGGACCAAGCCAGCACTTGACAGCAGTTGCTTGCGAGAGTTTCTCGAACTTCAACTCCTTGTGAGACTGCTTGAGCTCATGTGCAGAGCCACGGCGTAATCAAACCAGGTGACACACTGCTGGTCGAACCTCTTCCTTCATCTGGCCGCTGCCCCGGTTTCACTCAGCCCCGAAAAGCAGCCGATGATTTAACAGACTACAACATCAGAAGCACCAAGCCAAGCCAGCTTCTGGGAGATGTGCTTGGTTTCGAAGTCCCTGTCGAAGCAGAGCGTGTTCTGGGACAGGTGACGCCTTCGTTGCTTGCCGTTGCAAACGCTCTCCCTCTCTGCCCCAATTGAACAGGCTTGTCTCTGCCGGAGCGTTTACTGTTTGAGTCTTTTTGCCGTCTAGCCCAAACCGCACAACCCGTCTAAGCACTTATATGCCACCCGTCGCCTTCTGCCCAGTGCAGTGGTGCGAATTGTAGTCTTTGAGGTTGCTTCGGTCGTTTCAGATGCACTCGACGAAGGGGAGTACAAGGCCGGGCGTAGCGGGCGTAGGCCTTTGGAGTCAGCACTTTGCAGTGTTTTGGCTGATGGCATATGGCATGGAGGGTTCCTTTCCCATGTGCTCAGTGTGCCTTTGCAGGAGATGGCAGACTCGTTGGCCAGTGGGCAGTTGCAAGAGGCGGGGAGCAGAGGCAAGCCAGAACTCCTTAAAGCCGTGCGGAGGAAGCCGCAGTTGGGCCACATGCATTGCGCCAAACCGTCAGACAGAGAAGCCAAAGGCCCAACAAAGCAACAAATCTTGCTGAGAAACCTGGTTTCGCAACAATGTGGTCCGGAAGCGCGGTGGTCAGAACTTGGCGGCCCTTCGCAGGTGCAGAACCGCTTGCATGCAGCCGGAGCCGAAGAAGTGAGATATTGGATTTGTGCCTCGCCCCTTCACAGGATTCCTCTGTTTTGCAAGAGCACGGAACCCTCAACACAGGCCAATACCGATGGAAGTGTCATCACCTAATACAGCATAGTGAGTCCGGCCAAGGTTTGCTGCTAACTGTTAACTGCTACTATGCAGCCCAGGTGCCTTTTGTGTGAACCAGCATGCCTCCATTTGCAACGGATTCGGCCCACCACCAGCAGATCCGCGGATGTATGAGGCCTGGCATTGGAGTTCAAACAACGGTGGAAAGGTCCAGATGGAGGGTTCAACGGGGCTCGTGCATGGAGTACAAAGTACACCCCTCAGGAGTGGGATCTGAAGCGACGAGATTCTGTCACCGGCTTGCCATATCCGCTGTGCGATTGCAAGCACCCGAAGTACCTCAACGATGCGAAGGAGATGTGCGAATTGAACAAGTTCGACGACGTGATCGACTTTCTTTACAGAACGGTTCCCGAGTTTGCACAGGTCGTGAGCGTCGACACCAAATATGAGGTGTTCGAGAGGCAGCAGCGCCGTGCATACATCATGGAATATTAATTATCATGTTGCATTCAACAGAGCAAAAATCTTGCGTTAGGTCCCAAGACAAACGCGAATCAGAGGCCCCTACCACCCCGAAGCCCTTGGCCCCAGCCAGGGCATGGTGCGTGGCAGAATTGGTGCGTGCTTTCTATTGCCACATTCCACAGCGCGTCCTCCTTCATAGCGATAAGTTTCTGGAAGCTCGGAAGAACAACCGTTTTGTTTTCAAGATCTGGCTGGTGTTGGCGTGAGTTAACTCAGCACAGACAGCAGCATGGTTCGCAGGCCAGGTGTGAACACAAGACGAGTCAGCTAACTTTGCCCAAGATGGGGCGAGAACCGGAGGCAGTACAGGGCCAGGGGCTTGCTTTGCGTCGTCAGATTTCTAGCGAAATTCTTTCGTCAGTAGCCGGCACCAGGATGTTGAAGTGTTAAGCTTCACGTCATGAAGAGAAGTGGCACTGCCAGTAGTGCCAGCACAGACGGGTTCACTGTGTGAGTTATTGTGAGTTGGTTATTGAGGACATTGAGGAGGAGGAGCAGCACGTGTACACATTGCTGACGACGCTTACAGTTCAGAACTGCAAGGCCTCACGCGCGGAAGACAAGGTGCGCACTTTTGCGAACTAAAGACCTTGATTGTTGCACGACATTCGCAATCGCAAGAATGCTGCGCACGTTGCCAGGAGATGGTTTTAAGCAAGATTCCAGACATCCAGACCTTCGATGAGCAGCTGCAGTATGTGGGGATCCCGTCTTTGCGAAAGGAGACAGGTTTAGTCGGCAGTCTGGGCACACTCAAGGCAGCTATGCACTTTCCGCTTCGACCGAGGTCATTTTCGGCCAACGGGGTCTTCTGAAGAGGCATGCTCGCGGGCATGAGTGGCTCTGCGCAAGCATGAAGCTGCGCACGCTCTGCATAGGTTCGTATGAATTAGTTGATACATAGAGTAATATATACCATGGTAGGTAACTGCATACCGCTGCATACACATACGCCGATTGGAGGGGCCAGGGGGGGATGGTCTTGGAGGCGCCTCGCCGGCCTGGGCCTCCTCAGTGCTGCCAAGCGTGTGACGCTGCGCGCTGCGAAGAGCGTCGCGGCCCGGCTCCGGGAGATGTCAGTTTATGTCGCTGTCAGCGTTGCAATCGGCATACTTGAGGACCTAGACGAAAGGCTTGAGGGTTTGTTGATACGGAAGCAGGCTTGGGGGTTGGGTTTGCTTACTTTAGCTCTATACCTCAGTATTTAGACTTCCAGAGCCAAGTCGAGAACAGATTCAGCTTGGCGTTGGAGCATGTTGGAGCATTCGGGGCCAAGTCGAGAACACATTCAGGTTGGCAAACTACACTTGAGACTGTCCCTTGACGAAGCCAGTTCTTTGGGGCTGTTTTGGGTGACATTCTGCACTTGGTTTTGGATCCTTATGTGACCTTGGTGCCTCCTGGTAGGCTTTGTGTACATGTTGCAGGCTAGCAAGGTCCCTCTTGGCAAATGGCCCTTGAGACTTTAGGCGTGACAGAGATTCCAGTCGTTCATGGCTTGCAGGGCCCGGGTGCGTCGATTGGGGCTTTGGACCTTTGTCAAGGTGTCAGTAAGAGTCTGGTATCAAGATTAATTTGTATACGGCATCAGAGCTCAATCATGCAAAATCTGACTTGGTCAGCGCTCTGCACCATGCATTCTGTTCCGAGTTCGGGGATGGAGCGAGCAGTTGGTTTCGAGCCTTGCACCGGCCAAGGGGTGCACAGATGTTTGCAAATGTGTAGATCGTAGATGCATGTAATGGCTCAGCGAAACCAGCGTCAGATGATCTTAGATGCTTTGCAAGCTGAAAGAACTGTTATCCCTTAGCCTCTGCTCATCAGTGCTGCATGCTTTCCGCATCCAAAGGACCTGCGTTACGTGAGCGAGCTCAGCGACCTGAGCGAGTCCTCGCCTTTCGGCAGCATTTGCGGAAAGCAATGGCCAGGCTTCGCTGGTAACTAGGGCCTAGGGTGTGATGTGGTGTGTAGAAGACGGAGTGTCCGCGAAGCCGTGAGCAGAGGCAGAGGTTTGAGTCGCATGAGGCTGTCGTCATCAGAGTCAGACTCCATCGACTGCAGAGTCGCCCGATGCTCGCCTTGAATCAGCCCGCTTCTTGAAGGACTCGAGGCTTTGCTAACCTTGGAGATTGCATCAACGGAGCTATTCAGGAGAGTTACGCTTCATGCGATCTCATCCCAAGACTTTCTCCACTCTATCGCAGGTTTTCGCAGTGCCGCAGACGACGGTGGGTGACAACGAGGCTGCGTACTCGGTGGTGTGAGCAGGCACTGACTGGACGAAGCACTGGATGCCGCACATGGTTTTCCCGCCATGGGTCGTGCAGTGATCCATGCGAGCGATCCACAAGGAAGGCACTGTGTGCGTGGCAACTTTCAGATGCAGTGGTCAAGGCATGCAGTTCGTCATGCCAGGACAATCAGCGGATCGATTCGATCGGCCAGGCTTCACAGAACACCTGACGTATGGAATCGTATGGACGAAAATGCTGCCATATACGCTGGAAGAAGGCAGCGCGAGCCTGGAGTCGGCGACGAAGGCCAACTGACGCAGTGCACGGCTTGCGGTACGGAGAACGTCGACAAATACCTCTTGGCTGCACGGCGCATAACTTTGAACAAGGACGCGGCGAGGTCTTGGAACTGGCATGGGCATTTAGCATGGCGGTTCACTGGTGCAGATGGTAGAGTGGTTTGATATGTTTGATGCAGCTGGGTGCGATGCTCTACCCACATACTCCGCATGCGGCACATGTGTGTCAAAGGTTCCTATTGAGCATGCGACCGGTGCTGATCGTTTTTTCGCTTCACTTGCATGCTATGCCACTGCGAACCAGCAGTGAGCCAAATGAACAGAGACCCTTTGGAGCGACTGCCCGTGGGCTCAAAACTTTAAAGCAGGAAGTCGGAGCCTACCAGGCCTGAGACCTGAAAGCATCTTAGAAGGCATGGAAAGGCAGAGCCAACCCAGGGCCTGGGTCTAGTACGGTTCTTTTCTTTTCTTGCTTGTTTGCCGGGGCCAAGCGGAACAGCTGCCGCTGCCGGCACCTGCCAAAACCTGGCATGGCTCCTTTCCTGTACGGGCCCTGAAGGCAGTGTCTCAACTTGCAGGCAATTGGCGCAGTTGGACCGTGACATCTGACACATCAGATCAGGAACCTGTGTAAATTTTGCTACTTTGGGCAGACAGCTCCAGCCGGTCGTTGTGGCTTGGACTTTGCTCTCAAGACGGTAGGTTGTTACTGCTTTAGAACAGGTCCCTGCCCAGAGCGCTTTAAGCACCGCGAAGCGGGCCAGCACATTCCTCCTGATCATGTCAGTCTCACTGGGCCTCAAGCCGGATTAACGAGCGAACTTTTTGTGCAGAGCAAGCTCGGGTTCGGAGGATATGGGGGTGTGCCGGACCTGCAAGAATTATGTGGTTTAGGGCATGTTGCCAAACGCGTGTGGAATCACCGGCAGGCTGAGCTTATTGTATTTGCTGAGCATGTTTACTGTTTACAGTACTTGTCAATGGAGCGATTGTTCGGGTGCGGAACTCTGAGTCGCCCTGGGCTCTGCCTGCAACACTCTTCGTCGATTCTGATCCTGACAACTACGATCTCTTGTGCTGTACACACCACCTGTAATTAATTAAGATGTTCTTGTATCACCCCTCGAGGCTTTGTTTTCCTGTAAGGCTCTGCGTTCCCGGGCGGATCGCGGCGCGAGAGCGCGACGTGGCCCTGGCGAGGCAAAGCCTAGCTTGGGAGGCTCGCAGCAGGGCCTAGGCCCTTAGGCCTAGGCGGCTGATTTCGGTGTTGGGGATGCCCTTGCTCTGGCTTCCAGTCGGGCCACTGCCAGCGCGCCGGGTCTTGCAGTTCACTCTCCAGATGTCGATCTTGTGGTGAGGGTTTTTTCCTTTGCACTTCCCAAGGTTCAGCTTCGGGAGATTAGGCTTCAACACTTTGTGATAATGCAGGTTTCACTGAGTGTGTGGAAAAGGAAGAATTGTGTCGGGTCTATAGTGGAAGCGAGCTCTGTCCGTAGAG
Organism: Symbiodinium sp. CCMP2592; assembly: GCA_905221615.1. Taxonomy (NCBI): domain Eukaryota; class Dinophyceae; order Suessiales; family Symbiodiniaceae; genus Symbiodinium; species Symbiodinium sp. CCMP2592. The sequence goes on from CAJNDT010001324.1 coordinate 685,937, forward strand.
AGATCCGCCCCCTTGCAGGTCCTGGTCGAAAACATCAGCACGAGCCAGCGCCACAAGGTCGGCGGCTGCGTCATTGGACCCTTTGGGAGCGTTCTGCTCTCTGCTCTGGGACTGGCACCAGGCGGGGCTTCTCCGGCTGCAGCGGCTGATGCTTCTCCGCGGCTTCCTGGCGCTCCTGGCCGGGCCGCGCCCAGTTCCAAGTCCCCAGCGCAGGAGAAAATAGAACGGAGGCTTGAAGAGCCTAAAGCTCCAAAGGTCCAACGTCTACACCGTCAGTATATATCACTGTGACATTCTGCGGCCTCTCGCTGAGGCCGTGCCAGAGACCAAGCAGCTGAACGGGAGTCTCGTGTGGAAGGCGCCCCGGCAGGGTCTTGAAGGTGGCAAAGCCCCCGACTAACGAGTACAGGCAGGATCCTGAAGTAAGCCATGGACCAACATCTTAGCTGCGGTTGCAGAATCTCATTCTATGTTGATTGCCTTAAGTGGCTTCTCCCCGTTTGTTGGGTTGGAGATCGATCTCTGATGTCCCTGCAGGTCTCCGGTGCCGCTCTTTGGAAAGGTTGTCATTGCTCTTCCTGCTCGCCTGGCACCTGCCTCAGTGACTCATTCAGGATGCCTGGCATTCTGCGCCCTGGGTTTCCGCAGTGGTTGCATGTCGAGGAGATTTGAAGTGCATCCTCGTAGCAATGCTTGTGGTGTCTGGCTGTTCGCCTACAGTTTATGACATGTTGGGGTAGCAGTCCATCACACCACCGCTCGGGAGACACTGTCCAGGAACCGGGCCGCTCGACGGAGCTGCCTGTCGGACTACCTCCTAAGGCCTGAGGTAGATTGGATCTTCTGCGTCCCAGGTCTTTCCATCGCAGTTAAAGGTTGGCGATGGGCCAATCGTTGCTGGGCCTGGGGACATGGCCCCTGACATCCTGTGTTTGCATTATACGATTATGCGGAGCAGGGGGTTGGACCTCAACTCTGCATCTCTCCTCAGACCAAACCCAACCTCCTCAAGCGGCGCTGACATCGTGAATGCTGAATGCTGCCTCCACCCGTGTGAATCAGTGAAGCCTCAATTGGCTTCCGAGCCGGTGGCGCCGCAGTGCTGCAATCAGCCGCAGTGCTCTCCGTTCTGGTGAAGGGTTCGCCTGGCGGGAGCTTGTGGTGGGGGGCATTCCGCAAAGAGCCACTGCCGCTGGTGATTTCACTGCGGGCTCGTCTTCGAAGGTGGCAGTGAGGTCCATGGAAGGCGGAGCTCTGTGGTGAGTTCGTTTGATGTCAGGGCGGCAGAAGTTTGGCGAAGGTGGGCCTGCAGAGCTGTCCAGGGGCTCGGGACTTAGGCAATGCCTTCGGCCATTCTCGCAAGTCCGAGAGGACTCTTGGGGAGATTGTCCAGGATATTCCATGGGTTTAGTTATTTTATACAGATTAATAACTCGTTATGAATAAGCGTCCTTCCACTCCCGTGATGCTGATTGTCATGTTTGCCTGTTTGTATTGTGGTGCACGGCTGAGACATTGACGGTCCGAGCAGTCCTAATTCTTTGATTGTATAGTCGGCTTCGCCGGACCGTAGGCACCCAAGAGAGTCATGGCAGCGCGTCCGGAAAACATCGAGGAATGGTTGCACCTGGTTCCGCACTTGCTTTCCTCGGCCGGCTGGCACAGCATCGCTGAAGCTCCGTCAGTGAGCCTCTCCCATTGCACTTGCCCGTGGGGTGGGAATTTGGTGAAGCTCGCGGTGCTGGACCTGCAGGTGGAGCATGTTCCCAAGGATCCCGCGCGCATCATGGTCCGACCAGAGACGCGTGCGTGGGGAGTGAGGACCTTCGCGGAATCGAATGCGGAGCACTTCGCCGTGCAGGAGCAATTTGTGTCTCGGCTTGTGGAACTTTGCGACATGTTTTGCATTTCTGGATCCAAAGACACGTTCTGCTAATTGACGTGCATGGCCTCCACGAGCAAAGGCGCCAGGAGACGCGATCGTGAACCGACGTGCATGCTGGAAGGCATTGCGCACCTGGGCAGTTCTCCTCGGCGACACCGGCACGGAGTTTCTGCAGGCCGACTTCTTCTACGAGCGCAAAAGTAGCCAGGACGAGCTGGATGCAGCCGTGGATGTGGACATGCGCATGCGCATGCGGCGCAACTATCCACAAGTTGGCGACTCTTCGCAGACCTTCGCATTATGGAAGAAAAGTTTTGTTAGTATCTGTCGGGGTTGTTTTCGAGCTCCAACGTAGGAGGAAGACGGGGTCTCTGTTCTCGCGCTCAGGACCTTCTCAAGCCTTTCGGAGGAGCCCTTCGCAGCCGTAAACTTCTGCCGTCCACAGGCAGTACTGGGGGTTGTCAATGTGTATCAGATCTTCCATATTCCCAGCCGCATTAACCTGTCCAAGTGGGCGACTGCGCATTGGGACAAGGCCCTGGAAGCAGTCAGGAGAACTGCACGATACTATCTCAATCGACCAGGCATGATCCAGATGCGGACGTTTGATCAGCAGTGCTACATTGTCCTGACCATCCAGAGCTTCAAGCGGGGATTCCCCATGCTCCCAGTGCCCTGTGACGAATTCGGCAGTGAAGGTGTCACTAGAATTGACGCGGGCAGAAGCATGGGGTTGACAACTTGGGCCCGCTACGATCCTGCAAAATTTGGAAGTGATCGATTCTTATTGTCCGAGTATTTGAAGGTCTTCACGAAGTTTCTTGGTGAACCTTTGAATTTCTACCAATCCTTGGACGGACAAGAGCTGCGGTACTTCCAATGCGTAGTTGCTCGGGAAGACTGGTCCCGTGTCCAGGGCTTCTTGAAAGATGCCTATCTCTTGCAGAAGACGGCCTACCGTCGCGCCAATGGCGGGGCACAAGCACCGGGATTGACCGAGACAAACGAGCCACGCTTCAACCAAGAAATCTGCTTGGCATCCCTTGCAGAGCCTTGGTTGCTTATGAGCTAGGGGATGGCTTGCTTAAGTCTTGATGTTACTTCGGTGTACAAAAAATCTGAGCAACCATCAGGCTCATCTTGTGAACATCACTTGCATCGTGATTCTGCATCGTGATGGACCATCCAAGGAGCGAACCAAGGCACATGCAGAAATGCAGGCCCAGCAGAAGGTACTGGTTCGCAAGACCTTCATTGAGAGGGAAGAGGACAGTGACGAGGAGGAGCTTCTGCGAAGCAGCCGACGCTGCCGGACGGAGACGCATCGGATTGCAATTCGCTACATTGGCGTGGCCTGAGGCTTCACAAGCATCGAGCTGCGACGCCTCGCTGGGTGCCAGTTTTTTGCACGAGTTTTGGGAGGTGTGACACCTTCGCTCTTATCTGGGCCAGGTGAAGCACTCTTCGAAAATGGTCGTCGGCTTGCTACCTTACTGGTACGGCCGGCCATGTCCGGCCATCAATCCTTGCCCAATCGTTGTGTGCTGCTGAAATCATGACGTGTTGGAGGAAGACCTCCGTGGTCATGCCGGCAAGGCCCAAGTGCACACTGCATTTTGTACAGGAGCAATTCGCTGGACTGCGCATTCCTTCCGTGGACGGTTTTTTGTTTGCGGATTTTGGTGCATCATGGTGCATCTGCACTGACGCAGCCAGCAAAAGTATTCAGTGCAACGAGAGCATGCTATGCAACGCCCTTGTAGGCAGATGATACGAGTCACCGCGGATGCTCAGTGTCCCATCCAATCCAGTTAACCGGGAAGGGTCTTCCGGGGAGTCTCATCAGGCGCCAGAAGCGGCTCAGAAGCGCCAGCGAGCCGTGAGCCAGCACCCCTGTAGGACTCTAGGAAAGCAAACAGTGCCACAACACTCGCGTGATCTCTCAGAACCCCAACGGAGATCCATCATGATTCATCCGTTTTTTCCTTCAGCTTAGCCTACCGTGCGAGTCTAGCCAGTCTAGCCAGGCAGCCAGCCCAACATAGAACCCGTCACCTTCCAGAGTCGCCGGAGTCAACCCTGCATCCATTATCGATATGACCAAACCCTGTGCCTGTAGCCGCTGTAGCCTGTAAGCTTTGTGCACTGTCTACGGCTGTCTACGGAGCACGAGGCGCCGGCGACTGCAGTCAGCCGCCGCCTTCGCCCAGCGGAAAACTTTGCAGCGCGCCTTCGGCCTTGCACTCGGCGGCGGGGGCGGGGCCGGGGCTGACTGCGTCTTTTCTTAATCGGTGCAATGGTCGTAAGGCCACTGGGCTGTGGGAAAGCACTGCGGCTCTCTCCGACGCTGGGCACTGCAGGCACCGGCCCGAACTGCAGAAGACTTAGATGCGTGTCAGGGGTCGACCTTGCTGAGGGATTCCTGGAAGTAGTGAGCCTTGGATTCTAATCGATGCTTTCAGTTTCAGATTCGACATTTCAGGGTTCAGCACTACGCACCAGTTTTCGCTTGTGCTAGTGTAATTTAAGTCTTGTGGTTTTTTCGTGCCTCGAGCGTTTTCGGATCTGAAGCGTTTGGAGTCTTTGGCCTTCGCGCGGATCGGGCTTCCGTCTTGGGATTCAGGCTTGGGGATGCGGCCGCCTTGACACTGACATTCTCGGGAACGTTGGAGGTGCCTCGCTACTGCGCGGCCACGCTGGACACTAAGTTGAGAGCGTTACTGCTGTGCCACGGTTCTGGGCTGTTTTGAAGAGCGTTACAGCTAATGCAACTTTGCCTTGTGTGCCCTGGGCCATAGTGAAGCCGGCTCAAAGAAGCTGCCAGCTGCGCACCGATGTCTTGGACGATGCATGCTTTTCCGTCAGTGTTTAGGGCCCAGGGCCAGGAATCGTGCGCCAGGGATCGTGATGGCAACTTGATCTCCGCTTCCGAGTTCTGCAATTTCGCCCTGCTGCTCTGACTCGCCCCAGGTTGACGCAACGGCATGCAGTGGACATGGAAGCGTCGCTTGGGTTTGTGCAATATTTTGCGTGATGTGGAAGGAACTTCCAGGTTGCTCCAGGGCCGAGGATGTCGGTAGCGATGCCGAGCGCGACATGCATAGCTGTTGAGGATGTTTGGACAGCTCTGCGGGTATTGTTTGAACTGCATGTGCATGAAGACCTGAGCCCCAACACAAGAACGGAGAATCCACTGACGGTGCCAGCATGGTCCGCAACCAGGCCCAACTCGACAGCGCTGTGGCACAACGCGCTGAGAGTCGCCCGACTTTCGTGCGCTTCAGCAGCCTAGCCGCCTCGGGGGCGCGCAGGGCCCAAACCATCTCAGGCCCGGACCGGGACACTCAATACATGCTCCAAAGCTCCTGTATAGGTTGTTGCACCTTGCGCCCTAAACCTCGCGTCTCTGAAGCTTTGTGTCATGTCTTGGCAGGCTTGGGAACGGGGGAACGCATCGGCTGCACGCTATAGTGGTCGCCTCAGGGCAACACTTCACGGGACTGGAGCCTAGAAGTGCGCCGAGAGCAGCTTGCGAGTATTGATGTAGGATCCAGCCGTCGGGCTTCAACAGTTTCTTAGTCTTTCTTGCTATAGCATCGAATGGTCCGAGTCGAGTCGGCAAATAGGGCATCCTGTTTGTTTGTACAGTCTGTACAGTCCTCTTCAGACCGAGTCATGCCAGCGCATCCCGAAACCGTCGAGGAGTGGTGTCACCTGGTTCCTCATTTGCTTTCCCCAGCAGGCTGGAACAGCATCGCCGAAGCGCAGTCGGCCAGCGTCTCCCATTGCACCTGTCCTTGGGGTGGAAGTTTGGTGAAGCTTGCGGTGCCGGACGTTGAGGTGGAAAACGCCCCGGCAGACCAGTCGTGCGTCTTCGTCCGCCCGGAGTCCCGAGCATGGGGGGCGAGTACCTTCGCCAAAACGAGCCCCGAGTACTTCGCCGTGCGGGAGCAGCTTGCGCTTGTGGCGTTCTTTGGTATGTTTTCTTGTTCGTTGCAAGGCCAATGCCAGATATGAGAGCAGTTCCTCACAACAAAGGCACCAGGAGATGCCATCGTCTGCCGTTGGGCATCCTTGAAAGTGCTGCGCCTCTTTGCAGTGCTCTTCGGTGAGATGGGGACAGAGTTTCTGCAGGCCCATTTTTACAACCCGGCTGAAGCTGCAGAGCTTCGCATGTGCACTCAGCGCAACTATCCGCAAGCTGGCGACTGTTCTTCGACACAGGGCCTTGGACTGGCAAAACCCTTTGTCGTTTAAACGTTTAAACTTTAAACGTTGGGTTCTTAACATTCCATGCGGGCTGGGGCCTCCATTTCACAGGGGGCCTGCTGATCGGTTGGCCGGTTACGTGGCGCTTGAGTTAGTATTTGGGGGGCTTGTTCGTATTATGGGAGCTTCATGCTTGAATTGAGCGGTGGTTCTCCCCGCCTGGATGGGCAGGGGCTGTGTGATCAACTACCAGGAGCTCCACTCACAAGACTTACACATCAAGGGCAGCTTTCATCCGAAGAACCAATGCAAGGGACCGTGACTCCAGAGCTCTGAAGCACTGTCGCTACTGCGGCGTGTGTTTGGGGCTGGGCTTCGGGTCTGTTAAGCGCTTGAATTTGCCAACCGAAGCAATCGCAGCATCCCTGCAGCAGCCGCTGCTCTCAGTCGCGGTCGCCTCAGCACTGAAGCGCTCTGCCACTGCTCTGCCGCTCAGGACCCTCACCAGCCTGTCGGAGCCCTTCGAAGCCATCAACTTCTGCCGCCCTGCCGGGGTGCCGGGGATGTTCAACTTGTACCACATCTTCCGGGTGCCTAAGGTGATCAAGCTTACGAACTGGGCTACTGCCCAACTGCATCGGACCATCGAATCAGGCAGGAAAGTTGCGCAGTATTACCTCAACCGGCCGGGGATATGCGAGATACGTGCCTTCGATCAGCAATACTACGTTGTTCTCACCATCCAAAGCTTCAAGCGCGGAAATCCAATGATTCCAGTGTACACAGATGAAGATGGCAAAGATGACAGTGAAGATGTCACGAGAATCGATGCCGGCAAGAGCATGGGATTGACAACGTGGGCCCGATACGATCCTGCGGAAGTTGGCAGTGATCGCTTCCTGCTGTCCGGCTACATGAAAGCCTTCGCGAATCGCCTCGGCGAAAGCTTGAACTTCTACCAATCCCTGGATGGACAAGAGCTGCTCTACTTCCAGTGTGTGGTGTCTCGGGAAGAATGGTCCCGTGTCCAGGAACGCTTGAAGGATGCATACTTGCTCCAAAAGACTGCGTACCGACGTGCCAACGGTGGAGCACAGGCACCGGGACTGAACGAAGGGAGCAAGCCACGCTTCTGCAAGGATGTCAGCCTCGACTCTCTGGAAGAGCCTCGACTGCTAAGCCTTTTTGTTGTCGACTGCAATTCGAGCAGCCTCTAGTTGCCAACCTCTCTCTTTCCATTGTCAGACAGAACATCAACGGACAACAGTGCCGAAAAAGGCAGTTTCAGAAAGAAGCGGTATTCACATCTAGCTAGCTGGCTTGCCGGCTGCTGCGTGTCTTGCCGTCTTGGCTGTCATGATATTGCTGGCATGACGATTGAGCCGAGAAGATATGGAAGTGACCGAAAGCTCACACTGTGGATGTTTTTTGTGTGCAACACATGTGCAAAAGCCTAAGACCGTCTAGGCCCATGTTTCCCGGCAACGCACCAGACAACGAACCCGAAGCATGCCGAAGCGTTGCGTAGCTTTGCGCTTGTTTGCCGGGATCGTGTATGAGTCTTGCGAGGCGTATAAGACACAACCCTATATATGCCAAACGGCATTCCGGAAGCCAGCAAGGAGTAGCGTTGTCAGCAAGATCATAAGACCATCGGGCTGCAAGATGCAAGTATTCGTAGCTTCGTCACAAACGAAGGAGCGAATCAAGGCGGATGAAGCGGCTCAGCACCAGCAGAAAGTACAGGTGCTCAAGACCTTTATTGAGAGGGAAGACAGCGAGGAAGAGCTTTTCGAAGTTCGATGCAGAAGCAGCAGACGCTGCAGGACCGAGACACTTGCAGCTCGCTGTGTTTGCGTGGCCTGAGGCTTCCAGGAGCTCTGGCTGTATAGATGTGCAAGAATCTGAGCCAGTTTGGGCTAAACCTCTTGCACCGTAGATGACGCCTTCGCTCTTATTTGGGCCAGGTGGCGCGCCGTTCCGAGATAGAAGTTGTTTTGCGCTAGCTTAGGATTGAAGCACGTTTTTCGCATTGCTACTGCACCCTTGATGTGGCAGCATTCTCTAGCCAGAATTCGTGGGGACCCTTTCTCCCTCCTCTGTCCATTGCACGGGCAGGACATGTGGAGGCACGCAGGTAACTCTCCTACTTCCTACAACTTGCCGCTAGGTTGAGCGGCCCTGCTGCCATCGAAACTACTACAGGCAGACCCGCGCAGATGTCGCCAGCAAAAAGCAATCAGTGCCTTTGTGGCTAGATAGCCAAGCATTTGTGGCCTGTGTCAGCTCCATCTGAGGCCGAGTCCACGGACGGCACTTGCCGACTTCCGTGCGCTTCAGCGGATTTCAGCGGCCTGTGTTTGGGCACCAGCCATGACGTGACGCCAAGATTTGCTTTCTACATGGCTGCAAGGGTAGCTTCTTGGAATCTGAGTCGCCATCCATAGATTCAAATATCTTTACTTAGGCAGAATGCATGTGCGAAAGTTGTGTATCGAATAATACAAGTTACGAGTACCCAAGCCCAAACTCAACGGACGGGGAGCAGGAGACAGCCTGCTTCCATGCATACTTGGCGGCTGCTAGGCAATCGCTTGCGGATGCCATGATTCTTTTGCGGCTCAGAAGGGTCAACGACAAATTCATGTTTTAGTTCCATCGGAATCTAGAGCCGTACTCCATGACCTCGGTCGCCTCATAGGCGGAGTCCAAGACTCGTACTACAACCAAACGAGGTGCGGGAATTGTCGACAAGCGGCCGTTTGGCCTTTGGGCACTGGGGTGGGGAGCCTTAGTTGCCCTGGGGTGGCTGCGGACGGACCGACGCCCTGTTGTACTTCTACGATAAGCAGATCGATCGCTTCAACGATGTCCTTCAGCCACACCGTGGTTTGCTTTGTGGGGGAAGCACAATGCCGACTCTGAAAAAGAAGAGCGCAGCTTTAAGACATCAAGCTGTCTCACGAAGGGGGTTGGGTGCTAGCCGAGCCGTAGCGTAAAATATGAATGGGATGCCTGTGAGGGCTGAACTCATCTCTAGTTGCTTTCTTGCTCTGGACAGAGACTAGGGTGCAAGGTTGGGTAGTGTAGCTGGGGATTCCGCAGGCATGAATTTGATGATGCTTTTGTTCACATTGATGCCATATCAGTCATCAAGACAGGCAGGTACACAGGTCCCAGCCACGCAGAACACCCTAATTTTCCTGGTTGCAGAGTGGGAGAACCGGAGCTTGAGCCAGCTGTCTCGTTTCCCACTCTTCGTGCGTGCACAGCCGTTTGATGCTGGCATCTGCTAATTTAATCTGGCGATATAGAACTTTCATCAACTAGATTCTAGAGTCACTAGATGGTCATCAGCACATTCTCAGCGCAAGTGCCGGGGCACTTGTAGTGAAATGTAGTGCTAGGAACGGCAAGATAACGGCACAGCAGAGTCCCGAAATCAAAAGGTGGACAGTGGCAAGAAATGCCAGCTGCCGCGAGGCGTACACGTTCCAAAATCCGAAACCTTCAGCCCTTCATGCAGTCTCGTGGTCATCCCAAAAGTCCTACTGTATGCTGTGTGAATGCCAATGGCGGCAATGGTCGCGGCCCAGGCCCCAACGAGGCCTTTCCAGAGAGGCTTTATCGAATGAGAGCAAAAATCAATCTGCCACCGGAGTTGAGTTCAAGCCTAGATGATGTTGTGAGTGTCGCAGTTGAAGGCCTCGCCGCTGCCGCTGCAGCATTAGGGACTCTCGTGGTCGCCTCAGTGCAATCCGAACACAGGCGATGGGAAGAAACTCAACGGCACCGGAGACGGCTGTGAGAGTCTCAGAAAGGACAAGGTGACAGCCAACTTGCGACCCTTGATCGCCGGCACGAAGTTATCCAACTTTAGCTGCAGGTTGCGGCTGCGCCCCTGCGTGGGAGCTGCGCCGCCGCGACCGGGACCGGAAATGGAGGGAAGGGGCCGGGAGGGGGAGGTTTGAGGGGATGGCTGCAGGGTTCGGTGCTTGGCTTCACCCCTAGCGCGAGCACGTCCCAAGATGCCTTGCCCAAAAGAACTTTTGATTTTGCCCGGTATTGCTGTCTTCTGTTATCGGGATTCCTGTTCTGGTGAGATGATGGGCTTCACAGACTTGAGTAGTTGTCAAGATTATGGCCCCGTTTTGGGTACCCTAAATATTAGGTGCCGTACTATATTAGGGACCCAAAAAGGGACCATAATTTTTGACAACCACCCGCTTGTCTAGGGTGCAGTTGGCACTCGCTACCACGGTTTCCGGCTCTGAGGCGAACTTTCCATGGTCGCAGTGTGGGGCTGAGATGTTTCGGTGACAGCATGAGTCGTCACTGTTATACGTTTACCTACCTACTCTCGTAAGATCAAGAAAGGCTTTCCGCGCTCTTCGTTTCTTTGCACATCTCTGTGGCCTTCAGTGCTCACAAACCGTCTGCATCCCAACCGGAGGCCCCGTGCTGTGTATGGGCACCGCTTCAAGCTGCCCCAGAAGCTGCCGCAGGGGCTGAGGCAAGACCCACTGTGTGTGGAAAACTTAAGCGAAAGTGCTAGCATGTGTGGCCGCCTGGCCGAAGCTGATGCATGGGGTCGGGGGGATCTCAAGTCGATTCCTGGAGGTATTGCACGGAGTTCATCAGCGAGGCAGAGGAGCGGGAACTCGACCGGGTGCTTTCAAGCGGCCCATGGTTGCCTGGCGCTTCTCTCGGCTTAAGGCGCTTTTTCGGTCGCAGGGGAAGGTCCGTGAAGCTTATATAAGATGTGCCCGACCATGCCCGGAACCATTGCCAAAACTTACGCTGAACTTTCAAGGTTGAGGCACATCAAGAGCCGCGCCCAACAATTCTTTGGGCTGGTCTACTACCAGCTGCTCGTCCAGAATTGATGGCTTTCGCTCGATTTTTCCGTGCTCTTTTCGACCGATTTCGTTCTTCCTCTTCTTGTTGTTCTTGTGGTTGTTGCTGTGCCTGTGGCTGCTGCAACTGCTGAGCCAACGCCGCCGCTGCTGCTGCTCTTGTCGGTGTCGTTGTCGCGTTGTTGTCGTTGTTGTCGTCCTTGACCTTGTCGTCGTCGTCGTCGTCGTTGCGGTTGCGGTTGTGATGGTGGTGGTGGTGGTGGTGGTGGTGGTGGTTGTGGTTGTGGTTGTGGTTGTGGTAGCCGCTACGGATCACAGCAGGCTGTGTAGCTTTGCTAACAAGGCTCTGGGTACCAACGCTAGAGGCTCGCAACGTCCCCCTTCTGCGAAGCTTAAGGGACTGTCCTCTTTCTGAGCCATAGCTATTCCCGGAGCCGCGTGCCGCTGTGATCTGCCGGGTCCCAATTCCCGGGCCTCTGTCTGCAGTTATACAACCTTGGCATGAGGTAAGCGGTAGTGGTTTTCACCTTTCCGCAGGGTGAAGGGAGTCGGCTTGAGTTCTCTCTTTCCGGCGAAACTAGCGGACGGCGCAATCGCCAATGCACCAGCATTCTTTTGAGAGCATTCGCAAGAAGGCCTTTCGCAAGGCTTGCAATAAGGTACATAGAACACAAGACAGCATCCTGTACCGGAATGGTACGTTGACGCCCGAACATTTGCGCCGCAGTGGACTCACCCCGCCCTCCCCTCCTCCCCTCCCCGTGCTGTCTGGCTCCACGATTTCTCCTTCAGGTCCCTCCGCCAGTTTCCGCTCGCGCCCGAGAGGCGGTCGTGCCAGCAAGTCTCTTCGTGTTCTCTCTGGAACGCTGGGCACCTTGGCATGCAACAATGGGCAGAAGTGAAGACGTGGCTTCGCACGGAGGCCAAGTATGTCTGCGACATTCTGGTCTTGCAGGAAACTCACTGGAGTGAAACAGCAGAGTTTGATGTTGAGGGTTGGCACTGCGTGAGCTCCGCCACAAAAGGGGCTGCCCGGGCACCCAAAGCTAAAACTGCTCCCGGGCAACGCTCCAAGCAAGGCGCTGCCACGCAGCCAGCTGTTCATGACACAAGTCGAGCGGACGGTGTCATGGTTCTCCTCTCTCCTCAGATAAACAAGAAACGGATTCGGTGGCGAGAGCAACGCCGCGGCAGGCTCATTCAGGTCATTTTCCCGTGGCTTGGGGCCCGCGTGCATGTCTTTGCGGTCTATCAACATGCGTGGTCTTCTAAGAAGTCTCCTCAGCAGAACAAGGAAGACCGCTCACACTTGCTCCGCGATCTGTCAGCAGCGATCCGGGCAATCCCGGCGAGGGATACCTTTCTCTTGGCAGGCGATTTTAACGCTCGTTTGACTCCGCAGGAGGGTCTGGTGGGCCAGTGTAGCACAAGGAAGGAGCATGCTCAAATGCAGGATGAGCCGTTCCAGGCTTTGGTTTCCTCCCATCGGTTGGTAGCTCTTAACACTTGGTCCTGTGGCGCTGGTCACACCTTCTTCTTGAATGGACGGGGCTCGCAAATTGACTTTTTGCTAACCTCCGAGGCTTCGGCCAAGTCCGGCAAAACAGTCTGGGCCATGCAAGGATCTTCAGCTCGGCAGGTGGAAGCGAGGCGGCCACCTTCCCGTCTTGGCTCATCTCCGACCCACTCAGCACTGGAATTTGCCTAAGCCCACTTGCCCCCCCTGACCTTCCATAAGGAAGCTCTAGAGACGGCTGTCCGTTCAGGTCTGCCGATAGCCGGCCGCATGCAGGACTGGGTGGGCCAGCGTCTGTCCTCTCGGAATCACACGCCTGATGAAGTCAATCAGGTGCTGCTGGAGGCCTCTGCTTTGTTCTTTCCCAAGCCTCGGCCACAGCAAGCTCCGGAAACTGCTCAGCATCGTGCGACGTTGCGCATGTGGAACAGAGTCGCTCACATCCGCGCCTTGCATGAGGACTCCATCACCACTTTATCCGACCTGGATCAGTCTTTGGAGGACCTGAGTCGCTGGCATAAGCAGGCTCTCTACCTAGCCAAGAAGGAACGTTGCCGAGCTTTTCAGGCAGAGGTGGATGAGGCGTGTGCCAGACACGATTCGTACATCGCGCATAAGACCCTAAAGAAGCTCCGACCATGGGAGCCGCAAATCAAGGCCCAGCTTCAGGGACCGGATGGCCTGCTTTTGGATTCTCACTCTGAGCTTCGTTTGCTTCGCGAACACGTGGAACAGGTGGGATCGCTACCGGAAATCCCGGCTGGTCTGCTGGCCAAGCACATCGGCTCCATTAGACCGCGCAAGGCGGCCCGCAGGGTTCGGCTCCGGCGGCTGCCTGGCGGCTGTGCTCGGTAGATGCGGGAGCGGCGCTAGCAGCAACGCTGCAATCTCGGAGGCAACGCCCATTGCCGGCTGCTGAGGTTCTCCAGCCGCCTCTAAAGGATGCTGACTTGTGTTTTATTCCCAAGCCTAACAAGCCGGCTACGAAGCCTGGCAACCTTCGTCCACTCGGCGTCATTCGGCCGGATGGCAAAGGCTTGGCGGGGGCTTGTAGAGACCAGCTGTCTCCCTACTATCTCCGGGGTCTCCCACAATTTGCCTACCAACCCCAACGTGGTCTTTCCGATGCCTTGAGCAGGGTCGTTGGCCATGTCACTCAGGTACGAACTGCCAGGAGGCCCGACGTACCCGGCATCAGCTTCACTCGGGGCGAACTCGCCCCCAGCTCATAAGTGGTATCTGTTTTGCCCTGGACTTGTCACAGGCCTTTGACATGGTGAGCAGGACAGACCTGCTCAACACTCTGCGGGATGCGGGAGTCCCTCAGGACCTCATGGACCTAGTCGCCTCATTACATGCTGGTAGTGCTTACACCTTTCGCACGCAGGGTGAAGAGGACACAGTCCAATCCACAGCTGGCATTAAACAGGGTTGTAAGCTTGCCCCTATACTCTTTTCTCCATGCTTACGGGCACCATCCTTCGGGAGCTCATAGCTCTTGTCGGTGCTCGTGCTGTGGTGGATTACCTCACAGGCTACGCGGATGATCTGACGGTTCACCGCGAAATCCACTCATTGGAGGACCTGGGCCGCGCTCATGCTCTGGTTGAGCAGCTATTGCAGTTGGTCCGCAGTCATGGATTTGCTGTCAATGGTGCCAAATGCACCGTCATGATAAAGCTCGAGGGCCAACAGGCGCCACGCGCCATATCCAAGCACACGTATTGGCGCACCGCGCCTGACGGTACTCGCCACAAGATGTGGCGGCTGGGAGCGTCCAAGTCTCACGAAGGCTTCCCGATGGTGACGACCTTTAAGTATCTCGGAGTCATGCTCTCTTACTCTAACTTTGAGAAGGCTACTCTCAAGTTTCGGTTGCAGGAGGGCAATGCCAAATTGCAGCAGGTACGTCGCTTCGTTCACAACAGACGCACGGCAGGGCCGGCATCGCGGTTGCATATTTGGCATAGTACTGTCTGGGCCACCGGTGGCCTCTGGGTTGGTGGATGTGGGCTTGACTTTGGAGACAGCCAAACTCTTGCGGGCTTGGCACGCTCGAAAAATCCGAGCTGTACTGAACAAGCCAGTGCACCTTACACACATATCGACCACTGACCTCTATGCCCCCCACGAGATCATGGATCCTGTTTGTAAGCTGCAGGCGAGACAAGCCAATCGTGTCAAGCGCCTAGGTCTTCGCCAGCAGACAACCCCTGCAGGTGATGTCTCTCTGACACAGCAGGCGCTTCATCAAGCAGAGGCGCTCTCTGCCAGGTGCGCAGACGTTCTGCAACAACTCTCCGAGGACACAGCGCAGCAGGAGGCCCCTCCCTCTTTCGCATGTCCGACGTGTGCTCAGGCCTTCGACACTGAGGTTGGTCTTCGCACCCACCAGGCCCGCAAGCATCCAGGCTCGGTTTTTAGATATGTCCCTCGAGGTTTTTCCCACACTCTCTCCGTAGGAGGGCTCCCCAAGTGTGCAGCCTGCAACAGGCAATTCCCTCAAATGAAGGGCTTAAAAGATCACCTGCTATCTGGCGCCTGTTCGGAGCCAGCTAGGTTAAAGGAGCTGGATGACGCGGCGCACCCTCCCTCAGACTCGCAGCTGATGCCCCGGTTGCATCCCAGGCAGCAGCGCTTGCATGACACCTTGACTACACACACAGCTGTTGAACTAGGAAGGTTGGATGAGTCTCAGGACCTTATGACTTATGTCTTATTGCTTGCTGTGTGGGTTCTGGACTCCAGACAACACCAAACTCAAATCCCACATCAGGCAGGCCCACAAGCCCGAATGGGCGGCTCATGGGGCAGCTGCCACAGCACAGAGCAGCAAATCAGGTCATGTCCTTGTCAAGGGCATGCCCTGTCCGTGCTGTCGCAAGCAGGTTACGGACAGGAGGCAGCATCCGGCACAGTGTCCGATACTGTTTCAGATTCTGTTCTATGACTTGGCTAATGATCGCTCCCAAACAGGACGGCAATACCGCTGTCGGAGCAACGCCCCTGACTCGCCAGGCAACGCCTGCAGGCCCCTTGCCGCCGAATCCAGAGGCAGAAGGATCAAGGGACGGAGCACTCGCTGCTCCCCGCTCGTTGCGCAATATCTCTAACTACTGCTATGTCAACTCTACGCTTTCGGCATTGGTGCCGACGCGCATCTTGCTTGAGCACGGAAGAGCCAGCACCTCCCTCCACCACGAAGTGGCTGACTCCGCCTCTGGTTCCCCTTTTACCCTGACTGCCTCTTTCACACTTCGTCATCACACTCCCACCTGGCGCTATGATCAACAGCAAGATGCTTCGGAGTTCCTGGTAGCCTTGTTCGCTGGAATTACTGGGTTTCCAATCGCAAGACCCTGGGAAGTCAGGGATGGGCGCGCTACTGAAGTAACGGATGAGGGTGGTCCGCTCGCCCTGCTGCCGGCTCCGACTGCAGCTGGCTCTCACGAACTCCAGGAGCTAGTCTCTCGGTGGTCCGGTCAGCCAGTGTACGCGGCAGCAACGGCTGGTGGTTCTCTCGGTGGCACGATTCGTTGAAGGTCGCAAGCTCAGTTATGCCGTAACAGGTCTACATCGCCCTGTTCAGCTCCCGCAGTGGGCCCCGACGGGCTCCGTTCAACTAGAGCACGGATGGGTCCAGTCCTGTGTCTTTCAATAGGAGACACTCCGCACAGTGGACACTATCGCTCCCTTTGGAGGAGCAACCCCGATCAACCTTGGTTCAGCACGGACGATGGTCGTCCATCCTGCTGTGTTTCGGCCTTCGACGGCTGGAAAAAGGTGTAACAAAAATCTTGGGCGGGGCCTTGCTTTGACTGAACACTCACAGCTGGGGGGGTCATGAATGAAGCTTATGTATCAGCGAAAAATCACAGACAACCTGAGTTGTAGCCCATACTACAAAAGATAGAAATAGTTGGAAACCATTTTTCTAAATTACTGTGTATGTTTCAAAAAACATAAATGCCTATTTCGATTTCTCGAATGCAGGCAACCACATGTCGAGCACTAGTTTCAAATATTTCAGGTTATCGAAATTAGGTTCGCAAATTCGTGGGACCACATCAAATGTCACAGAAAACAGAATTAATGCATTTCATGTTGTTCTTTGTTTCATATGTGTTTCTGCAGCCACTACACGTGCACACATGCCATGTGGTTTCGTGGTTTTCAAGGCCCTATATTAATTCTTGGCTCGTATAATAATAGGCTTCTTTGAAATTTGCCAGGTTCGAGATGTAGGCCCATTGCTTCATGAAGGTAGGAACAATAGCTTCTAGGTCATCTCACCCAAGGCTGGAACAACAGATAGATTCCTACCTTCTCCTACCCCCCTTTCAGACACCACAATCCAAAAGCCCCAATCCCCAAAGCCCTAAACCCTAAGCCTAAATAACCCTAAGCCTAAACTCCTAAATACCCCGCGTACCTTTCAGGGCCCTGCAGGCAAGCTCGGCGACAAGGCGAAGGAGATCAGACGGTGCCGCGAAGGTGCCAAAGAAAATGTGCCGCGATGGCGCAAAGGCGACGAATGACGACCAACGACGACGACGATTGTGCCGCGATGGCGCAGCCACAGACAAAGAAGATGCGCCGCGATGGCGCAGACATGCACTCAGAGAAGATGCGCCGCGATGGCGCAGACACAGACAAGATGCGCCGCGATGGCGCAGAGGGGGGAACACATCATGTGCCTCGAAGGCGCAGGAGCAGCAAGTAGGCAGCGCACCGCGAGGGTGCATGTAGACTTGTCATGTGCCGCGACGGCGCATTCTCTCCCTTACTCTGATCTCTGTGCCTCTCTCTCTCTCTCTCTCTCTCTCTCTCTCAGGCTGTCTGTGCCACTTTCGACGATGCGCCGTGATATCAGTGGCCACTGCCTGAGTTACGGTGTCTGGGCGCTTTGTTGCTGCTCCCTCGAAGATGTTCTGGTTGCGCACACGCAGTCACCGTAAGGCTGTGACAGCGTCGACCGGGCAGAATGCAGTAGTCAGTAGCCTCAATCGTGGAAGAAGCCCCGAATGTGTTCATATAGCGACTAGAACCGCAATGAGCAGACTCCGTCTGGAATGACTGTGACGGGCAGTCGAAGTTGCAAACCACTTTTCTTTCTGCCGAGGCTGCCGCGGAAGACGCTCTCCGCTACTAGAGGCCCAGTGCACAGCTGCGGCCAGCCCACCAGCCAGTTCGTCGTGCTAGCATGTTGACTACCGTTCTATGCCATCAGCAGGCATTGTCTACATCTCTGATCTTTGCAGCCGGAAGTCTGGGCCCTACGACGACCGGTCTGAGTCGGGTTCACTCGTCGCGGTAGGCACCTGGATCATTAAGATCCCTTCGTGAGGGGTTCCTATAAAGTACCTTTAACAGTTTTGGATGCTTCCGGGGGACTGGGGATGATTGAAAGCCGAAACCCTCCACCCCAGAGAAAAAGCAATCCGAAACCCAACCCCAGCTCGTCACCCAAAAGTTTCTGTGGATGGAATAAGCACAGAAGAAAGTATGCATGCACATAATGCGTCACAGACACCGGTGTTGTGGGGGCGCTCTTGGCCGGTGATGTCGGGCTCTTGAGCCGGGCATTCATCTCCGACATCAGCTCGCTGACCATTGCCTCTGCAGGGAGCTACTGCAGAACTCCGTGATAGATGCCGTCTGGCCTACAGACTCCGAGGAAGTCTGCGGGATCCGGGATCCCGCCGGTTTGGCTGGAGGCCAGCAGTAGCCTTTCCGCCATTCCAACGCTTCCCAGACCCTGCCAGAGGCGAATGCTTTGTTTTACTTCGCCGCAGATATCTCAGTTTTGGGGTTTCAGGCAAGACAGGATGTGGGAGGGACCGGGCCCAGGCAGAGTTTGGGGGCAAGGGCCGGATAGGGGCCACGGCCTGGGTAAAGGTGCGCAGATGCGCGCGCGCACCTGCGATTTTCACATTGGCGAAAGAGCTCATGAACATGAAAGCTGACGGAAGATACTTGAGATTTGGATTTAAAAGCTGAGGGTGAAGGTTGATAGACTTGTCGTGCCAGCGGTGGGCGACTCACCCGTCAGTACCGGTACTGACGGGTGAGAGCCAGGGTCTGGCCCTATCCATCCGAGGGCTGAGACAGAGGGTCCTTCTCTCAGCAGCCTGGGTAGACATACACCCGCAGGGCTCTCACCGTTCAGTACCGGTACTGACGGGTGAGTGGCGGCACCGGTGTCCCGGATCATGTCTCAGCTTTGATTGGCGCAGGTTTGGATTTATTTCGCTGGGGCACGGCCTTGGATCGCTGTTGCCTGCCGTAGTCATGCCGAGTCCAAGACCCTCTGCCTAGAGCCAACCAAGTTGCTTTCTCATTAATGCAGCTTTAATGACAATTGCAGGACGAAGCCTGCAAATTGAGGTCGTCGCAGGCAGCTGCCCAAGCTACTCTGCTCTCGAGTCCCAGGCTGCGGAGGACATGCTTACTGCCCGCGCTGCGCAGGCAGGCTCTTTCGACCCGGGATCAGCTAGTACCAACATCATCAACTCCTGCCGAGGGCCTCCTCGAGACAGAGATGCAAGAAGAGATGGAGTCGAAGGCAAGAGCGTCAAGAGTGACAAAGGATGAAGGTCTTAGTGAGAAGTTGCACGACCGAGGAGGAGCTGACAGAAGCGCTCGCGACTCTCAGCAAGGAGGAGGTGGGGAGCAAATACTTTACATCTGCCGATGAGCTTAGACTTCATCGGTGCAAGGCTACCCTACACCAGTGCTTGGTCTTTGAGATGCGCACGGCTACGCACGCAGAAGCTACTTAATGGAGATTCTGCGGTGGCTCCCTGCACAGGCAAGGATCAGGGACCTGATGTCGGAGATGAGAGGCCCCACTCCCACATCGCCGGCCGAAAGGACCCCCCGACAACACCGGCGTCTGTGATGCATTATATGAAAGATCCTTTCTTCTGTGCTTATCCGTCCACAGAAATGACCCAGGTGCCTTCCGGAAGTGACTCCGACCAAGACGGTCACATGGACTCCTAGTAATAGTACGCATGGCCCGGGTTACACTCCACAAACCTTCACTTGGTGTAAGTCTCAGGGCCCAGCTGCCAAGCCGCTCAGATGATGTAGATGCCTGCTGTAGTCAATCAGCCTGCCACCCGGTGGCCCAGAATCGTCATAGTCTGTCAACACGCTAGCGCTCGTGGACCGGCACAGCTGTGCACTGGCACTGGGCCTCTAGTGGAGAGCGTCTTCCACGGCCTCGGTGATCAGAAAAAAGGCGGCTTGCAACTTCGACTGCCGCTCACAATGCCTCATTCAATATTCTGGTCACAACCTGCAAACATTCGCGCTTCATGCTTCCACGACTCAGGCAGCCACTGCAGCCTAGACCAGGTCGGTGCTGTCAAAGCCTTACCGTCACTGCACATGTGCAACCAGAAAGGAAAAAGAGATCAGAGAGCGAAGGAAGAAGAGATGCGCCGTCGCGGCGCATTTGAGAGATAATAGATTGAGAGATAATAGAGAGCCGTCGCGGGGCGGCACATTAGTGCCTAGAGTTCTGCACCCTCGCGGTGCACTAGCTACTGACACTGCGCCGTCGCGGCACATGCTCTGTCGTCCTCTTCTCTGCGCCATCGCGGCGCATCTTGTCTGTTTCTGCACCATCGCGGCACATTTTCTCTGAACGTATCTGCGCCCTCGCAGCGTCGTCGTCGTCGTCTTGCGCCATCGCGGCACATTTTCTTTGGCGCCTTCGCGGCACCGTCTGATCTCCTTCGCCTTGTCGCCGAGCTTGCCTGCAGGGCCCTGAAAGGTACGCGGGGTATTTAGGAGTTTAGGCTTAGGGTTATTTTAGGCTTAGGGTTTAGGGCTTTGGGGATTGGGGCTTTTGGATTGTGGTGTCTGAAAGGGGGGTAGGAGAAGGTAGGAATCTATCTGTTGTTCCAGCCTTGGGTGAGATGACCTAGAAGCTATTGTTCCTACCTTCATGAAGCAATGGGCCTACATCTCGAACCTGGCAAATTTCAAAGAAGCCTATTATTATACGAGCCAAGAATTAAAATAGGGCCTTGAAAACCACGAAACCACATGGCATGTGTGCACGTGTCGTGGCTGCAGAAACACATTTGAAACAAAGAACAACTTGAAATGCATTAATTCTGTTTTCTGTGACATTTGATGTGGTCCCACGAATTTACGAACCTAATTTCGATAACCTGAAATATTTGAAACTAGTGCTCGACATGTGGTTGCCTGCATTCGAGAAATCGAAATAGGCATTTATGTTTTTTGAAACATACACAGTATTTTAGAAAAATGGTTTCCAACTATTTCTATCTTTTGTAGTATGGGCTACAACTCAGGTTGTCTGTGATTTTTCGCTGATACATAAGCTTCATTCATGACCCCCCAGCTGTGAGTGTTCAGTCAAAGCAAGGCCCCGCCCAAGATTTTTGTTACACCTTTTTCCAGCCGTCGAAGGCCGAAACACAGCAGGATTTAAAAAAAATCCTTTAACAAGAGGCAAGTAGTGTAATTTAAGTCTTGTGGTTTTTTCGTGCCTCGAGCGTTTTCGGATCTGAAGCGTTTGGAGTCTTTGGCCTTCGCGCGGATCGGGCTTCCGTCTTGGGATTCAGGCTTGGGGATGCGGCCGCCTTGACACTGACATTCTCGGGAACGTTGGAGGTGCCTCGCTACTGCGCGGCCACGCTGGACACTAAGTTGAGAGCGTTACTGCTGTGCCACGGTTCTGGGCTGTTTTGAAGAGCGTTACAGCTAATGCAACTTTGCCTTGTGTGCCCTGGGCCATAGTGAAGCCGGCTCAAAGAAGCTGCCAGCTGCGCACCGATGTCTTGGACGATGCATGCTTTTCCGTCAGTGTTTAGGGCCCAGGGCCAGGAATCGTGCGCCAGGGATCGTGATGGCAACTTGATCTCCGCTTCCGAGTTCTGCAATTTCGCCCTGCTGCTCTGACTCGCCCCAGGTTGACGCAACGGCAAGCAGTGGACATGGAAGCGTCGCTTGGGTTTGTGCAATATTTTGCGTGATGTGGAAGGAACTTCCAGGTTGCTCCAGGGCCGAGGATGTCGGTAGCGATGCCGAGCGCGACATGCATAGCTGTTGAGGATGTTTGGACAGCTCTGCGGGTATTGTTTGAACTGCATGTGCATGAAGACCTGAGCCCCAACACAAGAACGGAGAATCCACTGACGGTGCCAGCATGGTCCGCAACCAGGCCCAACTCGACAGCGCTGTGGCACAACGCGCTGAGAGTCGCCCGACTTTCGTGCGCTTCAGCAGCCTAGCCGCCTCGGGGGCGCGCAGGGCCCAAACCATCTCAGGCCCGGACCGGGACACTCAATACATGCTCCAAAGCTCCTGTATAGGTTGTTGCACCTTGCGCCCTAAACCTCGCGTCTCTGAAGCTTTGTGTCATGTCTTGGCAGGCTTGGGAACGGGGGAACGCATCGGCTGCACGCTATAGTGGTCGCCTCAGGGCAACACTTCACGGGACTGGAGCCTAGAAGTGCGCCGAGAGCAGCTTGCGAGTATTGATGTAGGATCCAGCCGTCGGGCTTCAACAGTTTCTTAGTCTTTCTTGCTATAGCATCGAATGGTCCGAGTCGAGTCGGCAAATAGGGCATCCTGTTTGTTTGTACAGTCTGTACAGTCCTCTTCAGACCGAGTCATGCCAGCGCATCCCGAAACCGTCGAGGAGTGGTGTCACCTGGTTCCTCATTTGCTTTCCCCAGCAGGCTGGAACAGCATCGCCGAAGCGCAGTCGGCCAGCGTCTCCCATTGCACCTGTCCTTGGGGTGGAAGTTTGGTGAAGCTTGCGGTGCCGGACGTTGAGGTGGAAAACGCCCCGGCAGACCAGTCGTGCGTCTTCGTCCGCCCGGAGTCCCGAGCATGGGGGGCGAGTACCTTCGCCAAAACGAGCCCCGAGTACTTCGCCGTGCGGGAGCAGCTTGCGCTTGTGGCGTTCTTTGGTATGTTTTCTTGTTCGTTGCAAGGCCAATGCCAGATATGAGAGCAGTTCCTCACAACAAAGGCACCAGGAGATGCCATCGTCTGCCGTTGGGCATCCTTGAAAGTGCTGCGCCTCTTTGCAGTGCTCTTCGGTGAGATGGGGACAGAGTTTCTGCAGGCCCATTTTTACAACCCGGCTGAAGCTGCAGAGCTTCGCATGTGCACTCAGCGCAACTATCCGCAAGCTGGCGACTGTTCTTCGACACAGGGCCTTGGACTGGCAAAACCCTTTGTCGTTTAAATGTTTAAACTTTAAACGTTGGGTTCTTAACATTCCATGCGGGCTGGGGCCTCCATTTCACAGGGGGCCTGCTGATCGGTTGGCCGGTTACGTGGCGCTTGAGTTAGTATTTGGGGGGCTTGTTCGTATTATGGGAGCTTCATGCTTGAATTGAGCGGTGGTTCTCCCCGCCTGGATGGGCAGGGGCTGTGTGATCAACTACCAGGAGCTCCACTCACAAGACTTACACATCAAGGGCAGCTTTCATCCGAAGAACCAATGCAAGGGACCGTGACTCCAGAGCTCTGAAGCACTGTCGCTACTGCGGCGTGTGTTTGGGGCTGGGCTTCGGGTCTGTTAAGCGCTTGAATTTGCCAACCGAAGCAATCGCAGCATCCCTGCAGCAGCCGCTGCTCTCAGTCGCGGTCGCCTCAGCACTGAAGCGCTCTGCCACTGCTCTGCCGCTCAGGACCCTCACCAGCCTGTCGGAGCCCTTCGAAGCCATCAACTTCTGCCGCCCTGCCGGGGTGCCGGGGATGTTCAACTTGTACCACATCTTCCGGGTGCCTAAGGTGATCAAGCTTACGAACTGGGCTACTGCCCAACTGCATCGGACCATCGAATCAGGCAGGAAAGTTGCGCAGTATTACCTCAACCGGCCGGGGATATGCGAGATACGTGCCTTCGATCAGCAATACTACGTTGTTCTCACCATCCAAAGCTTCAAGCGCGGAAATCCAATGATTCCAGTGTACACAGATGAAGATGGCAAAGATGACAGTGAAGATGTCACGAGAATCGATGCCGGCAAGAGCATGGGATTGACAACGTGGGCCCGATACGATCCTGCGGAAGTTGGCAGTGATCGCTTCCTGCTGTCCGGCTACATGAAAGCCTTCGCGAATCGCCTCGGCGAAAGCTTGAACTTCTACCAATCCCTGGATGGACAAGAGCTGCTCTACTTCCAGTGTGTGGTGTCTCGGGAAGAATGGTCCCGTGTCCAGGAACGCTTGAAGGATGCATACTTGCTCCAAAAGACTGCGTACCGACGTGCCAACGGTGGAGCACAGGCACCGGGACTGAACGAAGGGAGCAAGCCACGCTTCTGCAAGGATGTCAGCCTCGACTCTCTGGAAGAGCCTCGACTGCTAAGCCTTTTTGTTGTCGACTGCAATTCGAGCAGCCTCTAGTTGCCAACCTCTCTCTTTCCATTGTCAGACAGAACATCAACGGACAACAGTGCCGAAAAAGGCAGTTTCAGAAAGAAGCGGTATTCACATCTAGCTAGCTGGCTTGCCGGCTGCTGCGTGTCTTGCCGTCTTGGCTGTCATGATATTGCTGGCATGACGATTGAGCCGAGAAGATATGGAAGTGACCGAAAGCTCACACTGTGGATGTTTTTTGTGTGCAACACATGTGCAAAAGCCTAAGACCGTCTAGGCCCATGTTTCCCGGCAACGCACCAGACAACGAACCCGAAGCATGCCGAAGCGTTGCGTAGCTTTGCGCTTGTTTGCCGGGATCGTGTATGAGTCTTGCGAGGCGTATAAGACACAACCCTATATATGCCAAACGGCATTCCGGAAGCCAGCAAGGAGTAGCGTTGTCAGCAAGATCATAAGACCATCGGGCTGCAAGATGCAAGTATTCGTAGCTTCGTCACAAACGAAGGAGCGAATCAAGGCGGATGAAGCGGCTCAGCACCAGCAGAAAGTACAGGTGCTCAAGACCTTTATTGAGAGGGAAGACAGCGAGGAAGAGCTTTTCGAAGTTCGATGCAGAAGCAGCAGACGCTGCAGGACCGAGACACTTGCAGCTCGCTGTGTTTGCGTGGCCTGAGGCTTCCAGGAGCTCTGGCTGTATAGATGTGCAAGAATCTGAGCCAGTTTGGGCTAAACCTCTTGCACCGTAGATGACGCCTTCGCTCTTATTTGGGCCAGGTGGCGCGCCGTTCCGAGATAGAAGTTGTTTTGCGCTAGCTTAGGATTGAAGCACGTTTTTCGCATTGCTACTGCACCCTTGATGTGGCAGCATTCTCTAGCCAGAATTCGTGGGGACCCTTTCTCCCTCCTCTGTCCATTGCACGGGCAGGACATGTGGAGGCACGCAGGTAACTCTCCTACTTCCTACAACTTGCCGCTAGGTTGAGCGGCCCTGCTGCCATCGAAACTACTACAGGCAGACCCGCGCAGATGTCGCCAGCAAAAAGCAATCAGTGCCTTTGTGGCTAGATAGCCAAGCATTTGTGGCCTGTGTCAGCTCCATCTGAGGCCGAGTCCACGGACGGCACTTGCCGACTTCCGTGCGCTTCAGCGGATTTCAGCGGCCTGTGTTTGGGCACCAGCCATGACGTGACGCCAAGATTTGCTTTCTACATGGCTGCAAGGGTAGCTTCTTGGAATCTGAGTCGCCATCCATAGATTCAAATATCTTTACTTAGGCAGAATGCATGTGCGAAAGTTGTGTATCGAATAATACAAGTTACGAGTACCCAAGCCCAAACTCAACGGACGGGGAGCAGGAGACAGCCTGCTTCCATGCATACTTGGCGGCTGCTAGGCAATCGCTTGCGGATGCCATGATTCTTTTGCGGCTCAGAAGGGTCAACGACAAATTCATGTTTTAGTTCCATCGGAATCTAGAGCCGTACTCCATGACCTCGGTCGCCTCATAGGCGGAGTCCAAGACTCGTACTACAACCAAACGAGGTGCGGGAATTGTCGACAAGCGGCCGTTTGGCCTTTGGGCACTGGGGTGGGGAGCCTTAGTTGCCCTGGGGTGGCTGCGGACGGACCGACGCCCTGTTGTACTTCTACGATAAGCAGATCGATCGCTTCAACGATGTCCTTCAGCCACACCGTGGTTTGCTTTGTGGGGGAAGCACAATGCCGACTCTGAAAAAGAAGAGCGCAGCTTTAAGACATCAAGCTGTCTCACGAAGGGGGTTGGGTGCTAGCCGAGCCGTAGCGTAAAATATGAATGGGATGCCTGTGAGGGCTGAACTCATCTCTAGTTGCTTTCTTGCTCTGGACAGAGACTAGGGTGCAAGGTTGGGTAGTGTAGCTGGGGATTCCGCAGGCATGAATTTGATGATGCTTTTGTTCACATTGATGCCATATCAGTCATCAAGACAGGCAGGTACACAGGTCCCAGCCACGCAGAACACCCTAATTTTCCTGGTTGCAGAGTGGGAGAACCGGAGCTTGAGCCAGCTGTCTCGTTTCCCACTCTTCGTGCGTGCACAGCCGTTTGATGCTGGCATCTGCTAATTTAATCTGGCGATATAGAACTTTCATCAACTAGATTCTAGAGTCACTAGATGGTCATCAGCACATTCTCAGCGCAAGTGCCGGGGCACTTGTAGTGAAATGTAGTGCTAGGAACGGCAAGATAACGGCACAGCAGAGTCCCGAAATCAAAAGGTGGACAGTGGCAAGAAATGCCAGCTGCCGCGAGGCGTACACGTTCCAAAATCCGAAACCTTCAGCCCTTCATGCAGTCTCGTGGTCATCCCAAAAGTCCTACTGTATGCTGTGTGAATGCCAATGGCGGCAATGGTCGCGGCCCAGGCCCCAACGAGGCCTTTCCAGAGAGGCTTTATCGAATGAGAGCAAAAATCAATCTGCCACCGGAGTTGAGTTCAAGCCTAGATGATGTTGTGAGTGTCGCAGTTGAAGGCCTCGCCGCTGCCGCTGCAGCATTAGGGACTCTCGTGGTCGCCTCAGTGCAATCCGAACACAGGCGATGGGAAGAAACTCAACGGCACCGGAGACGGCTGTGAGAGTCTCAGAAAGGACAAGGTGACAGCCAACTTGCGACCCTTGATCGCCGGCACGAAGTTATCCAACTTTAGCTGCAGGTTGCGGCTGCGCCCCTGCGTGGGAGCTGCGCCGCCGCGACCGGGACCGGAAATGGAGGGAAGGGGCCGGGAGGGGGAGGTTTGAGGGGATGGCTGCAGGGTTCGGTGCTTGGCTTCACCCCTAGCGCGAGCACGTCCCAAGATGCCTTGCCCAAAAGAACTTTTGATTTTGCCCGGTATTGCTGTCTTCTGTTATCGGGATTCCTGTTCTGGTGAGATGATGGGCTTCACAGACTTGAGTAGTTGTCAAGATTATGGCCCCGTTTTGGGTACCCTAAATATTAGGTGCCGTACTATATTAGGGACCCAAAAAGGGACCATAATTTTTGACAACCACCCGCTTGTCTAGGGTGCAGTTGGCACTCGCTACCACGGTTTCCGGCTCTGAGGCGAACTTTCCATGGTCGCAGTGTGGGGCTGAGATGTTTCGGTGACAGCATGAGTCGTCACTGTTATACGTTTACCTACCTACTCTCGTAAGATCAAGAAAGGCTTTCCGCGCTCTTCGTTTCTTTGCACATCTCTGTGGCCTTCAGTGCTCACAAACCGTCTGCATCCCAACCGGAGGCCCCGTGCTGTGTATGGGCACCGCTTCAAGCTGCCCCAGAAGCTGCCGCAGGGGCTGAGGCAAGACCCACTGTGTGTGGAAAACTTAAGCGAAAGTGCTAGCATGTGTGGCCGCCTGGCCGAAGCTGATGCATGGGGTCGGGGGGATCTCAAGTCGATTCCTGGAGGTATTGCACGGAGTTCATCAGCGAGGCAGAGGAGCGGGAACTCGACCGGGTGCTTTCAAGCGGCCCATGGTTGCCTGGCGCTTCTCTCGGCTTAAGGCGCTTTTTCGGTCGCAGGGGAAGGTCCGTGAAGCTTATATAAGATGTGCCCGACCATGCCCGGAACCATTGCCAAAACTAACGCTGAACTTTCAAGGTTGAGGCACATCAAGAGCCGCGCCCAACAATTCTTTGGGCTGGTCTACTACCAGCTGCTCGTCCAGAATTGATGGCTTTCGCTCGATTTTTCCGTGCTCTTTTCGACCGATTTCGTTCTTCCTCTTCTTGTTGTTCTTGTGGTTGTTGCTGTGCCTGTGGCTGCTGCAACTGCTGAGCCAACGCCGCCGCTGCTGCTGCTCTTGTCGGTGTCGTTGTCGCGTTGTTGTCGTTGTTGTCGTCCTTGACCTTGTCGTCGTCGTCGTCGTCGTTGCGGTTGCGGTTGTGATGGTGGTGGTGGTGGTGGTGGTGGTTGTGGTTGTGGTTGTGGTAGCCGCTACGGATCACAGCAGGCTGTGTAGCTTTGCTAACAAGGCTCTGGGTACCAACGCTAGAGGCTCGCAACGTCCCCCTTCTGCGAAGCTTAAGGGACTGTCCTCTTTCTGAGCCATAGCTATTCCCGGAGCCGCGTGCCGCTGTGATCTGCCGGGTCCCAATTCCCGGGCCTCTGTCTGCAGTTATACAACCTTGGCATGAGGTAAGCGGTAGTGGTTTTCACCTTTCCGCAGGGTGAAGGGAGTCGGATTGAGTTCTCTCTTTCCGGCGAAACTAGCGGACGGCGCAATCGCCAATGCACCAGCATTCTTTTGAGAGCATTCGCAAGAAGGCCTTTCGCAAGGCTTGCAATAAGGTACATAGAACACAAGACAGCATCCCGTACCGGAATGGTACGTTGACGCCCGAACATTTGCGCCGCAGTGGACTCACCCCGCCCTCCCCTCCTCCCCTCCCCGTGCTGTCTGGCTCCACGATTTCTCCTTCAGGTCCCTCCGCCAGTTTCCGCTCGCGCCCGAGAGGCGGTCGTGCCAGCAAGTCTCTTCGTGTTCTCTCTGGAACGCTGGGCACCTTGGCATGCAACAATGGGCAGAAGTGAAGACGTGGCTTCGCACGGAGGCCAAGTATGTCTGCGACATTCTGGTCTTGCAGGAAACTCACTGGAGTGAAACAGCAGAGTTTGATGTTGAGGGTTGGCACTGCGTGAGCTCCGCCACAAAAGGGGCTGCCCGGGCACCCAAAGCTAAAACTGCTCCCGGGCAACGCTCCAAGCAAGGCGCTGCCACGCAGCCAGCTGTTCATGACACAAGTCGAGCGGACGGTGTCATGGTTCTCCTTTCTCCTCAGATAAACAAGAAACGGATTCGGTGGCGAGAGCAACGCCGCGGCAGGCTCATTCAGGTCATTTTCCCGTGGCTTGGGGCCCGCGTGCATGTCTTTGCGGTCTATCAACATGCGTGGTCTTCTAAGAAGTCTCCTCAGCAGAACAAGGAAGACCGCTCACACTTGCTCCGCGATCTGTCAGCAGCGATCCGGGCAATCCCGGCGAGGGATACCTTTCTCTTGGCAGGCGATTTTAACGCTCGTTTGACTCCGCAGGAGGGTCTGGTGGGCCAGTGTAGCACAAGGAAGGAGCATGCTCAAATGCAGGATGAGCCGTTCCAGGCTTTGGTTTCCTCCCATCGGTTGGTAGCTCTTAACACTTGGTCCTGTGGCGCTGGTCACACCTTCTTCTTGAATGGACGGGGCTCGCAAATTGACTTTTTGCTAACCTCCGAGGCTTCGGCCAAGTCCGGCAAAACAGTCTGGGCCATGCAAGGATCTTCAGCTCGGCAGGTGGAAGCGAGGCGGCCACCTTCCCGTCTTGGCTCATCTCCGACCCACTCAGCACTGGAATTTGCCTAAGCCCACTTGCCCCCCCTGACCTTCCATAAGGAAGCTCTAGAGACGGCTGTCCGTTCAGGTCTGCCGATAGCCGGCCGCATGCAGGACTGGGTGGGCCAGCGTCTGTCCTCTCGGAATCACACGCCTGATGAAGTCAATCAGGTGCTGCTGGAGGCCTCTGCTTTGTTCTTTCCCAAGCCTCGGCCACAGCAAGCTCCGGAAACTGCTCAGCATCGTGCGACGTTGCGCATGTGGAACAGAGTCGCTCACATCCGCGCCTTGCATGAGGACTCCATCACCACTTTATCCGACCTGGATCAGTCTTTGGAGGACCTGAGTCGCTGGCATAAGCAGGCTCTCTACCTAGCCAAGAAGGAACGTTGCCGAGCTTTTCAGGCAGAGGTGGATGAGGCGTGTGCCAGACACGATTCGTACATCGCGCATAAGACCCTAAAGAAGCTCCGACCATGGGAGCCGCAAATCAAGGCCCAGCTTCAGGGACCGGATGGCCTGCTTTTGGATTCTCACTCTGAGCTTCGTTTGCTTCGCGAACACGTGGAACAGGTGGGATCGCTACCGGAAATCCCGGCTGGTCTGCTGGCCAAGCACATCGGCTCCATTAGACCGCGCAAGGCGGCCCGCAGGGTTCGGCTCCGGCGGCTGCCTGGCGGCTGTGCTCGGTAGATGCGGGAGCGGCGCTAGCAGCAACGCTGCAATCTCGGAGGCAACGCCCATTGCCGGCTGCTGAGGTTCTCCAGCCGCCTCTAAAGGATGCTGACTTGTGTTTTATTCCCAAGCCTAACAAGCCGGCTACGAAGCCTGGCAACCTTCGTCCACTCGGCGTCATTCGGCCGGATGGCAAAGGCTTGGCGGGGGCTTGTAGAGACCAGCTGTCTCCCTACTATCTCCGGGGTCTCCCACAATTTGCCTACCAACCCCAACGTGGTCTTTCCGATGCCTTGAGCAGGGTCGTTGGCCATGTCACTCAGGTACGAACTGCCAGGAGGCCCGACGTACCCGGCATCAGCTTCACTCGGGGCGAACTCGCCCCCAGCTCATAAGTGGTATCTGTTTTGCCCTGGACTTGTCACAGGCCTTTGACATGGTGAGCAGGACAGACCTGCTCAACACTCTGCGGGATGCGGGAGTCCCTCAGGACCTCATGGACCTAGTCGCCTCATTACATGCTGGTAGTGCTTACACCTTTCGCACGCAGGGTGAAGAGGACACAGTCCAATCCACAGCTGGCATTAAACAGGGTTGTAAGCTTGCCCCTATACTCTTTTCTCCATGCTTACGGGCACCATCCTTCGGGAGCTCATAGCTCTTGTCGGTGCTCGTGCTGTGGTGGATTACCTCACAGGCTACGCGGATGATCTGACGGTTCACCGCGAAATCCACTCATTGGAGGACCTGGGCCGCGCTCATGCTCTGGTTGAGCAGCTATTGCAGTTGGTCCGCAGTCATGGATTTGCTGTCAATGGTGCCAAATGCACCGTCATGATAAAGCTCGAGGGCCAACAGGCGCCACGCGCCATATCCAAGCACACGTATTGGCGCACCGCGCCTGACGGTACTCGCCACAAGATGTGGCGGCTGGGAGCGTCCAAGTCTCACGAAGGCTTCCCGATGGTGACGACCTTTAAGTATCTCGGAGTCATGCTCTCTTACTCTAACTTTGAGAAGGCTACTCTCAAGTTTCGGTTGCAGGAGGGCAATGCCAAATTGCAGCAGGTACGTCGCTTCGTTCACAACAGACGCACGGCAGGGCCGGCATCGCGGTTGCATATTTGGCATAGTACTGTCTGGGCCACCGGTGGCCTCTGGGTTGGTGGATGTGGGCTTGACTTTGGAGACAGCCAAACTCTTGCGGGCTTGGCACGCTCGAAAAATCCGAGCTGTACTGAACAAGCCAGTGCACCTTACACACATATCGACCACTGACCTCTATGCCCCCCACGAGATCATGGATCCTGTTTGTAAGCTGCAGGCGAGACAAGCCAATCGTGTCAAGCGCCTAGGTCTTCGCCAGCAGACAACCCCTGCAGGTGATGTCTCTCTGACACAGCAGGCGCTTCATCAAGCAGAGGCGCTCTCTGCCAGGTGCGCAGACGTTCTGCAACAACTCTCCGAGGACACAGCGCAGCAGGAGGCCCCTCCCTCTTTCGCATGTCCGACGTGTGCTCAGGCCTTCGACACTGAGGTTGGTCTTCGCACCCACCAGGCCCGCAAGCATCCAGGCTCGGTTTTTAGATATGTCCCTCGAGGTTTTTCCCACACTCTCTCCGTAGGAGGGCTCCCCAAGTGTGCAGCCTGCAACAGGCAATTCCCTCAAATGAAGGGCTTAAAAGATCACCTGCTATCTGGCGCCTGTTCGGAGCCAGCTAGGTTAAAGGAGCTGGATGACGCGGCGCACCCTCCCTCAGACTCGCAGCTGATGCCCCGGTTGCATCCCAGGCAGCAGCGCTTGCATGACACCTTGACTACACACACAGCTGTTGAACTAGGAAGGTTGGATGAGTCTCAGGACCTTATGACTTATGTCTTATTGCTTGCTGTGTGGGTTCTGGACTCCAGACAACACCAAACTCAAATCCCACATCAGGCAGGCCCACAAGCCCGAATGGGCGGCTCATGGGGCAGCTGCCACAGCACAGAGCAGCAAATCAGGTCATGTCCTTGTCAAGGGCATGCCCTGTCCGTGCTGTCGCAAGCAGGTTACGGACAGGAGGCAGCATCCGGCACAGTGTCCGATACTGTTTCAGATTCTGTTCTATGACTTGGCTAATGATCGCTCCCAAACAGGACGGCAATACCGCTGTCGGAGCAACGCCCCTGACTCGCCAGGCAACGCCTGCAGGCCCCTTGCCGCCGAATCCAGAGGCAGAAGGATCAAGGGACGGAGCACTCGCTGCTCCCCGCTCGTTGCGCAATATCTCTAACTACTGCTATGTCAACTCTACGCTTTCGGCATTGGTGCCGACGCGCATCTTGCTTGAGCACGGAAGAGCCAGCACCTCCCTCCACCACGAAGTGGCTGACTCCGCCTCTGGTTCCCCTTTTACCCTGACTGCCTCTTTCACACTTCGTCATCACACTCCCACCTGGCGCTATGATCAACAGCAAGATGCTTCGGAGTTCCTGGTAGCCTTGTTCGCTGGAATTACTGGGTTTCCAATCGCAAGACCCTGGGAAGTCAGGGATGGGCGCACTACTGAAGTAACGGATGAGGGTGGTCCGCTCGCCCTGCTGCCGGCTCCGACTGCAGCTGGCTCTCACGAACTCCAGGAGCTAGTCTCTCGGTGGTCCGGTCAGCCAGTGTACGCGGCAGCAACGGCTGGTGGTTCTCTCGGTGGCACGATTCGTTGAAGGTCGCAAGCTCAGTTATGCCGTAACAGGTCTACATCGCCCTGTTCAGCTCCCGCAGTGGGCCCCGACGGGCTCCGTTCAACTAGAGCACGGATGGGTCCAGTCCTGTGTCTTTCAATAGGAGACACTCCGCACAGTGGACACTATCGCTCCCTTTGGAGGAGCAACCCCGATCAACCTTGGTTCAGCACGGACGATGGTCGTCCGTCGGTTCCGGCCTCCGATTCCGATCTCAGGCAAGCACGCCACGGCTGTTATGTGCTGTTAGTGCGACTTGGTTCATTACCGCGCACAGCGGAGGCTGGCTCTATGCCAGTCCATGTTTCTGATGATTAAGCTGAGGGTTCCCCTGCGGCCAGGGGCCCCTACTTCCTTTTACAGGGAGGGGGCGACCCACTGGCTCCGTGGAACCGACCTGCCTGCACGGCAGGGAGCAGGAACGCTGTCACCAGTTTTGCTGCTCAAGTTGTACGGCTGACGTAGCTCTTCTACTCAACGTTTGTGTGCAATGGCCGCCTATACCTGTCATGCTAGTCGGGCAACGCTCGCTGCTTTTCCAGAAAGGCAACGCCTGTCAGCAACACAGCTGACCAATGGCTGAAATCGGCCTTATTAGGCACAGTGTGCTAACCGCCAGGGTGTGCCACATCGTTCACCGATGCAATCTGCTTGCCCACAAAAGCGGAGCTACCTCAGATAACAGCACTAGCAGCCGTTCCACGTGCTCATCACCTTTGCGACCTTACGGCCCATCGCCTCTGATTGAGAGTGACCATGAGTGGGACGCCACGCAACAGGCACTCTGAGTGACGGTCCCGCGGGGTACGGCTCATCAATCATTGGTTCGTGGACATGGGACGCCATAGTCCACACTGAGGGTGTCGGAGGGTTTCTCACCCACGCCTGAGTAATATGAGCTGGCCTCTGATGTAGCTTGTAGGATAGCTCTCTCCTTACGTTAGCCTGTTCTCAGTGCTCTCAGGCCCAGGCCCTTTGCATTTCTGCTCTCAGACCTTTGCTCAGGTGCAAAGGCAGTCTCACACGCCCGCAATGAGCAGAGCCCGCTCGCTCAGCGTCCAATAAATTGTGGTTGTGGTTGTGGTTGTGGTTGGTTGTGGTTGTGGTTGTTGTTGTTGTCGTTGTTGTTGTTGCGGTTGTGGTTTTGTTGCTGTTGCTGCTGCTCCTGCTGCTGCTGCTGCTGCTGCTGCTGCTGCTGCTGCTGGTGTCGGTGTGGTGGTGGTGGTGGTGCTGCTGCTGCTGTGCTGCTGGCGGCGGCGGTGGTTGTCGTAGTCGTTGTCGTCGCGTCGTCGTCGTCGTCGTCGTTGTTGTTGCTGTTCTTGTTGTTGTTGTTGTTGTTGTTGTTGTTGTTCTTGTTGTTGTTGTGGCGGTTGTTGTTGTTGTTGTTGTTGTTGTTGTTGTTGTTGTTGTTGTTGTTGTGGCCGTTGTGCTGTTGTTGTTGCTGCT
Source organism: Symbiodinium sp. CCMP2592 (assembly GCA_905221615.1). Classification (NCBI taxonomy): domain Eukaryota; class Dinophyceae; order Suessiales; family Symbiodiniaceae; genus Symbiodinium; species Symbiodinium sp. CCMP2592. The sequence goes on from CAJNDT010001324.1 coordinate 719,959, forward strand.
GTTTGCTTTCGTTGTTGCTGGTCGTTGTCGATGTGGCTGCTGCTGCTGCTGCTGCCGCTGCTGTTGCTTTACTGTGGTTGTTGCGGTTGCTGTGACGCTATCTGATAAGTGTGCCAAGGACTTCCATTATTTATGTTGCTTGTTACCTTGCCGGGCAGTTTGTTTAACCATCGACCATATTTAAAACAGTCGAACGTCTACATTTTTCGGCTTCAGATGGCTTCGGCTTGTCAAAGCTCTGCTGCTAGCTTCAGGGCGTTAACCGAAAGGATTCGGCTTTTGGCAGGGATCCGACGGTTAGAGATTGAACAGGCCGCACGGAAGCCCCTGTTCTCCTCGAGACAATTGTCCGAGTTGCATCGTCCTTACATTGCCTTGAATGCCTTTTCCGGATGGTGCCACCTCCAACGAATCTTGGAATGTTCCCGTCCCTCCAATCAGATTCCCTGAAGCCCTGCGGCTTTGCAGTCCTGCGCCAGGACGTGCCCTTACACTCGAGACGGCTTCAGGGGATTTTAGTGAAGTCACCTCACCCCCGCAATCGTTCCAAGGGTCGAGCACCTTTGTTGCGAACCGTGGGGGGTTTGGGATCAGCCAAGGACGACGCAGCAGCTCCCCGCGCTCCAGCCCTCTGAGCTTTCCGCACAGCACGAGGCGCCCTGTGCAGCGGTTCGAGTCAAGTCTATCAGGTTAGCATATTCGGAGAAAGTATCATCACGCTGATGCCATGAACTACTATCTGCTGTCAGTCATAGCAATACGTTGTATGTGATGTGTCCGTTTCACCGTTCACGTCCATCTCGGCTTCCCTTGTTAAGTTTGCTTGGCCCTGTCCAAGTGTCGTGATGGTGGCTGTTTGAGGCTCGCTCTATGGAGGACTTGCCGGAGTGGCTCATGCGCCTTGGCCTTGCACAGCCTGGCACAGCCTTGCACAACCTTGGGCCTGGGCCGCGTGGGCGACTTCCACAGCCGCTAAAAAACGCAGGCAGCGGGTGCTGGCCACTGGTGCTTTCCCGCGGAAGGGTGAAATCAACCAGGCCTGGGCAGTAGGGATCCACCCTACATGTTGTGCAAGTTCGGAAGGTTGCCGCAAACGAGTACCTGGACAGGGCAGGCGACGTGAAAGGGTCTTCCTAGCCTCAGGCCTTCAGCTTCTTCCCACCGCTGGCTTGTGCTGTTTGTGCAGGGACGGTAGATAAGGCAGCTACATGAAGCGCTGGTCTTGAAACGGAAGGGGGAGTTTTTCTGCGCCAACCCCAATGAGCTCGCGCTCGTGTACTCTCACAAACGGCAACTCGGCCGGTGAATGATGCACGAGCCATCGCACTGCTGGCCGCGTGCGGAGCAAGCACACATGGGATCCTTATCTGGCGATCTTCACCCTTGAAGGCCAACTCACTGGCGTCATATGCCAGTGATTGCCAGTGTATGACAGCAAGACGATGCAGCAAGACGATGCGCCAATGTGCTTGCTGGGGGTGGGCAGTCACTTTCCTGTGACCGCCATGCGTGCAATGAGGGGAGGCCTGAATACTACTTCTTGCAAGGTGGCTTTTGTGGTCTCCGTCTTCTGCTCGCACGTTGGATGGCTTTCACGAACACCGTCTGGAGTAAGACCCTTCAACAAGTGTTGCTGCCGTCATCCAATATCACTGCATCTGGCTCCGACGTGGATCAGATTACTTCTTCCATCTTCTTCCGCAAGTGTTGCTGATTCCGCAGCTGATCGGCATGTTTCTAGAGTCCTCGAGCTGCAGCGTCAACAACTGACACCGGACACGGACACTTGGGTACCGGCAGGTATCTCCTCCCATGTGGAAGAGCCCACTGCTTTTGGCCGCAACCTGGGCACGCTCTCGAACCGTGGCTGCAAGAGTTAGCGCTTTCATGTCGGCTTCATCGCTCATGTCTGACATCATGTCAGGGATTGGCTTGCCAAGGATGCTGTCACCGGTGCAGATGACGCTGACTCCTGCAGAGGAGGTGCAGCCAGCAGTGGGAGCAGGAATGAGCAGGATTGGTGTCCAAATCAAATGTGGTGAAATTGGTGCCTAGTTCAACAGCCTCGAGTTTCAGCGGAAGTTGGTTGCCAGTGTGAGCTAGCTTGGGCGTTCGTTCCGGCTCGTCAGCTCGCTACAGATACAGTAGGAATTGGCACAAGCGTCAAGATGTGAGAGAATGATGCCCGCGGGGAGGATCTGCACGGACGGGACGGCTTGGATCATGGGAACTGGGCCGCACGGCTTTCAGTTGGCAGGATTTCGGTGGCCGATGGTTCGCTTCGATGTCGCTTTATGCCCGCCTTCATACAGGAACGAACGCAGCTCATGCATCGTTATGAGCCTACGGTGAAAGAAGCAGATGACGATGAGCATGTCCAATGTACAGCCTTTTGAGAGAAAAACCCTAACGCGGCCCTATGGCCCTAACGGCGCCAACTTCAGCTTTGTTGCTGCCAAGCTGCCCTCCTCTCGCGACCTCGCCCTCTGAGGTGAAGATCCTTCTCGAGCCGAGAAGCTTCCTCCTGCTCCAAGGCCGCACAGTGCCGCTCTCTCTCTCTCTCTCTCTCTCTCTCTCTCTCGCTCTCTCTCTCTCTCTCTCTCTCTCTCGGATGGATGAAGTGTTTGGGTGTGATGCGTGCCTTCTCTCGTGGCTTGCGCCAGCAAAGGTGACGCTGTCTCGCTACACCGAACGAGTCAAGTGAGTGTCGTGTGTGTGTGTGTGTGTGTTTGATGGCCAGGTTGGGCAGGTCTTTGTTGCAACGGAATCAATCGAGATGGCTCCACATTTCCTTATGTTCCAATGGGTCACATGTGTGACATGAGCCTTTACTGTCTACTGCAAGTCCAAGTCCTGTGGCACTGTGTATTTGGGGAGATTCCGTTGCTGAGTAACAAGCTGGAGTGACTGTTTGATCCACAGGCAAAGTCACGGAAGAAATCGTGGGGTTGAGACTGCCAGTTGTTGCCCGGAGCGCTGCGTGGCAGGCGAAAGCCGTTACGAATATCGTCATGGCATTCGTCGCTCAAAGCTCGCGCGGGGCTTGTCATTGGGGCTTGTGGCGGTCTGTGACCTCATGCTCAACCAACAATTGGACGCACTCGACCTCTTCGCTTGTGACTCGTGACTCTTGTGCCTATAGAAGGCGAATACAGCCCCTTGGTGGAAGACTCTTGGGGTCCAGCCCGTCTGATTCGTCAGAATACATCAATCAAGGGGTTAGGGGATGTCGACCATTTGAGTGACAGACTCCTTCACGGAGTCTCGCCCTTTTGGATAGTTTGCGTTCCTGCAAGGTTCAACTGGGCGATGGCCAAATCCTGCGAAGAGAAGCAGGCGGGCGAGTGTATAGCCAGGCCTTCCAATTTCCCAACCTTTGCCTTATGGTGCTTTGCAGTGGCCGCTACGAGGGCAGGGAGAGGCAGACACAGAAGGAAGAACTGCAGAGGTGGAAAGGCTCAGACCGTGTCCGCCTTTTCAAGCGTAGGTTATCGTCGCGTGTCCCTCACCTTTCGAGAACTACTCCAGAGCCGCAGACACTTGGCAGCAAGCCGATAGAAGGCTTCAAAACAGATCACCTGTGGTGCAGGAAGACGTTGGTTGCCAGAGAATGTTGTTTCGCGCCTACGTCCATGCTGAAACTGCAGGACAGCTGAGCGACACTGATACTGACAGCAACGAGATCGGGTGGATTTCCCGCGCGGAAGAAAACTGAAAGCGCATTGCCTCAGCAACTTCGCGAGAGTTTCATACCGAGCCGAGGTGCAACGAGCAGCAAAACACAGGAGTTTGAACCTTTGGATTCATAAGCGGTCGGTAAGTCTTGAGCAGTGTTCGAAAAATTCTAGGTCACCGCTTGACATGAGTCTTGAGCACGAGGGGTACCTGGCAGCGCTGAACTCCGAGCCAAGTCGTCAGTTTTCACCTGACCTGGAATGGTTGCATCAAAAGCAAGCAGTAAGCGTCGCATGGCTCAAGGTCTTGCATCAGCGCTATGCCCAGGGCTTTCTTGTCCTCCAGACCCAGCGAGATGCCCTCATGTTCACTAGACCTGAACCTTCGCGAGGCTTTGTAAGTTTTGCATTATCGCACCCTGCTTATGCTTCCTGAAAAGCATTGAACCCATGAAGCCAGATGCTGCCCGAAAAAGTTGCGAGCAGCAGAGGCCTCTTGTCGAGGGGTTTAGAGGAATGAAGCCCCCTGCAAGGATTCCAGTCGGCACACAGAGACTCACGCCGCATTCTGCACTTCTCATGAGCATGAGTCCATGTGAGGAAGGCGAAGCCCCAATGGCAGAGGCAAAGATTTCGTCTGTCACTCCACTCCGGAGGCAGTCGTCCTATGTGCTGCGATCCTCGCACCAGGCGACAGCTGATCTGTGCCTAACTGATTTCGGATGCAGCAAGCTGGGGTCACGTCCTGGGATATCGATCGCGCTTAGCGACTCCTTGTGTTGTCTGCTCGGTGATTGGGAGGATTATGTTGCATGAAATATCATGAAGTCTAGAAAAAGTCAACCTGATCAGGCCCTGACTTCGTTTCCAGAAAACACGCTTTCTCTCCCTCTGCAAAAGCTACCACAAACCATAGCCTTCTTACCCGGAGTTTATCTGAGCATCACCATGGTTGTCGGTGTCAAGTCCAGTGACTTTCTCAGCTACCGTACCATTAAAGGAGCTTGAATTCTACCTGCCACATCCCGAGATCTTCAGAAACTCTCAACGAGAGCAAGAAGAGGCCAGCGACGTCGGGCACCAGGATGCATTAATGGGTCCCGGCGCTCTTCTGGCGCTGAGGCCTCCGAGGACTCCATGAGCCCCACCCGGGTGCTTTCAATTCGGTTTCCAAGTGTTTTCAAGCATTAGCAGCCGGCAACGCGGACCGGCGGCCGCTTTGCTCAGCTTGAGCCGCAACTGATCGACAGCCGCCACAATTTCGCAGCACAGGACGCAAGCTGACAAGAAGAAGCCAGGCACGGCAGATTGCGGCGGATCAGTTTTTTCTTGCAACCGTTCTTGTTACATGGTGGCTTTTGTGGATTTTGTGTTCTACGTTCCGCTTGAATGCGCCCCGGCGGTGATCACGACCAGGCTTTGGATATTGAGGGCTGATGAGGGCTGAAGGTTTGGATGGAAGCCCGCTCGGAAGCCGAGCCAACAAGACATGGCCTGGCATAGTATCAGGTGCGTGGTCAGCCACAGCAGGCACAAAGTTGCCGCGACCGGAAGAGGTCGGATCGTCGGGAATTAGATTGCTGCCTCAGGGTTACTCTGAGCATTACTTCTCCTTTTGCGACCCCAGCAGCTTGCAGCTACTCCACATGTTGCTGGAACTGTGCCACAAGGTGCCGGCCTTCGTGATCCCCCGGACTGCGGAGGCAGACAGAGCACACTATCAAGCGCGGGGGCTCGCAATGTCGCATACAGTAGGTAAGCCGATGCGTATGCGTGGGAACGGCTTGCAAAACCTACAAAAGGCAGCATTTGTCAGAGCGTCCGTGCTGAGGACAGACTCCAAGTGCAGGCTGAGGCAGCTGCGCTCGCTTTGCTTCGTGGCACCCTGGGCGAGGCATGTGCGGACGGAAGACCAGTTCTTGGGATTTTCAAGCTGTCGAAGCTCCCGACAGCTCTGTGGTTTCGGAGCATCAGCCAGAGAACAAGGGAGGTTGGTAACCGCAGTGAAAACGAGTTCGTGCAGACCGAGAGACTTGGAACGAATTCGTGTGCCACCTATCTTTTCGGGCACTCCAACATTTAGATTAGAAGAACAACTAGCTCCTTGTGTATGTTGTGTATGTAGGATTAAGCTAGCTACGATGCATGCATGTGAGGGGATATCGAAGAATCAGACGGGGCGTGGAGGTTCTGCACTTGGATACTGAGACGGTATGGACGCCAAGCTCCCAGCATTTCAACATGCCTCGAAACCTGCTTCACTTGCACTACATCCGGCGCGACGATGAAGTAAAAGCCTTCCCATCATGTATAATAGTTGTATAATGCGAGGCACGGAGCCGAGTTTTGCTTCTTCCTAAGCACTGCAGAACCCCACCCCAAAAGAATAGCTTTGGTTGACAAGGCTTCTGCACCTTGCGCAGCCTGCGAAAGCCGATGCAGAACCTCATGTCATGACGCCGCCCTTTGCCCCCCCCCCCCGCAGGCGGTAAACGGGCCGCCGGGCGTCGGTGGGCAACCGCTTCGTCAGGACTCCAGGCCTTGATGGGGGGCGGGTTTTAGCAAAAGACTGCCTGCAGTGTGATCGGAGCCTGATTCTTGAAGCCCCACATGCTCTGGCAGACTCGAATTTCTTGATTCTGCGCGCCATGAGTTGAGAAGACGTTCTCCATGCTCCTGTTCAGCTGCGGCGCCGGAATGTCGACTTTGAAGCGACTTGCAAAAGCCACGGCCGAAGGCGCCGATGTTGTCCATTTTTGCTTCTCCGTACGGAAGTAGCGACGTAGGAATCTTCTCAGGATTTGTGGGTTCAATGTTTTGCTATTGTTTTTACCGGTGGTCCGGCTTAGGCTCATGGCAGTTCGTGGTTGGTGTCGCCGTTTCCGCGTAGGATTAGCAGGAGTGGATTCCGGCACGCATTACCACTCTTCTGCCTGCAATGCAAGCGAAGCGAGCAATCAAGCCGTCAAGCAAACAGGCTAGCAGCACAGCCATGACTGCAGAAAACCTCGTTCATGAAAGAAGCCCCTTGCTGGTGTTGGCGTTCATGATGCCGCCAAGATTCCCAGAGGTGATCGGATTGTTCTGAAAGCCTACCGTGTTTGGGGCCCGGCTTCGAGGATTCTTAGATGTCCTGAGCAATGGCCTCACAGCGCAAGTCTGGCAAAGAGTCCGACAAGTTTGCGCGGTGGTTCAATGCCAAAAGGTCCGGAGGCGGCAGCAGAGGACGCGGCAAAGCAAAGGGCAACCCGTCGAGGTTCGTTTTCACAATAACTTCTTAGGGTCCTTGGAACAAACATCGAAAGCGACATGCGGCGTCCGTCCTCCATGGTGACCGAGGCAAGGGCAAAAGCAAGAATGCCTCAGCCGGCCGCTTTCCGCACGAGGGAGACAAAGCATCTCCGAGCAAAAGCGAGCTCCTTCCAAAGGCGAAGGGCAACAAGCGAAAGGCCGCGAACCTTCTGGAACAGGCGGAGGGCGTCAGTGATGGTCTGCAACTTGTCTCGTGACTCATGACTCCCAAGAATCCTAGGACAAGTTTTGTAGAAACTCGTGGCTGTGTGCACAGGCTGTGAAAATTTTAGTTCATGCGAGAGGAAATGCATTTCATCGGTTGGGTGCCATCTCAATAATATCCTAGGCGACAGAAGCTTTTGGCAACCAAGCAGCGGCTCTTGGCCGGCAACGCAGAAGCGGCTCGCGCGGGGGTCGTGCAGGCCGAGCCCGGAGCTTGGGCCGCCATGCAGGCGGAGAAGGCTGAGAAAGCCGAAGCCGAGCACGGGAACGGCAGGGGGCAAAAAGGGAGGCTCGGCTTGCACGGAAGCGCTTGCACTCAAGGCGGTGTTTCGCCTTTTCGGCTTGCCTTTTTTGAGCCACGCCGAGGAAAGCAAAGGGCAAGGGCGGAAAGGGAAAGGTAAAGGGAAAGGAGCCGGGCAAGGGCAAGGGCACCAATGTGAAAGGGAAGGGCCAGGGCCAGGCCAGCAAGAAAGTGCCCGTCGTGCGCGAGGACGGGTTTTGTAAGTTCAGGGTTTGGGATTTAGAGTGCTGGGTGGAGGATTCAGGATCTAGTTGTGGCATGCGGGTTCAGGAGTTGAGAATAGTACTGTTACTCGGGACCCTAAGTCAGTCTTTCCAAAGCACTCCACACACCTAGCGAAGGACCTGGTGCGACTGAATCGCGAGATTGCGTCCCACGCGCAGCTGCGAGATCTCCCGGCCGTCCACACAACGCTGAGAGATCTTGAGGACCCGGGCTTCGGGCTTTGGGCATTTAGAACTCGGAATTGAGGGTTCAGACTCGAGACAGCCCCAGAGTGGCCCACTTATCACGATTGCCTTCCAGCGAAGACCTTCAGTGTTTCCGTTGCTGGAGAGCGGAGAGTAGGAAAAGGGCTGGGCCAACGGCCATACCTATGCCGCTGCTGTGCATGCGCTGCTGCTCGGCCCTTCCCCTTGTGATCCTCGGTGCACGCATGCACGCATCCATGCATCCATGCATGCGAGTATGTAAGTATGTAAGTAATTCTGTAAGTAAGTACGTAAGTAAGTATGTAAGTAAGTAAGTATGTGTGTATATATATATATAATATGTATACGTATGTATGTATGTATGTATTTATGTATATATACAGCTATGTATATGTGAATGTTTGAATGTATGTGTAGTGTAGTACATGATGCAACATGATAGAATACCAATGTTATGTGACCTAGAAATACAATACAGTAAAATCTAATGCCATGTTATGTCATGCGCACTATCTTATGTTTTGTTGTATGCTTTTTTGTTGCGTTATAAATGAACAAAACATACTGTTAGTAACGATGATAATCATACATGTTTTAACATAGCAATAACAACAACCCCAACAGCTTTAACAAGAATTACATAATGAATACCAATAAAACCACTAGAATAGTAGTCTATATGCATAGTTCGTTACTTTTATAATGCATGAGTCATATGTACATGCACACAACATACTTTATGTGTTATACTCGCGTTTGCATGCGGTGCTAGAGTCTAATACGACATCAGATGGCATGACCTAAAATAGTTTCATCAGTCTAACCCGCTTTAGCTTATGGTACGACAATATGATAGCATGTAACACGATATAGCCTGATGTGGTACGAGGTTACGAAGTCTAGCTTGCCATTATGTGTGAGGATTGATCTGATCTGGTATGATTTACTTTACCATCATGCCTTTTTGTAGCATGGTATTGGGCTGAATTGTATTCTGCTGCATTCTATTATTGCATATGCGATGCTATGATCTCATATCGTATGATATCACATTATCGTATAGTTGTGGCAGAGTACACCATGTTATGCGTGGTCTGATATGATATCATGTTTTACCATACCACATCATACCGTATACTGTATACTGATGTCATCTCTTACCGTACTACATATTCTACCATATACTTTTATTGTTTCCGATCTTGCAAAGCGTTGTTTTGCTACATCGTTATCCTAGTCTTTTCTATTCTTGCCTGTTCCAGTTACTTCTACTTGGTTTTACGATATTGCGCTTTACCATGTTACTTTGTACATTGTTCTTAAGCTATCCTATGTTGTGTTATGTTTTATAGATCATATCATCCTGTTATACTCTTTTATGTATATATGTACCAACCCATTGTAATTTCGTAACTGAAGTTGTTATGCTACAAATTGTCTTATGAGACTAGATGGTGTGATAGTAGGTGATACTACATCCAGTTGGGGTTCATTCTACTCTTTTCTACTTTATTCGCTTCTACTCTAGTCCATTCTATGCTTTCATACTGTATCAGGGTTTATCAAATGTCATTTCTTCTGTCAGTAGTTCACACTGTATCATGTTAGGTTCGTATATACAGGTTTCTGTTATGATATTACATCGAATGACACCACGCCATATTACGTTCTGTTTCATTGTTTAGCATCTTCTTGCGGTAGATTTTGTAATATTGTATTGTATGGTATGTTATATACTGGTGTTATTTGCATTCTTTATCATGTTATGCAGTATGTTATCTCTTGTGATACATTTTTCATTATGTGCTGTGATATCAGGTATGGTAGTTTGATATCGATACGGTTAGAACCGTCGGCTTCGCCCAGATGCCGCTGCGGCGACTGGCAGAGCGCTGAAGCTGCGTTGGGCCGCGCCGAGGCCACAAGGTGTATAGTATATGCTTTACATTTGTAGTCTGGTGGTGGTCGTTGCGATTGTAGATCTGCAGCTTTGGAGCTCTAGACCTGGGGCCTCTAGAAGCTTCAAGCTGTCGAGGGCGTTGCTGTTTCAGATCTCGCCTTCCGGGTGTCGGAGCGTGGCTTTGCTGAAAGGCTGTCTGAGTCCAGAGTCTGGCGAAGTTTGGCGAATCTTCTGGCAATGTTGTTTGCGGCACTCTGAACAAACAACCAGGTTGGAAGAGCCCATGCCGAAAGCAAGCGCGTTGCCGTGAGGTTGTGGTCCCTGTTGTGTTTGTGAACGTGTCTGTGCGAGACAGAGAGTGACTGTGTGTGTGTGTCTCTCTCTCTCTCTATGTACACTCCCGGACGGCAAGTTAGAACCACCCGGAGCCAACACTTCGGGCGCCAGTCCTCCGCAATAAATTCCGAGCGCGAAATTAAAACCAGATTTGTCGTTTTCGCCCGGGGGCCAAGTTAGAACCACCCTCCGTACTGCAGAGTACCCCAGCTGTACCCGCCGCCTTACCGCATGGTAGCCCCGTGCAAAGACATGCTCATTAATTCAAGGCGTACCCCAAAACAAGCAGCCCGTATACCGCCGACGTACTGCCCATGCGCTGCGCCCCGCGCCGCCCCGTACTGCCGTGCCGCACACACCGGTGCTTGGCGATGTGGGCAGATGCGAGCCGGTACAGCGTTCGGGTACGGGTGGTACGCCAGTACCAACCCCCTGTACCGCTGTAAAAATTAAGCAAAATGTCAGGAAAAAGTTTCAAAAACACATCAAGCCCAGCTGTTGAAGCAGGGTGATTCTGGTTCTTCTGCTCGGGGAAAGCGGCGCCCGAGAAAGCAAAACGACGCCCGAGCAAAACTGGGGCGACAAGGGTGGTTCTACCTTGCCGTCCGGGAGAGTAGAAAAACATGTATATATATATATATATATATATATATATATACACATACATTGTCACGCGCTCCGCGGCCCCCCCCCCCCCCCTACCACTCAATGGTCCGGATATAGGGTGGGACCCCCCCTCCCCTGTGGTGTGGGGTGTGGGGTCCCTCTTCCCCCTGTGGGGTGGTTGTGGGGTGTTGGGGTTTTGGGTTTAGCCTAAGCTTTTGAGTGTTGGGTTTACGGTTACAAGGTATAACGCTTCGAGTCGAAAAGGGCTTAGGGAGGATTTGCTGTGCATGTTCTACTTTAGGCTTAGAGCCTGCAGTTAGGTGGGGTTTAGGGTTGGGTGGAGGGTTTGAAGTACAACTTAAGGTTACTCAAAACAAGGGCACGCGCTGCGTTATAGGGTTTACGGCTTGCTTGCGAAGGGCTTGCGTGTGAGCCCTGGCCGCCAGCACCATCCCACCATCCAGTGGCAGCTCCAACGGCCCCGACCCCTTTCCGCACACGCCAGCACCCCCCCCCACCCTAGCAGACCATGCCATTGGGGGGGGGGGGGGCTGGGAACGCCAGACGCCTAACCATATATATATATATATATATATATATATACATATACATACATATATTCATCTATATATCTGTATGAGTATGTATGAAATAACTATATATGTAGGCATATAGGTACATATACATATACATATATATATATATATATATACATACATACATGTTTACACACACACATATATATATATATATCTGTGTACATAACTTTATAATACTATACATAGATGGATGGTGACATATACGGTCAAACATGTGCATATACGTATACATGCATCTTCACTGTTCATATTGTTTGGGGTACAGAGTCGGTGCGACCCAGCCCATTGGCTTGCATCTAATTCAAAAGCTGGAGGGGCAAAACCAGAGTAGGGTCAGTATGCTCTAGCCGCACCTCACACTCGGCTGAGCAGAAATCTGACTCGACCTCCATGTGTGGATGCTGCTGCGCGTAACCCGGCGCCGTAGCAAAAGCCGTATCGCAAGCAGCACAGCACACACAAAACCAAAAAAAGGCAGAACGTGATCATACTAAGCTACATCGCGGGTCACTTACTAGGACCTCGGAAAGTGCAAGGTATTCCTCACGGGTATGGGCCATCCCTGCACAAGGTGCGTACCCTACATGTCAAAGCACATTGAATTTGGAAGAAGTGGTATAAGGACCTGACAGGCTACCGCACAATTCGTGCCTTGAGCCTTTTTCTCCAAGGGCCGGGGGTGTCAAGCTACAAGACAACAAACCCCACATTTCGATAAGCCACTTCCCGCTTCAACGTATGTGCCATGCACATTGACAGCTTTGTATGCAAACACATTTGCTGAGCATTCAGTCTGCATGAAAACATTATGTATGGAGATGCAGAGATTGTCATGCCGCATCACAACTCAGATGGCGCAACCGATGCAATTGCACCCATTCCCGGTGCGCTCGCTAACTTGCTCGGGAATTGCCAGCTCTGGAAGACGACGACTGATTCCGAACTCCAGACCTGCCAAGACAAAGTGCATGGGACCATGATGACGGCAGTGGAAATCTCCACCTCGGCCGTGTTAGTCAGCCCGTAGCGCTGGCCCACCAAGTCAAGCCAGTATCCTGAGGAATCGCCCCGAAAGTACGTTCAATGAGTAGGCCGGGAAGGCGTCTCAGGGAATGCTCAACCGCAAATCGAAACACGTGCCTGCCCCGCTGCTGCGGAAGCACGCATCCGCGTGGACGGCGTGGAAGTAGCGAACCGCGTTGTCGAACTCCGCACGGATGTCTCCAACCAGTCGGCTGCAACGAAGATGCAGAACTAAAGCAGAGCATGCGCGAAAATGCTTGGTTGTCCGCTGTGAGCGAGAGATGCATGCCGTGGACAGGGGCCCAGGCAATCCACCAGTGCAAGCAGAGCAGCGTCCACCAGTACATCCAAGAAAGGTTGGCGCGTTTGCCGTCGTTGGGCCACCCGCTTCCCTGATCCGTTTGAGCGAAAGCTGCAGTGTCGCAGGCAATTTTGATGGCTCGTCGTGACGGGCCCGCCATTCCTAGAGTTTCCCTGGTGAGCCGAGTTGACCGGCAATCTGAATTCTATACACATACGTACCCATATCACGAAAGCTAGCTCTGTGGAGCTCGCGGGAGTTGCCCTTTAGCAATTCACTTGTATTAAGGCACTAGGGAAAAAACAGGGTTTGCACCTTATCAGGTGGGACGTCCAAGAGTTAAGGTGGGGGGTAGGGGGGGGCCCCCCCCCTTCACCTTGTCATTATGCGTTTTCCACTGATAAGGTGCTTCCCTCCCCCCCTCCTTTAAGGTGGTTGTGCCTGGGATAAGGTGGGGGGGGAGGGGGGCCCCCCCCCCCCCGTATCATGAGGTCCCCCCCCACCCCCCCTCCTCAAGGTCCCTTGGTTTTGTTTGTGTCTGACGTTCGGCGACTGAAGTGCGGTCTTCTCTCCAGAGTTACCTCTAGTTGTCGTTCGCACATTACTTTCTCAAGAGTTAAATGAACGAGCAACGCCTGCACCCTTCACCGGCCCAAACTTTCCCTCCGCTACTGTCGTGCACATCGCTTTGCAGAGCTCAGCACCGGACCTCGTGCTTCTAGCTTTCGTGACCAGCTCTCAAGTCCATAGTTTGTTTGTGTCGCCGTGTTTGAGCGAGATTGCGGGTATACAGATCTACCCTGCTGAGCTCCCAATCTCAGAGTTCAGGAGGCAGGCCTCTTCCGACGCGGGGCGGGCGCGGCATCCGGGCTCATCACGCGCACTTCGATGCTGCGTGGCTATGTGCCGTGGCCGGAAGACTTCATGCGCGATCACACGAATCGCTCCCTCTCTCTCTCTCTCTCTCTCACACACACACACACACACACACACACACTCGCTGACACTCTCACAAATGCACATGAGTTCAAACGGCTTAGCAACGTCGGGCGAAGAAATCGTTGCCCGAAGCTTGCACATGTGAGTCATCAGGTCGAGTGCGCACGGGACCTGGGCAAAGCCCGGAGTCTGCTGGAGCGCATGGAAAAGGACAGGGATCGGTTGATCTGTTCGGGCTGCGAATGCCCTGCCTTAACATCTTCAATCCGAGTTGTATGCATTGTTTTGTGACGTCTGCGAGTTGGGTTAGAGGTTGGCTTCCGCTCTGCAGTCAAGACGTGAGAAGTAGGAGAAATGCTTGGCTGGACGGCCGAACGTCCGCACCGCCAACACCTTTCTCCGTGGCTGCTTGGTTCTGGGATCCGTGTCCGACGCAGAGGCTGCATCCCTCGAGCTCCGCGAATCGATTTCTTGCAAGCTCGCATGATGCGGCAATCCCATTATGACTTGAACCTTCATGGGGATAGCCGGCATCACTCCGGAGAGAATGCGAAATATACCTACACACATTCTGAAGGAAATTCGGAACAAGTTTGCAGGGTTTCAACTACGGCAATAGCTCTGTGTCGGCCGTGTTCCGATTCTTGTCACAAGGGTCTTCCATGCACATCTAGTTTAACGTGATTCTATACCCTCCTTCGGGTTTAGAAGCATGGGCCACAGTAGCGTCGTCTCTTGCCTAGACTCAGGAATTGGTTTGCGTGAGTACTGACAATGTGCACGATTGGACATTGGCAGGCTGTGCTTCAGCGCATGCAGACAGTCTGGGCAGCGCAGGACCATGCCCCATGCAGTGCACCTTCAAAGTGTTGTCGAATCTAAGAACGTGGGGAGCATCCACTTCAGCAAGTCAACCTCAGGATGATTGGCGTGACCAACACGGTGGCAGACCCGATGCCTCCACGTACGAGATTCTCGTGACCCTGCTTTGCCAGGCTCGTCAAAGACTATGAGAAGATAGTAGAAACCGCAGCGGGTTTTTTGATTTTCAGGATCGGGTCATTGGTTGCATCAGATCGGGTTTTTGTGTTTCCGTATGAACAACAAGAGGCAGGCACGTGTGATGCACAAAACGTGTAACAGCCTTAGTTCTGGGTGGTGCTTGTCGATCTGGTGCCGCTGCCGGCAGAAAGGCATCTGCTGATTGTTTTGCTGGTCTTGCTCCAACTTTAGTATTGACCCGTGTGGAGAGTGGAGATCCGCTGACTCCTCTCGGTTTCGGCAGGCTCTGAAGCCTGGTCGGGCCCGGAAACTGGCTGCCGAGGCCGTTGAGAGACTTGGTTGGCAGGTTGCGGTTCGGAGAACGGGGTCGACACTTGAGAGTGAGATATAGGAGATGACAGGCACAGTATAAGTCAAGAAAGCATACACGGATGCATGCCCGCACGTGCGCACATAGAGAGAGGTGTGGGTCTCTGTGTGTGTGTGTCTTCACTCAAAGACTCAACACCACTAGGCCGTCCCCGGGCGCCCTCTTTCGGAAAAAGTGAGAGACGAGTAGTCCCCAAAGCGACCTCAATACGTAAACGCACTCAGGAAGTTGGGCGTAAGCCCCGGCTGTGCCGCCATGTTTGTGGCCGCAGCGAGGGCGGCCCTCATCTCAGGAACCTCCCGGGGGTATCAAGGTGAAGGGCGCCAGAGCAGAGAGCCGCACGAACCATCCCTGATCGTATTGGGCATATCACATCTGTGTTGCGCTTGCCAGAATTCAGGCCCTCAGTGCGACATGAGTATGAAGATGCAGTGTATCATGCGCGGTCCAAATGCCGTGAAGACTTGTGCAGGACAGGCTACTGGTAGCAAGCTGGGGTTGTTCTGCGACGTCCGCTGCTGGCTGGCGATATGACGACTAATTCACGTCCCCTTCCACAGGTCATGGGTTTGACCCTGTTGGGCAGAGAGCGGGCAGGAGACGCCGCAGCGGCCGCCGCTGCTGTCAAGCGCGCGCGGAAGACCCTCGCGCGGGAGGGTGAGCTCTTGGGGCTCAAACTGATCACACAAGATCTCAGAAGTGCGCGTGAGGATTGTGGCATGTTAGTGCTGTTAGTGCCGTGTTCGGGCAAGTGGGATCGGGAAGTCTTGGGATTGTGCAGGTATCAACCAACTCGACATTGACACTTGAATTGAGCACCTTCATCTTTCTGTTGCAGCTCTTTATCTTTGCATTGTGTATCCTTGTGTCGTGCCCATCTATGTTTGTGCAGCTAGCAAAGCATTCCAGCAAGTATCGGTGGGTCAAGATGTGGGTGTAGCAATCGGACCAAGCGCTGTTCGGCAGCTCGCGCTCAATGTCGGTGTGCGAAACCCAGGGGTGATTTGATGTCCTGAGCCCGGGTAAAACGGAGTGTGTTTATCACAGCCAGTAGCCGGTAGCTTGTCAGAAGACAGGTTCTCTGAAAAGAAGCTCTCCAACTTGGCCGGCAGCGGTGGCAAGCAACTTGTAGAAGTCAGTTTAGGGTTGCTCGTGGTTTGCACGATGTTTATGGATAGCTTGTGTGTTGACAGCTGAGCTAGCAGGACTTAGAAAAGGGCGGAGGTTTGAGAGATTTCAGGGATGTTCGATGATTCAAGGTTCCCAGGCCTCGTTTACCCTCGAGGCGCGGCACGAAGAAGTGGATCTCGGACGGTGCCGAGAGCGATGCGCGGGCACGGAGTCTCGAGGTATTCCAGGACCATCGACAAAGGCCGAGCCCCGGTGCTTTTTTAAAACTGTGTTACAGCCTTTGAAAGCATGGCGCCTCAAGTCGCACATAAGTGGTCAGGGCGAGGTTCTTTGAGCAAATGCTGAATCTGATAGGATGCTTGTCATGTCGAGCTCGTTGCCTTAATCCCTGCAGTGAAGCGGCTTGACAGCTGCATATTAACCCTCAGAGTGCTCTCTCAACAGTCGCACTCTGAGCTTTCACACCCCAACACACCTCTTTAGTCAAGTCCACAGCAGGGAGATCCTGGCTGACCTGAAGGAAATCGAGGCCTTGCTGCCCTCGGAGCCTGGTAATGCCAAGGCCGCTCGAGGAATGCAGGGATGTGGATTTCCACGAGCTTGTGGGCGAAAGGCTTGGGGCATGGGCACGGTGCCGCAGATAGGCTTGGTTCAGAGATGTAAAATGCAGTCTTGGCCGGATCATCCGAAAGTCGACCTGCCCGAAGTAGTAGTCGGCACATCGCTAAAGATCATTGCGCTGAAATGCAGGTACCTGCAATCGACCTCCCAAAGCTCTTCATGCTACTCTGTCGACATGGCAAGAACAGGTAGAGGAAGGAGGCTTCTGAGGGGTCCGGCCTGGGTTTCTCGATCCAAGGCGAACTCTCTGCTTCGAGGACTACGGGGACAGCCAGGCGGCCGCCGCAAGCGAATCGCTCGCGCAGGCTCAGGGAACGGGACTCTTGTCCCAACGCCTTTCGAACTTGTGCACAGCATGCCACAGGCCTTGCACCGCCGCCTGTGTGAGAAGTTGGGCTTGGAGAACGGGACCGATGCTGCTGAGAAGCTTGGCAGTTCCAAAGTCTTTGCCCCGCAGCCGCATCGCTTGATGTGCCAGTCATATGCACTGTGCCTGAATCCATGTGGTCATGTCATGAATTAGTTGCCTGAGGACGGTGCGGCAGAAGTTCCGCGCTCTCACGAAGTGCAAAGGCTCCAAGAAACGGAAAGCAGCTGCGGAAGGGACGGAGGCTAGCACCCGCCAGCTCAACCGTCCTGAAAAGCACTGAGAAGTGTTTCTGGCGGCAACAGGTTTTCCGGACGAGGGCTTCGAATCCTTGGGCATAGTAAGGCCGTGTCCTCGAGCTTTTCCAGCCCAGATGCTTATGCTGACGTGATATATCCCTGTCCTTGGAAGCTGGTTTTCCACCCTGCCCGGGCCTGTAAGCCAATGTTCAAAGACTCATCTCGTCCGGATCCTCGGCCTAGGCCCGGGACACTCCCAAGCCCCGGAACCCTCCCAGTTCCGTGGGGTTTCGCCTGCTAGGCCACCGCTGGACTCAAAGCTCGGATCGATTTGCGTGGCCTTTTCGCCGAGATTGGTGAGGACTGATGCATTGCTGCATGTTGTGCCAGCATCGTGACTAGTCAGCTTCAAGAAGCATTGGCGTCACAGTCCTCATGAGAAGGGATACGATGTTCTTCGATTTTCGTCGTCATCACAACAACCATCACGAGTCATGATGCTGCTTCTGCCACTCCTGCTTTTGCCCATGTGCTTGTATTGCTTTTGCCCCGGCTACTCCTCCTTCAGTTATGCCTACCACGATACGTCTCCTCCTCCCTGCTCACTCCTCCCTCCCCCTCCTTCTCCTCTGCTGCTGATGATGATGATCATGATGATGAGGACGATGTGGAGGCCGGGCGGTAGCTATCAGTGCTGCGACGACGACGACGATGGCAGCCACCACCTCCGCTCCTCCTACCGTCCAGCCATCGTCTCTCTGCATTCGCCAGGGAAAGTGATAAGGATGCTCATATCTTGCACAACCTACATGGGAGAGCTCGAAATGGCGGCTCACACGACTCGAGCCGAGCTCTCTTCCCCGCGTTTCCCTACAGTCCTGCAAGGATTTCACACAGACGGTGCACTTGGAACTCTGCAGCGGTTCCGGAGAATGGCTTTGCTCACAGGCCCGGCTCCCATCTGCCCCGCATTGCTGAAGAAGCTACCAACATTCACCGCATGTAGCGGCATAGGAAATGTTCGCAGTGTGCTTTTTCACTTGCGCCGTTCAAAGCTTGATCCCTCTGGAGCCTGAGGCCTTGCGCGACACCTCGGTGAACTGGGTCGCCTGCGAGCTGCGCTTCGACCGCGCTGCGCGGTGCCAAAACACAGTTTAGCCAGCTTCTCCACAACATTCATTACATCGCTACATCGCTTCTTTACGCTAATTCTCACCAGTTCTGCTTGCTTCCCCACGGCACAATGTCTCGCTTCAAACACTTATTGACACTGACAATCATTGTACATGATGTTATACTGGTACCGCATCGACACGCTGCGAAGCCCTGGAGCAGCGCTGCCAGCACAAAGCTCGAATTGACTAGCATCTGGCATCTCATTTCCTGTATCGGCTACCACTATCCCTAGCGAGAGCAACAAGGCCTGATTCCTAGACAGAAGCTTCTTTCTTTGCTCTTCCCCTGTCCCGGCCTCTTCCCTCCCCTTGCGGCGGAGGTGCTTCCAGAGGTTCGCGCTTCGCGGCTTAGCCGCTGAAGGAAACGCCGGGCTCCTCGTGGGCGACGCCAAAGCCACCCTCGAGGCGCTTCCGCGACGGCTACGGCTCTCTCGGTCTCTCTCAGACTCTCTCTCTCCCTCTGTCGACACGGCCTACAAGCTGTTTTCCTCTGCGGGAGCTCCTGCTTTCGGCTTCTTGTGTCGGCAGCGACGGGAGGATCCAGGCTTCACATTTTCAGGCTCGAGGCATACTCTCGCGAAAGGGATGAGGACTCTGGGTTTAAGGATGTTTAAGGGTTCAGGGATCCAGCCCCCGAGGGTTCCGGGAGGCTTGCTGCATTTCGGAAGCTCTGTTTCACTGCACCAGAAGACTCGTGCTCCAGGCCCACCTGGTGCCTGGTTGTGTGGCACGGCTCTTCATTAACCATCCAGCGCCTGGATTGCAAGTGTCCTGAGGCCGCAGGGTTATTTGGTGCTTTGATGATGATTGTGATGATGGCTCTTGTGCTCAATAAGGGGGCTGGTGGTGCTGTGGCTGGCGGCGCTGGTGGTGGTGGGGGGCGGCGGCGCAAAACAGTGACAGCATGCTTGTGAGTATGGACATGGAATGGATGTGGTGCTGGTCTGGCGGAGAGGGTGTTGCGTTTCGGAAGGGTTTGGGAAACCGGGGAATCACTGAGGAGCCCCCGCACCAGACCGATCTCGAACGGGCAGCGCAGAGTGGCGAGGCTCGAGAGGCCGGTTCTCTCCACGACACGGCACGCAACCGGGCCGCAGCCGCCCTCTGCATGACGGAACTCTCGCATCTCTCGCTCTGTGTCCTTCCCCCAGTCACGCCGTCACTCGGTGAGTCGGCCAGTCAATCCAAGTACATGTATATGAAAACAACGTTCATTCATACGTGCAAACATGTACGATAGATGATATATGCATTGCAGCTTCAAGCTAGGATATGCGCAGTGGGTCATTACGTGTAGCTTGGCAGCCGAGTGCCGAGCAACTGTGCTGGCAGGGATGAGGCCGATGTTATCGCCAAAACGAGGAGCAAAAGCATAATTCCACGGTTTTCGCCATTGCTGACAAGATCAACCGAGTCGAATGCCTTTTGCTGACTCTACCCAACCGCAATTGCAACAACATAGACCCATCGACAACTGTTTAGCATTATTCACAGCAGTGTCACTTTCATCCCAAGCCTTTTGATACAGGCCGGCAGTGGGACGGAATCCACCCACCTTCTCACCCTGGCCTTCTTGCGAGATGCCTGCGCCGCAGTGCTGGCTCCTGAGGCCAGGGACTGTTTCAAGGTTTTGGTGAGATGTACAGTTCTGTTCTTGTTCGTTTCGGGCCAAGGAAGGGCCTTCTCAATACTGGCGCAACAGCAGCTTCGGCCATGATTGGATGCAAAGTTCGGACAGGGCACACTGACGGTCTGCACCGACAACCTCGCCTATGGCCAGTGGCTGCTGAAGGCCATGCTTCCAAGGTTCACGTGATGCAGCCCAAACGAGATTGGTTATTTCTTGAAGCCCATACCTCAGATCATAAGCAGTCCCCATGACTCAGCCGCATCTTTAAGAATCCGAACGTTGGAGTCCCTGCAGCATACATACGCGAGCAATGTGAGCGCTGGACAAGTATATAGATGTCCGAGTTGCTTCCATCTTGGTAGTTGAGTGGTTTGTACTCGTACCGCTTGCAGCAACTTTGCCCCAGAAACCCGAAAAGCGTTGAGGCTTAAGCGTTCCCATGCCCGACGGCCGGTGGAGGCCTTTGCTTCGGAGCCCTTGAGGGAGCTCTTCCAGGAGGCTCTGAAGGGCAAGGCAGGGCGAGTGCGTTTTGGCGTAAGAGGAGCTTGAGGGGAGTTGTTGAATCTTCTGAAGCTTTGTGCCTTGGGCTGCAGGGCTTCAAAGAAGGACTCGTGGCTGAGGAGAAGGGCTTCAAGCTGCGAAGCCAGCCTCCTCCGTGCGAGGCCACGCTTTAGGGCTGGCCTTTCGTAGAGGCTGGAGTGATTTCTGTGTTCTGGGCACCGAATGGGACCGGTGAGGTCGTTTTCTTGCCGGTAGAAGGCTTAAGCAGCCGAAACTTCGGAAGATGTGGTACACGGAGATTGCTGCCCCGCACTCATTCCAAAACGCCAAATTGGGAGAGGTGGCCGGAGCACTGTACAAGGGAAGCGACGGTGGCTCTTACTTCCAGCGGCTGAAGTGACTCGGAAAAACTGCTAGAATGGGGGACTTGCTTCCTCCCACCATGTATGTTGCAGGGATGAGATGTTGTTGCCGGAATCCCTCAGAGGGCCCACGAAGACAGGAAGAGTTAGGTCTTGCGAGCGGAGGACGAAACAACTTGCCGACTCTCGATGACCGCTGCAGTTAGAATCGAGAGGCTTAGTGGTTGAGCTCGTGGTAGGCTCGGCAAGGATTGAGCATAGTTTAACGGCATTTGGGAATTTGGGTTGTTTGCTGGCGTGTGAAAGCGAAGGCAGAGTGAGAAAGGCTCGAGAGGCCAGGAGAACGAGCGCTACTACCTCTGCTTGCGGAAGCGTGCGGGATGAGAAAAGTGCCTGCAGACAGGGTTCGGGCGATGGGCGCTTGGAGCAAGGTCCTTTCTAGAATCGAGACTCATTGTTTCAGCGTTAGTGTGGAAAATGAAGTAGGCAAAGCTACAGGCCCCCCAGGTTGCCTTCTCTTCTGCACTAGCACTGCGTGTTCCGTGACTCGCTGTGCAGGTCTCGCATGACAGGCTGCCAAACACTGGAAGCCCGTTCGCACAAGCAGAATCGTGAGGCATGCAAAAGGACGTGGTGCGCAACTCCGTGCATTTCTTGACGCAGGATTCCATCATGCATGGGACTGGATCTTCAGGCTTCTTTCTGTGCTTGTGACGTCTAGCCCGTTGCGTATGCTAGCTGCTAGCCCGTCACGATGGACCAGTCGAGAACACCTGGTGTTTGCATTGAGAGACTCTCATTCAGAGCGTATGCCACGTCCCTTGCAGATCCTGGGTCGGAACAGGGCCGTCCATGCATGCCCTGAACCCCTGAATGTTGAAGGGTTTGCCGAACACTAGCTTGGGCAAACCTTGGCGTTCCTATTGATCCCGATGGTTCTGTAGTCATCGCATTGCATGGCACTGGTGCTGCTTGCCTGTAGCCGAAGGCTTTCACAAAGGATCATTTCAGCTTCCGGGATTGTAATTGAGTCTGAGGTTGACGTGGTAGCGGTCCTGTAGTGAGTCTTCAGCCCTCTGGCCGACTTTTATTTAGCCTTCCCCAACCAGCCAAACAGCCAAACCCCACCGTTAAGCTGAAACCCTGACTGGGCCCCTACGCCTTGGACTCTTTGCCACCTCTGAAGCCAAGACATAGCCTGAAGCCTTCCAGATTACCACAGCTTTCCAGCTTCCTTTTAGCGCCGGCTGCTGATTCCGCATGGCGCCATGGCTTCAAGCGATGCCGATGAAGCCCATGTCAGCAAGGCGCAGGGGGACCCTTTAGCTCGGATGTAAATCTAGCCGTGGCATCAGCAGCAGCAGCAGCAACAGCGGCAGCGATGACTGCAATTTGGCCATGTCGCGAAACACTATAGGAACGTGATCTCGCTGTAGGCATGAGTGGCAGGAATCCGTGGAAGAGACTTGCTTCGAGCGCTTCGCTTCAGGAGTCTTGCGAGCGCAGCCTCCAGGCAACAGCGTCTGAGTCTCCGCCTGAAGATGTGCAAGAAGAGGGGAAGGACAAGGACACCCCGGAGACGAGCCAGGAGGCCGGGCTGGGACCGCAGTTAGACTAACCGCAGCCGACAGCCCGGAAGCACAGACATGTCGCCTGTCGCTGTGGAGGCAGATGACTGGTCAGCTTTGACCGACGAGCACCGCGCAGATGCCAGGAGTAGTACCTCAACAAACAGATCAGGACATGAAAGCCGGGAGGGGTTCAAGTTCAACTTTGTTTCGCAGAGATTCTTCAGATTCTTCAAGACGTGGCTTGGACCTGTTATATTAAACGGGGTGCCAACAGAATCAATAGAAGCTCGGAAAGTGTGTTTATTATTAGGGGTGTTTTTATCTCTACTTTTACTTTTGAGGGCTCTTGCTCTTGCTCCTGCGCAGCGTCTCTTGCTCTCGCTCGTACGCCTGCTCTTGCTGTTGCTCCTGCTCTTCCTTCTGCTTTTGCTCTTGCTTTTGCTTTTACTCCAGCTCTTCCTCTCGCCTTTGCTCTTGCTCCTGCTCTTGCTCCGGACCCCCTAATGCAGTTGAATGGCAGGGGTGGTTTCGAGAGGCTTCGCCCCAATGTCATTTTATTATTACAGTAGGGGGTGTTTAATAAAAACGGGAGAAGTGATCAAACTGAATGAAACAAGGCTGATTAAGAAGCAACAAACCGATGCATTCCGAAGCTGAAAGTCTCTGCTCTGAAGCTTCCGGCGAAGTGCAAGACAACTTGACCCCGAACTCGTCGAGGCTTACTCGGGCTGAAACTAGCTCCGCTCTCAGGCCCAAAGCTGCCTGCCAGTGTGGCCGAGTGGCTCCTGGAGCTCCGCGGCCGACGCCCGGGAGCCGCGGCCCCAGAATCCGAGCCGCAGAGCGCGGCATAGCGCCGCCCGCAGTCTTGGCATCTCCATCTTCCAAGCAATTTTCAGGAGTCGGCTTCGGCACGGGTTCCACTTCGGGAGTTTGAGGGTCAAAACGTCCTGAAATATCTTGGGAGCAGGTTGGTCAAGCATCAATTCTTCCTGAGGAGCAGTTGGGTCAAGGGTTCGGGAGTGCCTCGGGAATGCCTCGGGAGTGCCTCGGGAGTGACTCGGGAGTGCTTCTGGAGTGCCTCGGGAGACCCTCGGTGGTTTGACCTATGTTCTCCCGAGCCACTCCCGAAGTTGCGGTTCTGACTTCCGAGCCACTCCCGAAGTGCTCCCCAAGTGCCCACGAGCTCCATCTCCCGAACCACTCCCAAACCACTCCCAAGCCACTCCCGAGTTCCTAGGTAGAACCCCTGCATACCCGGACACCTGAAAACTCCCTTGACATCTCTTCTCTTCCCTGCGCTTCGGCGGTTTTGTTGCGAGTCCTGGTCGAGGACACGCTTCTTTTTCCGGAGCCGCTGAACCTCGGCGACCGTGTCTTCACGTCGGCATCCGTGGAGCGCGACTTCCGACGCTCAGTGACAACTTCAGTTTTTGAACAATCCAGCGCAAAGCACGCATATGCACGCATCGAAGCCTCCCATCACTCACTGAGACGACCAGCACGACAGCCTAGTTTGGATGTCTGCATGCTCCGCACTCCGCACCAGGTATCATAATAAGAGAAGAAGATACTTGCAAGTGTTGTCTCCGACAGACGAGGGGAACTATACGAAAGAAGCAGAGAAAAGACTCGGAGTGGAGGAATAGATGAGCAGAGTTTTGCAGGTAGCCCGAAGGCCTGAGGCAAGGCAACGGCGGCTTCGAGTGGGAGACACCAACATGACATGACAAGCTTCAAGCTCACCCAGGAACTGCCTCGGGAGCTCTGCTGCTGCGAATGGATCCAGGCGGTCACCGGTACATCGTGAAGTTCGCAGATGTCAGACAGGAGCATGCGATGATGTCTGCGCTGATGGAGATGAACCGGCGCTGGAAAGAGCACCAGGTCAGTGTTTGTGGTAGATCGGTGCAGACTGTCACTTACGAGATCTACCCCATCGGATCTTCTGGTGGGCTGATTGAGGCGGTCGACGGATGCCGGACATTGAGGGAACTCAAGCGACTCTGCCATCCGGAGACCCATCAGCGGGTATATCGGGCCCTTGCCGGCGATGCCAGCAAGCTTGACACCTTGGCTGCCACCACAGTGGCATACCTGACTGCTTGCTATGCACTCGGTGTGAGGGACGGTCATGACGACAACATCATGCTCAGGCGCGGGCGACGAAAGGCACCTTGGAGCCTTAGCTGTACGATGTTGAGTTCGTTTCCTGACATAAGTTTGGCCTGCAGGGAGGACGGATCGCTTTTCCGCGTGGACTTCGGCTTCGTCTTTGGGGCAACGCCGGAGATCGACACTCCACAGACCGTCGTGGCCCGTGCCGTAACCCTCGCTCTTGGAGAACGATGGATGGAGGTTCGGCTTTGTTCGAGCTAGAGCTGGCAGGGGTATCCAGGAAGGGTGGCACGCCGTCCTCGCTTGAGCAGGTCGTGGCTGCCTGCGGGGATTCGCTGACAGCGTTGACGGGCGACAGCTATGGCAGCCCCCCCGCGCTGGAGTGCTTGAGCAGCGTCCCAGAGACTTGCTTCGCTATAGCCGCCATCGTCTTGATCTTAAAATGTTGGCTGTGCTGGTCCGTCTGCCGAGTCAAGCGAAGACCAATATGCCGCGCGCCATGTCTTGCCCAAGGAGATGGAGCCATTTCTTCCACTGGCACGCACCTCCCTTGAAGTGTCAGAGTTAGTTTTGTCAGTGGAATCCTACCCTTCATCGACAATTCTGACCAAATGCATGCACTGTATGACACTGGTTCCATGCACAATACACATATATCTATGTATGTATGTACATACGTACGTATGTATGTATGTACAAACATGCACACATATACATGTCAATTCTGCCCTCGGCGGGCGCTTCAGCACAAAGCTTGCAATAATTTTCAGAAGCTTCACGATCAGACGGTGTCCCATCCACCGAGGGCTCCACACAGCTTCCTTGAGCCTAGCCGGCTTCTGCCGGGATCCCCAGCAGCTTTCGTTTGTTGGAGGATCCCTTCCTTTCAGTCAGTCTTCGGGCATTGATTGGGCATTGGCTCCCGGTTTAGGCAGCACCAGCAGAGCACCCCGGCATGTTGACATGTTGACGAGGTTTTGATACAGCAGTCTGAAATGTTTTTGAGATCACATCACATGCCTTGTCGGGTAACTTCACCGCGAAGGCATCTGAAAGTCCCTGGTTCCTTGACCGTGGCAGCACGAGAAGGAGCATACGAATACCAACCTTGTGTACACCATGCCCGTCTCGAGTTACTCTGTCTAGCTGCGACAGTATTGTCAACCCTTGTCCTTATCCTGTCGTCACTACTGTGTTGTTCATGATCCGTAGGCGATGCAGTGCCCATCAAGTCCATCTGGCTTTGAGGCCAAGATGTGTCCTGTGCCGATCAGTGGTCGTTCTCCCGGGCGGCGAAGAATACGCTGCGCGAGGATGGGCCGCAGGGCTGCTTTGGAGAGCGTCAGAGTTCGAACTCTGGGGCAGAATCAGAGTTGCAAAAACCCTTGCAGAGGGAAGGAAGGACGTAAACCCAAGACTCAACCTGTCGACCAGGCCGTCCAGTTCCTACGCGATCAGGCGGGGCTAGGCCCCGAGGCTCCCACGAGCCAGGCGGGCTCCCATCTTGCAGACATGGCAGGTCGACAGCAGTGCGACAGCAGTTCTTGCGTTCGGTTGATCAGGATGGAGTTTGGGTTCCGTGCACCAAGTATTGAGTAGTGGTAGTACGAATAATATCAGTTGTCCAGTAGATAGCTTGAACTTGAATTTGAGTTTGGAAGTTCCCCCTGGTCTACGACACTTGCATCTTGTTGCTTGTTGATCAAAGTCTCCGACACCCCTTCGACTCGGTAGGAGATGCCTCCGCCAGGCCAACAACAGCAAAGTTCTGGGAGACCTGGCGGTTTGGATGGAAGCCCCAGGCCAAGTCGGGAATACTGCCCGGGCCCACCTCGCCCTTTTGCGGAATCGTCATCTGTGTCACCTGCCCATTTGCCCATGACCAGCGACAGGGACGGAAGATGCCGAGCCCGACTTGGAGGCACTCGATCTGATGGGAAGAGCTACGAACACAATGGGCGATTGGGCTTTCTTAGGCACTGGACTGGAAAAGGCAATTGTAATTGCTTGCTGTGCAGCACTTCACTTCTTCTTGAAGGCTTGTGGAGCTTGTGAGTTCGGGCGTCGTCGTGGTCAGGGCCGTGCCACCTCCATACTTGAGGTTCTGCCGTGCAGTCTCGAAGTATACAAGACTCCCAGTAGAGTCTCTAGAAAAATGGTTCGAAGCGGGCCAGACCTACGGCTAGTGCCAGCTGCCGTTGCTGTTGCCCTTCCCAGAGCATCTCTCAGCTAAGCCGCACAACCCAGAACCGGAGAACTGGAGGCACATCTGAATTTTGTGCTCGACTCGGGTGTAGACTCTCGGCCAGATCTTTTTGAGTTTTCTGTCGTTCCTTGGCAGTTGAAAGCATGCTGCAGGTTGAGGCGGTTGCTTTTGCACGGGTAGGTTCAGGCTCGGCAGTTCCAGATTCCACCCGGCATGTGGGGAGCTCAACCGCTCCCCCATCCGACGCAATTGTGGTTTACACAAAGTGGACGAGTCAACTGGCTGGCGAGCATCTCTCTGAGGTATTGATTGCGATTATCCAAGTTGATTAACTACAATGTTGTCATCGCTGAAGGGCTACGTGTCCTTGGCCCGACTTTCAACGTCTCTGTGACACTGCCGCTGCAGCGGTTTCTCGTCCTGGCTGCTGCATGTGGAGTATTCGAAAGCATTAGTCAGCTGATCATCCATCGGAAGCTTCAGGATCTTTTGGGACTCTACCGGGCAGCTCCGGAGCGGTTTACGGCGGATGGGAAGCCAAAGCCTCAGCCTCTGACGTCACTACTCGACGACCATGGACGTATGATGCAGGTCATGCATACCAAAGGGTTCGTTAACTGGACCGGGTGGTTGCCTTGGAGTTCGCGCTCGCATTATCAGCATCGTCGTCATAGTTTAGTATCGCTATCGTCTCCATCATCATCTCGTTCATGAGCATCATCGGCAGCAGGATCATCATGGTGTGCCAGGGTGTATTACACAGTAGTTATGAAGTCGCTGATGGCAACAAAGAGGAGACTTAAGAAGGGGGCGCAGGAGCAGGACGAGGAGAAAGTTGAAGTTATTGCGACGGAGATGCTACCTGTAGTGGCGATGGTGAGGATGAGATGAGGACGGGAAGGGCTTGGGTTTAAAGGCTCTCGGCTTTTGAGGTTCTCGGTTTTGCGGTTTGCGGATTTGGGGTGTTTCGGTTTAATAGGGTTATTGGGTTTAGGGTGTTAAGTTCTTAATTGGTTTAGATGTGATGTTTTAGTGTTGGTGCAGGAATCCGCGCTGCGGTTGTTTCCAGTGCGCGATTCCGTTTTGTGGTGCGCAAATCGGGCTCCACCTAGCAGTGCGCTGAGGCCTCTCAACCTCCAAGACTTCGGGGATCTCTTCCTGGGGCCACTGGCAGACTTCGCCGAAGTGGCGCGTGAGGGCCTGGTGCAAGAGGACTAGATCTTTCTGGGTTTAAGTCGCAGCACATCGCCGCATTTGCCGTAGAGAGTGGAGAGTGCCTGCAGCTTGCATGAACTGCAAGTCTTGGCCGACTCTTTGCCACTGTTGCACATGCGGTCCGGTGGTGGAATAAAGTTCTCATGAAGGACAGAAGCAGTATGTGTCTTGCGTCTCAGGCTGTGAGAAGGTGCGCATGGTGTGGGGCGATGGACAACACACTCAGCAATGTGAAGACGGTTACTGTCTGGAACGGCAACGAATAGCTGATTGAACAAATTGGAGCAGTCGCGCAGGCAGAGAGAGGGCAAGTTCAACTGTTGGCAAAAGAACAAAAAGAAGCTGAAGGCAAGCGTAGGACCCCGTGTTCTACGAGTCACGAGGACCGTGGAGTTACACTGTAGATTCTGCAGATCACTAGACAGCAACAGCCGATGTCTCAACACACGGCTCTGTCACGGAGGCACGAATTCGTATGAGGAAGTGAGCACATGACGAACTTACTGCATGCTGTGCTTGTTGCGGAGCACACTGTGAGGTGCGGTAAGCAGTTTCAGCACAAGTGGCTCCCAAGAGTGCGAAGCACTTGTCTGAAAGGAGTCCAAGGCAGAACCGGACCGAACAAGGCAGGAAGGACGTTGGTTTGGGGGGAACAGTTGGAGCTTCGGGGCCTCAGCGGATTTGCGAAGACCTGAAGAGCAGTTCCCAGCGCGAATCCAGGGCTCCTATGCGAATTGCACAGGCCCTTCCCGATACCGAAGCTTCTTCCACGATGTCCGGATGGCCTCTTGCTGGCATTAGCTAAGTTCATGTAGCTCCCTTTCTTCGGGCTTCTGCTCTGACCGGTGTTATGTAGGGAAGCCAGGCACGAGGCTTGCATGAACGAAAGTTCATCAGAGAACCATCCGACAAGACCATTCATCCGAAACTGTGAACTACAGTAGCACGTCGCTCAGAAGTTTGTCCGGCTATTGCCGCTCCTGCATCCCCGCTTCGGATGCGAAGCCCGGCCCGAAGGCATGCCGGGGTTTACGGTTTGGGAGCTGCAGGCTGCAGAGCCTTCAAGCCAACACCCAGGTTTTCGAGCGCACTTTAAGCCCGCACCCATGAAGCCGATCCACGGACGCGGCCGCCCGGATGCAGCCTTATCAGTCCAAGCTGAGCTGCGGGGTCGCAAGGTGTTGCTGACAAATAGGTCTCTGCCCGAACGAAATTGGAGTGAGTAGCGAGTTCGCTTTGGCAATCACAAGAGCATCAACAGCATCCCCAACTCCAACGACAACAGTTGCAAGGGACAAAGCAATACAGAAGCACCAGCGACAACAACTATAGCAAGAGCAGGAGGAGCAGCAGCAGCAACAGCCACCCCCACGAACACGACGATAACGACACGACCAGGACCACGACGAAGCCGACGGCGACGACGACGGCCACTACTACGGCAACAGCAACACCTGTACAAGCAGCAGCTGCAAGAAGAACAACAGCAACATCATCAGCAACACGAACAAGAGCAAGAACAACACTCCAAGCCTGCATAAGCGCGCGCAGGGATATGTGACGGCAATGTACGTATTGCGTGACCACCGTAAAAACCGATGAAATCGGCATGTCGGTTTTGCGCATTTACGTGGGGTTGGAGCCAAGAACAAGAACAACAAAACAACATACTGAGAATATTGAGAAAAACCAACACCACCTTCATCACCACCCCCCCCACAACTACAGTTTGCACCACAACCACAATCACACCGACAATGACGACCACAACCACAGGGACAACGACGACGACGACCACCACCACCACCACCGCCGCAGCAGCAGCAGCAGCAGCAGCAGCAGCAGCAGAAACGACAACAGCAACGACAACAACCACAACAGCACCACCACCACCACCACCGCCACCACCGCCACCACCGCCACCACCGCCACCACCGCACCACCACCGCCACCGCCACCGCCACCGCCACCGCCACCGCCACCACCACCACCACCACCACCACCACCACCACCACCACCACCACCACGACCGTCAGCAGCACCAGCACCAGCAGGAGTAGCAGCAGCAACAACGGCAGCAACAGCAACAGCAACAGCACCAGCACCAGCACCAGCAGCAACAGCAGTTGCGGCAGCAGCAACATCAACATCAACAACAATACCAGCAGCAGCAGCAGCAGCAGCAGCAGCAGCAGCAGCAGCAGCAACCACAACATGCCGTACCAATTGCGGAAAAAGCAACAAGACCAGCAGCAGAGGCACCAGAGACACCACCTTCAGCAACAGCAACAAAAACAGTTCGTCTCGATGTAAGGCTCCAAATTGGATTATCATTGCGTTTTTTTTGACGGCCTTGTCTTGGCCAAGGTTCCAAGGGGGGTGCAACAGCACCGCATGGCTCCAAGGCCATTTGCCATTACGCTAAAACTTCCCGTTCGTGCACACTGATACGCTAGACTTATCCGGTCATCTTCTGTCGGTGCGAAGGCAAAAGGATTGGGTTGAGTTCTGAATTGGATGCTTCTGTGCAGAAGAGTGCGCCAATGCGTCTGCTCGTCGTTGATCAGGTGAGGAGCACGCACGAGGACTCAATCGTAGTTGGTAGCAGTTGACTTGAAGGTTGATGAGGTACGAAGCAGTGGTGTAACGGTCCCCAGACGACTGCTTTGGAGCTAGCTCAGTGCTCGACTCAACCAAAATTATCTGTCAGCGGTCTTTTGATGACAGATTTCGTGCATTCGAAGAGAGGTCATGTTGCGAATGACAAGCCTCTTGCAGCAGGACCCACGGCGCATGCAGAAGCCATTGCAGCCGTTTCCAGTGGATCCTCGCCCTTTGCACACCTTGCACGGTTCCTTGGTAAATCTCAAGCTGAAATCAAGTGGTGCCAGTAGACTTGAAGCCTTGATGCTGGGCAGTGGACTGGAGTCTAGACCTGGCAGCCGGCGACCTCCCCGGCAGTGCTCGCAAACTCTGTGTTGTATGTCAAGTACCCCGAAGATCCCAGAGCCCTACTGACACATAGTGTACATCCCTTATACATTTGTTTCCTTAAACCTCAAGATCAGGCTATTCTCCTGGGCCCGTCGGCGGCTACAGCCACCACACTGCCTTCCCAACGGCCCCGCTGCTCGGCTGAGACCAAGAGATCTGGGTGGGAGTTTGGCTTTGGCTTGGGCGCTGCCTTGGAGCTCAGATGGCTTCGTGTGTTAGGGTGGAGCTTGGAGGACCGCAACTTTCTCGTCCCCGAACGAGGGCCTTAAACTTCTTCGTAGACCTGACCGCAACGCACGGCTGTTGCAATCTGAAGCCATCTGAAGCTTGCGGGCCACACAGCTTCGAGTTGTCACAGTCGCTGTAGTATTGCCAATCGAGGTTCGGCACACCGCCAACGGCTAACATTTTTGGGCAGCGGCCCGGATGGATCATGGGACTTCAATTCCAGGTTGTTTCAGCTCTACTACACCCCCGCTTCCCCATGAGCTGCGCCAGCTTGGACGATAGCATCCAAATCTTCCGGCAACCTTCTGCCAGGAAGGTAAGGTCCCAGGATTTGTTGTAGTGATTCTAGTACTATTCCCTTTTGCTTCGTGCAGTTGTGTGTGTGTGTGTGTGTCCAGATATGCGCAGTTACATACATGTATACATATATAGATACATGAATGTACATATCTGCGCGTCTCGAGGGACTATGCTTTCAAAACGATGTGAAACGACAACCCCTGAGTTCTTCTCGAGTCTCGACACCCGCTCGCATCTGCAGCAATATGATTGCATAATAAACGCCCTTGGTCTTCGCGCTCTCTCTGCTCCCCCGGCTTC
This sequence comes from Symbiodinium sp. CCMP2592, assembly GCA_905221615.1. Taxonomy (NCBI): domain Eukaryota; class Dinophyceae; order Suessiales; family Symbiodiniaceae; genus Symbiodinium; species Symbiodinium sp. CCMP2592. The sequence continues at coordinate 751,912 of CAJNDT010001324.1, forward strand.
TCGGTCCTAAGCCTGTCGCTGTCCACGTAGCTTGAGGCCCTCACCAGCTTGGACTGCGAACGTCCGGTGCCAACACAGACTCCCGCTCTGTACTTCTGACATCGAAGTTCGTGGTTTTGTCGATGCTGGGCTCCGGAGGGTATGCCAAAGTAGCACGTCAGCTACCCAGGGTTGCAGAAGAGCTCGACAAATGCTAAGGCGGCAAGAGCCCCTGCTGCTTGTGCTGCTTCCGGTGTCAGACGGGGGAGGAACATCCTGTAAGGTTTGTCTAGGGAAATCTTGCGGATGTTTCGAAAGCCGAGCCAAACCCTCAATGTGCTTGAGGCCCAAAGCTTAGAAGCATTGCAAAAAGAGTGCGCTTGAAAGCATTTTGGCCCAAGGCACGCGGATGGTTTCTCTTGCTGGGAAACAAGCGCCCTCTCCGTCTTGGGATTTTGGAGGGCTATACAGCTTTCTACCTTCGTCTGATTTAGGGATACGTTCATTAGCTCCGGCCACGTGGTGCGTGCAGACTGCGCCGGTCCCCTTCTCAGGCCAGCCAAGCTGCTCGCCAGTCGGGACCGCTGAGCCGGGCGGAAGAGCCCGAGTCCGGGCGCCCAGTACTGAAAACATCAAAACCGTCGATACGGCCTTTCCTCCGCTAAAGTCCACAGGTTTGAGAATGTCTGGAATCGCCTCATGAATCAGTTTACGTTGAGGCTCCTCATCACAGCGCCTGTGTAAAGCCCAGCATGGAGCGAAAGAACTGAAGCCTTCCGAAGCCGAAGGGTGCAGCGAGTGCAGCCCCTCCCGGCTGATGACCCCTTCGCACGGACACCGCCGCTGTCTCCACGAGAGCTGCTCGGCAAGCTCTGGCTGCCCTTGCTCTGTGCGCTCGACTTCCGGTAGGTTTCGAAGTTATGCACAGGCGCTCAGCAGTGTGGAGCAGACACATGCAGACACAATCCTGGGTTTGGAGTACCATACTTGAATACTTTTGTTGGTACCTGTTCCTTCAAGGAACCATGATGAAATACACGTCTATACTTTTTTCTCTCCCTGCTTACTCCAAAGTCCAGCAATGGGGTGGATTGTCCCAAAACGTCCCGAGCACAAAGCACCGACAAAAGCTCCTGATTCAAGTCCATGAAACTGCCTGAGGTCCTTTCCGCGACTACTCGAGGTTCCCGACCAGCCTGCTGCCTCATGTAGTACGTACGGCTTTGTCCACGAGCTTGGCCAACATGAGCACATCCGTGCTCCGTGAACTACTATATACTGTCAGATGCAGACTTGTGAAAGTCTGGTTCTGCTAACACTAGGTTGTTGTGCAGAAGCCTACTAATCCGTTTAGAATCCGTTTCGGATGCATGGGGGAATGCGTTTGGTAATCCGTTTCGAATGCATGCTCGTTTGCAGGTCCGTTTTGGATGCGTTTTGAATGCGTTTTTTGGATCCGTTTTGGGGTCCCGGGGCTTGGGGCACCAAACGGATCCAAAACGGATCCAAAACGGATTTAAAAACGGATCCCTCTCAAGAAATTAGTGGTTTCGGCGACCCGCCGGGGGGACCCGTCTGGGGGACCCGCCTGCGGACCCGTCAGGGGCTCCATCTGGGGCCCGTTGCAAATTCGTTTTGGGGTCCCGGGGCTGGGGCCCCAAACGGATCCATCCAAAACGGATCCAAAACGGATCCCCAAACGGATCCCCAACGGATCTGAACGCATATTTAGGAAATTTAGTATTTCCAGAGTTAGCAGGCAACAGATTTTCACAAATGCAGACAAGAAGCACGTGTTCTCCAGGGCTTGTAGTAGCATCGTATAGCTACGTGTTCGTTCGCTTGCAGAGTGAGTCTTTCCCACTAGTTGGCATCATTAAGCAGCAGATCGGCTTCAGGTTGTGCCTGCATCACGCATCTTCAATTCCGGACTGCAGCTACAACCTTAGATTAGCCTAGACTCTTCTGAACGTGCGACACCGACAGGTCAGAAGGAACAGCAACATGTCGAGTACAGCGGGATGCCCCGCCCCCCCGGCTTTCCATGTTCACAGCCCAAGCGAAACCCCACCGCACCCCTCCCGTCAGGTGATCTCGGCGGGAGGCCCTGCTCAGGTGCAAATAGGGCCGCCCGGAATTTAAGATTGCACACGGAGCATCACCCAAGATCCAACACGATAAGTACGCGCAAGTCGGGGGTTTCAGTCTCCCAAGACATGTCGTAGGTCGGTTGTTACTGCCAAGGGTACAGGTCAACAATGACAAACATTTGTCACAGCGACAGACAGGTTATGCATTGACATGACAGGCAACGGAAGGTCTAGATATCCCACAACATACCAGGACGCAGTCGGTTCGGTTTCATAGGGCACGGTTCGGTTCATCGGTTCGGTTCGCAAAAGATTGGTAGAATGGTTGAAACGGTGTGCGGTTTCTTTGGTCGGGTCTGTGAGTTTTCTCCCCGCGATGCCTCGCGTTTCGGCGGCCGCGTGCAGGGGAGTTGATTTTTTGGAGCGTTTACATGTAGCGCTAAAAGCCGTGAAAAGCCCGAGCATGGGGGGAGTTGCTTTTCATTCTTTTTGAGCTCTTGGGGCTTAAAGCCGCGAAAAGACGACTCCCCCGTGTTTCGGCGGCCCGAGTGCGGGGAGTCGCTTTTTCTGAGCTTACCGACTATTCAGCGATGGGGTTTGGGGAGTGGTGTGGTAGTCTGGTAGTTGCTTGGTATCGGTGCGGTTCGGTGTCGATGTTGGGATTCGAGCCCAAGCCCGTGACTGCACAATTACCCTTTGCACCTGTCTGGCGGCTCCCGCGGAGGCCTCAAAGGTCCCTTAGACAAGCCCGGGAAAGGGGTTGGGCGCTCGGAAACTTCAATCGCGAGCGTTTTGAGCTTTTCATGGGCTGAGAACTCGAAAATGAGCGCGTTCGTAGGACGGTAAACAGACAACTTTCTTGAGCGACGGAGCAGGCTACGAACGCCCCTTGCTCCCCAGGCCCCAGCCCCAGCCCAGGAACCCAGACCTGCTAACAGACGACGTGAAGCTTGGAACATGGCGCCGGCAAAAAGAGCAGAGTGTAGTACTTGTCATGTTAAGAATATCGTGTCTTCTTATCGCGGTCACAAAAAACTGACATGGTTACAAAATTACACACATCTGGCGCGGCTACACCCCACCCTCAAGAGGCATGTGTCATAGCATGGCACCAGGAACACGAATCTCCCAAAAGGTTCAAGTTTTGAGGCTTTTGAGGCTTCGAGGCTTGTGGCCGCGCAGCTCCTTGCATTGCAGGCCTGTGCTTTCCAAGCTGCCTCACCGAGCTTTGCAGGGCAGGGGGCCTGGGGACTCGTTGACATGTAGGCTGCAGGCTTGTTTGAGAATTTCCACGCTCCTTGAGGCACCTACCGGCCACATCGCCGTCGGCTGCTTACATATGTGGAAGTAGATCCAGACATGTCGCCGCACGCACTGTCTCCTGGTCTTGAGCACCTATCAAGTTTGTGCTTCGAGGGCGACTAGTGCGGGTTGCTTTAATGATGGGAGTGTTTGTCTCCTCTTCGTAAACCAGTGGCGAGCGTCGCAGCAATCTAGAAAGGGACGCCATACTTATAGCAAAAGAGCCAGTCAGAACTCGCATGCCGAAGCAGCACAGAGCATGTAAATTGCTCCAAGAATCCGAGTCTTCGAACTTCCAAGCTTCACAGCCACTGCTCGCGCTGGTGAGACCTGCTGAAGGCCAGGATCGGCACTGCTCACCGGCCTTGGCCCCTACCAGCCACTTGGCGTGGCTTCAGACCAGAGCTTCAGCATCATTTGGCATCTGCGGGTTGCAGGACATATGGTGCACGATCTTGTGCTCAGAAGTCGCCCAGGTCGGCTCGCCCCATGAGCTGCGTCGGCCTCCCAGTCCCTCTCAGTTTCGTTCCCCAAGCGTCGGAAGATGAGGCTGGCCGCTCACCAGAGCCGCTGCACGCCGGTCCTCGCAGAGCGCAGGACAGGAACATCCCGATGTCCCAAGTTCGGGATAAAAAAGTAGCAGCTTCACGGAGTTGGTATGGTGCTGAAGGTGTGGAGCATGGGTGCAGAAGCTCAAGCTAAATGATGGTCGCCAGCTTGGCGAGAAGTGGACTCGTGGCCAAGCCATCTCCAATTGAGTCGAGGTAGTAGTCTGGCCAGTTCTATGATCGACGGAGAGTAGTGACTCTTGCGAGAACCAACTGTTCGTGGAGTCAGAGCTCAATACTTCCTACTTTGGGTGCCTGGTTACGAGCGCATTGCGATCTGAACCGCTGCATGTATTTCGTCGGATCTTCGACCGACGCCGGTACGCACCGTGCCCTATAGTTGTTAAGGGAGTTAGCTTGTTGCGTACGACCTGTGCATAGCGCAATGGAGACTTGTTTTTCGGGGTCGGCGTTTGGATCCTTGCCGGACAGGCTGGTGTCGTAATTACAGACTATAATGTTGAACGGAAGTCGGTATGACCCGGCCCTGTCGTCACCCTGAGCACGGCAGGTTCCCGAGAGCTTGTTGCTGCCCTGGCCGTAGCCGCGGCCCCTGTAGTCCACAGCGTGTTTGAGGCTTGGGCGTTCTTTGAAAGGGCTGAAGCCTTCATGGGCTTGTTTGGATGTTCTGCAGGCTTGGCACTGGAGGCGGGAAGTAAAGACTTGGTATTCCCGCTGGGGACCGGGAGGCATGGTCTGAAATCTGCTAAGGCTGCTAAGTGCCAAACAGTTGCCAGCGCCAGCGACCGTTTACCGTGGGTCTCTTGCGGCCCGAGTCATCTGGGAGCAACACAGCGGCTAATGCAGCACCGGCTCAATGCAGCAGCCAAATTTCCCCGAGAGTCGAGTTAAGACCGAAGCAGTACAGTCACTGACAGTCACTAAGCCAATGACACCGAAAGCCGAAAGCCTTCGACTGACACGGCCCGGCCGGCACCGGCATGCCAGTGGAAGCAGGCAGGGTTGAGGGCGAGGATTTGGGGGCTCCGAATCTCGACTTCTACAAGTTGTGCAAAGCCCTGCGCAGAAAGCTGCTGTTTACGAACTATGAGGTTACCAAGGTTACGCTGCTAGAAGCAGGAACACAGGCATTTGGGGAAATCTATAACAAGTGCTTATTGTAGAGCCTTGGTCCAGGCATGCGCCTCTGTGCGCACAAAGGGCGGGAGATGCGCGCGAGCGAGAGCTATGCAATCATAACTTTAGGGGCGAACTGCACAGTACCTGACCTCATGGGCAAACACGTCAAGCTTTGCGAGCCCGTGAAGACAGGCAACAGAACGCGTGCCTGTCTACGATAAGGGCACCCCTTAAGCCCTGCGAAAGACGAGAAGACAGGCTTGTTGATGCCGCAATTTTCCGATCGCGTTTTCCTCCTCAAGTGCACACCACGAGCTCGTGGTCATCCCAAGGCTTCTAACCCACAGAATGAGAAGTTTTGTGCCGGTGACCGCTGTGCCTCCGGACGCACTCCCCTCGAACACTTCAGAAGGAAGGCGAGGACCTACCTTTTTCAACACGAGCAATCCCAAAGAACATCGCGAGCTTTCAGCTATGACCCCCCCCCAGGAGCAAAGAAAGAGCCAGCGAGGTAGACCATCCAATGACTAGCGCATTTGCATCAGGCGTGCTTCTTCCTCCTGGGAGCGTCACAAATTATTCTAGGGGCTGCGCCCACGGGCGGGCAGCGCAGAGAGCAGCCTGAAGTGAGAGTTTGGGTTCGGCTTCTGTTTGCCCCTCCTCTTGCCCTTTCAGCCTTCGTCGGCCCTCCATGTAGCCAGCACCCCCCGTCCGCCAGACCCCGCTGATGCTGATGATGCGCGCCCTTTGGGGGCTTCCGCAACCCACTCAAAAACTTGGGAGTTACGACTTCGCGCCCACGTCGCGCCGCCGGCGCCGGTTGCGGGCGCCCGAGGGCTCATGATGCTCGCCTGGGGTCGTCCGCGACGGCCCCGAAACCCGCCACACCGCGGGGAATGGCTGCGAAGCGCGTGCGCGTTCCGAGACGCCTCCGGGCCCGGCCCCGCGCGGCCCGAGGGAGAAACGAGGGTCCGATGATGCGGGGTCCGGGGCGGGTCGGCGGCACAGGCGGTCGTGGCTTTCTGCTTCGCAGACGAAGCCCATTCGTCTGAGCCATAGCTCAGTCCATACAGGGCAGCGAAGCGCTGCCCGATTTAAGAGCCTCCGGCTCAAGCCGCCGACCCCGTGGGCGACAGACCAGAAGCCGAATGCACTTGTACAGGCAAAGTCGTTTGGTGTCCGCGAGGCCCGTAGGTTTAGTTCTAGAAGGAGACGCCAAGATGGGAAGTCAAAGCCTTACCGCAGGACCTAAACCCGAAACCTAAACCGTCCTGAAACCCTATGTTCAACACCTTTAGAACCGTTTAGGGTTAGGGTTTCAGGCACAGTGGTCCTAAACCCTCAAGCCGACAAGCTTCACTGGTGCTTCTAAGATTGTGAGACTAAACGGGAACCTTCAAGTTGACAAGCTTCGCTGGTGCGCTTCTAAGATTGTGAGACAAAACGGGGGGAAGAGGCGGAAGCACGCGAGGCTGCGCGACGATCACGCGAAGTAGGAACAAGGAGCACTTTGGAGCGGAGATGCCAAGGTTGAAGAGGAAGAGGTTAACACCTCCAAGCCCATCGAAACCCATCCAACACGCCGCCAGGGTCGGCGGATCAATCGCCCATGCCCGCCTTTCCCAAAAATCAATGGCCAGAATCACAAACCAATGTCTCAGTTTCAAATGTCTCAATCACATCGCCGAGGTGTGAACGGCGTAGAACTGCACGAATCCTCTAGCGACACCCAGGCCCATCGCCGAAGTTCGTCGAAGGCAGTTAGTTTTTCCAAATTTAATGAACTCTGTCGAAGCAACGTTGCCCCATTTGTGTCACCCTCTGGGGCTCACCACACTACTGAAGGCGAGGTCCAGAAGACGGTCACGGACAAGTGGTCTCAAGGGGAACGCCGGAGCCACTTAGGCCAAGGAAGCCGTCAACACCAGGAAGGCAACGGAAACAAAACATTCCACCGTTGCATGAATTAAGCCTGTGAGACAAAACACACACGCCCAAGCAAACAGTAGCCGGGCGGAGGAAGTTACCACTACCGCGGGGAACGGGTCGGAACACCCAGCAGACGATGTGCACGTAGTGTGCATTGTGACATTTCATTGCTATGTAATTAGATCAGCCCTTACCAGCATGCGTAAGCAGGTACTGGACAAGCAAAGGAGTAGCTATGAATGGACGGCTTCGATGTTGCTACCAGATCGGACCCTTTCGAACAAGGTAGACCCTCAAAATGTGCCTCTGCAGCAGGCGAGGTTGCTGGCGACCGATTCTGCACTGCAGAGGGTATCGTCATTTTCGAGGGCAAGCCGCACAAAGAGAAGGCAGTCGGCCGAAGATTCTGACCTGCGTGACGGAATGTTTCACTAAGTGGCCTCCTGAGGGAGGCTTAGGGCCTGGGGCAACATGTGGTGCAGGATGCTTAGGCGTGAACAAATAATCCTGACGCGCGGGCTGATATCTTGAGCAGATTCGCGCGTGGAAGCCACGAACAAAGAAGCTAGCTTTGCTACCGTAGTGCCCACATCCGCACCCGAGCAAACAGGTTCTCTACGGCAACCTCCTTTGGGATGGTGCCCTTTCGCTGTGTCGGTTTTTTGCATCGGAATGGTCTCCTGCGGTGGCCGGCCTGGGCCTCTACAATCCGCGAGCGCATACTTCTGTGTGTAGTATAAACAGCATAATAATTACCAAATTACCAGTATCAATAGTATAGATAATTACCAGAGACATCTAGGTATGCATGAAATCTAGGTCGAAAGATACCATGGTACTTATACCACAGACATCATTCCACCGCTCAATCCTCAAGTCTGATCGTTAAACTAAACATGACTTGAAACCTGATGATTGTTGACATCGTGTCACGTCACATGATACTAGGTCAAACAATGATACCTTCGTCGTTCAGGACCTCCACTACTATTTCCTATCATGTCGCATCATGTACTGCTGTCTCAATGAATGAAAGCTTCCGGGCTTACTACTGCATGTTTGTATGTCCGGACCAAGATGAGCTTGCATGAAGAGCATAAGCGAGGCACGCATCGGGGCTTTGGCTTTGGGAACCATTCACTCCGAAACAGCTGATCGGAGAAGGGGCATAGGGCATAGCCGGCATATCGTTTTCGTTTCAACCCGTCGCGGAATGCCGGGCTTTGCACTCTGCACTGCCCACAAACTTCGTGCAGCAAAATTTAAAGCAAACCTTCTGCCCACGACAAGCAGCAGGACAGGCCCCTCACACCAAAATCTTCCTCTGCCCTCTCTTTCTCAGGCAAGTCTGCCCTTGAGCTGGGAGCTGGTACAGGCTGCGGGATTGAAAATGCAGGGCTGAGTAATGACTGTATTGATGATCACTGGAGCTTCCACCACTTTCATTGGCTCGCTTCTCTCAAACGGCAGATGCTGGTAAGGCCAGATACTTGCTGTTCCAAGCGATGCTGATGCAGGAGTCGTGGGCCTGACGCTGGGCCATCTCGGCGCGGCCTGCTGGCTTCACTTTATGCACACAATGCCATGGCGGTAATACAGCTGCAGCATGCCTGTTTTCCCAACACTCCGCCCGGACTCCCTTTGATCAGAGCGAAGGCTCCGGTCTGCATCACCGACTCGGAGAAGGAGTTGATACCGTTGATGGAGCAGAACATCCAGGTGTCAGCCGTAAGTCAGGAATCAGGAAGTCTGCTGCAGACCGTCACCAAATCCTGCAGGCCAACAGCCTCGGTTCCTGCACCATGGCCCGCCGCCTGGATTGGGGCGATGAGACCAGCTACATCCGCGAGCCGCTGCACTGAAGAGTCGATGACGGAAGGGGCAGGCAGAAGGCAGACGAATGCGATGAGACCACCTCCTGCTGTGCAAGCCTCGAATCTGAGCCGCCCTGGCCCGTCTTAGGAAGCCCGACCTCCTTGTCGCAGCTGCACCTTGGCCAAAGATAACGTGGCCGTGAGCTCCAGACAGAACCCTACAAGCCCCGACACAGGACGTGCTCTACGAGGGTGTCTCTTGCCTGCATCCTAGTCCAGCGTGGACGATGTCGTTGAGGTCCTGGGGTTTAGGAATTCAGAGGTCCAGCGTCCATAGATTTTGCGACGGCGACATATTACCAGCTGCAGCGCTCGGAGACTGCCTCGACTCATATTCTTGTGCTTTGTTTGGGTAGCCCCGGGATCCAGAGTCGTAGCCTAGGCTGCTCGTGTGAGAGGCCGGATCGATCATGAAACCAAGGCAGCCGTGAGGTTAGTTGGGGCACACGCGGCTCATTAGTTCACAACAGCTCGCACCTCTCACAGACACCAGGACGGAAGTCTGTTTGCCAGAGCCGTAACTGGACATCTTGGTATGCGCTCCGAGGCCATCTGAATGCCGCGGGCTCTGTCTTTGGGACGATCTTAACAGCAAGGGTTGCAAGAGTAAACAGGTTCTAGTCACTTAGAATGGATTTGGATGTTTCATCAGCTGTAGGCCCCGGAAAGATCCTTGGACCAGCCGGTGCTTTGGAGCTCCGTTGATGTGGGTTTTTGCAGTGTATGCCTATGTGGCCTCATGCCGCCAGGGAGTCCCGAATCTGAAGCGGTCTGCCTGTGGGGAAAGGCGTACGTGGCCAACCACCACAACCCGAAGAAGTGCGAGGCAGTGGGCTTTCGTCGTTCACTTTCTGATCAGTGGGCATCTTCTTCGACTAGCCGTGACTAGCCGTAGCCAGCTGAAGGTAAAACCAAAGCCCCACTGTAGGGTCGGGCATCATCCTCCGGGTGCCCTCAGACTGGTGCCCTTGGACCTGATTTCCGCCGTCCCCAAGCTCGCAGGCAACCCTCGGCTTTCTGAGAGCCGTCCTTGAGCAAGGCATGGAGGTGCAGAGACTCGAGGACCCTTGCAGAGCCTATCGATCACTGACGTGCACTGACACTCTGCAGGACGCCGAGGGCTTCGCCCTGGGCTGCCTCCAGGGTCGAAGCGGCTTTCGGGATGCCCGCTTCGTTTCGCTTGGCCGAGATGTTGAGGCGATCCGGCTTCGGATCGGAGCGGCCGAGTCAGTTGTGTTGTTTGGGCTCTCTGCCTTGTCAGGCCGCCCTTCTTTCTGTTCGGGATGCCAGATTCCGCGAGCAGGAGCTGAGCCCGATGAAGCCCCTAGTCAGAAGAGAGAGAGAGAGAGAGAGAGAGAGAGAGAGAGAGAGAGAGAGAGAGAGAGTGAAAGCGCTGCTCCTCTTTGGCTGAGTGCAAGCAAGAGAGAGAGTGGGGTTGCAAGCGCGCGGGCCGCGAGGACTGCTCGCGTCTCATACCCCAGAGCAAAGCAAAGACAGAGACACACACACACACACAACTTTTACCTGCATGCTGTATTACTTGTCTCGCCTAAGGCTTGTGCCCTGCAGCTGCCGTCATCATAGGTCCTTCATACTAGCGCGGTTCGCTTCAACTACCAGGCAGCTTTCAACAGTGTTCAGATTTGGTGGCTCCCTGGGCTAATGCTCACAGTGATTGGGTTATTGCCTGCTTTTGGCTGCATCAAAATGTGGTGATGAGTGGAAGAGGTTTTGAAGAGGCGCAGAGGCTGTCATCGACTCGACACTGCGTAGATCCAGGCACATTCAGATCTTCCGCCTCACATGGCGGCGCACCTCCTCACTTTGATGTTGAGGCATCCCTCTTGCACTTGGCACCTGGGCCAGCAAGCAGAGATCGTCCGCGATTCTGTTCACAGGCATGTGTGGTGCCAACAGAATCAGAGGGAAATGATCGGGCACTGTAGTGAGGCCACGGCTTTACAGGTTACGGGAGACTGTCCGTGTCCAGGTCTGGCCGGGCCGCAGGTGGGTTTGATTGGGCTTCGTGTTCCGCCTCAGTGCTGTAGTATGATATGAGATTGTACCTGGCGGTGCATAAGGCAGTTCAGTGAAGCGACGAAGACCTGGAGCTGCATCGGGAACGCTGCACGACCAGCTGGCCTTCAAGGCCATGTTTTCGAACGCATGCAGGACGATTGCTGCAAGCCAGATGCGGTCAAGGGTGCAGGCGCGACTAGCTGCGTCCGGGACACCTCATGTTTACTCTTTGTTTACTGTGCTGAGCTGCAATACCTACATTTACGTAACATGGACAAAGCAGCTTTGGCTGGCACGTAGCTGTCAGTTGATCCTTTTTTGCTTCTGCGGAAGGTCAGTGTTCGACGGCTTCGACGACAGGATCGCTAGAACGGTCATCGCGCTGGCAAGGCTGAGCCTCCCGCTTGGAGAGCTGACGGCGCAAGAGACCAAAACGCTCAGCAGAAACAAGTCCGTGTGACAATGTGTGATCGTGTGTCAGCTTCGTTGAACTGCTCCAGTATGCTCCAGTGCTCCCGTACGGCCTTCAGACCCGGATACTCCGAGGTGACTACGCTGAAGATCGTCTGAGCGATAAGGCGAGTTGCCAAATGTGGGTCGGGTCGGCTTGTATCGTCATCAATTACTGACGTTCTTCTTCAACACTGATCCTTGCAGCCGTCGTAGTCCATACGTACCTTGCCCTCGTCATACCTGTGTCTTAAGCGTGCTGGCTTTCATACCAACCACGAGTCGCTTGAGTGACTCAGGTTGGTATCGATGCAGTTTGGTCGTTTTCGCAGCTAAATGTTTGAAGATCTCTTCAGCAGTCAGGCGTGGATCCAGCACACCCCGTGGTTTCCGATCTATGCTTCATTGAAACACTGGCTAGGAGGCTTAGGTGAAGTTTGAAATCTGCCTGGTACAGACCATCCAGCTAAGTAGCCAATCCGAATGATTAACTGTCAAGGCTCTTGCTTCAAAGCAATCCATGGGTGTGGTGTTTGTGGCTCGTGTAGGCCTCCATGTGGAAACCGGCAGTGCAATTGTCCATGGCCACACCTCTGTTGGAAGGGCCTGATTCATTTAAAGCAGGACTTCTGCTTTCTCCAAGCTCGCGCAGAGTTGTCTTCGTTCAAGTGCGCACGTGACGCTACTCTAATGCAGAGCTCCGGATGCTTCACTGAACATGAACTCGTGCATCATCTTGATTGCATGCCGCCACTTGTCGAGCACGTGAGTGTCATCCCGATGTCGGAAATCATCTTGGTAGACACCATTCTCGTTCTGTCTTTCCCGATTGTTTCCGTCTTGTTTCTTTCTCACTCGGTCTGGTTCTCTGCCCATGCCTAATTCGTTCCTCAGCCCTAAACCCCTGCAATATGAGAACCCCCAGCTGACTTCACAGTCCCTCATGCTGCGGTGCTTGGAAGACAGAGGGCTGCATGGAATGTAGTGTGGCAGTCCGGAATCTGCGGGCACACCTTGAGAAAGCCGCCCCTGCAGGTCGATAGTCAATCAGTGAGTAGTAGTCGTTGTTGTGGTAGAGGTGGTAGGATGGGGAGGCGGAGGTTGTCGAGAAAAGAGTTGTGATGGTTGTGATGTTTGTGCACACTGCGAGTACACTGCGTGAACATGGCAAGAATACTCTGGAGCCGCCATGCGTTGTTCTTGGATAGGTTTGTAAGTCGGTGAGGTGCTACCGCTACAAATCCTGCCATGCTGCCACTTAGCACTACATCGGTATCGCTCTGGGTTGAGATTGGAAAGTCTTCTTGGTAACGTTGCAACGTTGCACGGACAACATGAGACCAGGTCTCAGAGTCTCACACCAGCCATTTCGAGGGTTGCTTCTCAAAGCTTGGGTCTCACGGATGCTCCAATCCAGACGTTTAGTCCTCCTCCCCCTCCCCTCGCCTCGCGCCTCCCCTCGCCTCGCGCCTCCCTCGATTTGGGGAAGCACCTGCTGTACATAAGAATCGACAAGATCGATGCTCGAGGCCGACCGAAACGCAGTTTAGGGGCGGATGCCAACCCATCCTGCGCGAGGGAAAAATGGAATTGGGGCTCCGTGTTATGAGTCATGCCTTCCATTCTCGTTCGCTCGCTCTCTCACCCTCTCCCTCTCCTTCTCTCTCCCGCTCCCGCTCCCTCTCGCTCTCTACCTCTCCGTCTATCTCGCTCTCGCTCTCTGTCTGTCTCTTTCAGTCTTTCTGTCTCTCTCTCTCACTCTCTCTCTCTCTCTCACTCTCTCTCTCTCTCTCTCTCTCCCTCGCTCTTTCTTTTGCTCTTGGTTTGGTTGGTTGGGTATAGGTAGGGCATGTCGGCATGTGGGTATGTCGTGCTGGTACTGCAGGGCCGGTGGGATGCGACGTCAACAGTGGAGGCGTGAAGGCGAGCGGCAAGAATCTCGCCGCCGGAACTCGCACGTACCTCTCATGTTGTCGAAGCATCACAACCGGCACAACAGGCACAAGCACAGCCATTCGACGCAAGCAGGAACTGGTCCAATCGGCAAGTCCATAAACGTGGCCGACGCAGCATCAGGCTCGCACAGCAACCCAATCACGATCAGTCTGTCATGCTGGAGTCGTTGAAGGCTGAGTTGGCGTTAGTTTACTTGTCGTTGAATGCTGCGATGACTCGCATGGTCTTTTGGACGGAAAATTCGCGGTGACCTTCAGCACCAATCTGTAACAGAGTTGGTGCTGACTTCCTTTCAAAAGCGGCCGCAGACGCAGTGACATTAAAGCTCCCGGGAGACTTCTGCTGCAGGGCAAGCCAAGTGCCTGCGCGTTGACCTGGTGCAGTGCAAGCCACGTGCCTGTGCCCGCACTTCCTCTGCAGCGTGGCCAAAAACCGGGTAGCAGACTGACGACTTCCGGCCTCAGTGAGGCCGTGTTGACGGGATTAATTTGTTTGTAAGCAGAGGTGACGGACTGGCTGACACTGGGCTTGCGAGTTTGTTAACAGTTTGTTAAGTGCAGGACGGGCAGTTCACACGTGGTCGACAAACTTCGGGTTCACCTACTTTCTTCAGCAGGAAGGACAAAAACGTTGGCACATGGCATCAAGGCAACTAGGGCATATTCAGTAACTTGAGATATTTACTCGTGAGCAAACTTGTGACAATCATGGCAGACTGAAGCCACCGTGCTCTGGAGAATGAAATGCGGTAAAAGCCGGACGTCGTTTGCGCTGGAATGGGCTCGCGACGAAAAGTCCAGCACTTGCCCATCCGGATGGTTCAGTGCCACCAGCTGTGGGGTCGGCAGTGTTTGGCAGCTCTTCGCCAGCAGCATTGCAAATCCGGGTTGGTTGCCAGAGCGCGTCAGCGAGCAGGTTGTAAAGGGCGGAGCTTCCCGTCGTGGAGCTGGCCTTGCAAGTCGTTGAAGTTCGCGTGTTGGCAAAGCAGAGGTCTCGCACGTACGTCTGCAAATCTGTGGTTGTTGGAGTGGAAGTCTGACACTCGGCACCACCGCATACCACGCCATCACGATCTTATGTGCTATTCGATGCTATTCAGTTATGTTCCCCTGCCGGCTTGGTTGGCATATGCCAAACCGCGGACAGTAGGGACCGGGAGCCATGCGTCGCCGCTTCGTTGAAGGTGAACCGTCCGCGCACGGGCCAGACTGGTTGCGTAGGCAGCTTTTTTCAGAAGGCCTCGGCAGAGGAAACAAAATCAAGGCAAACGACTCACGAAAAAACATCGCACGGCACAACGCTCGCATCGATTTCGGTACTGGTGGCGACCTGTGCTGCGATTTCGTGAATGTTGAGCTCCGTTACGTGTTGCGTCGATAATGGTTCGCGCGGATGCGGTGGAACATGTGCGGTGGTACTTTTTCTCCGCGTGTCATCTGCACCGTTTCAGCGGTTTAGATTAATGGTCCGTATGCGGACTGTAGCAGTTGTTTTTTGGCACACACACACATGTGCAGGTCTCCAAGCTGAGCTTTGATAACATTGTGCTTGACCACATGCCTGATTATCTCAAAGCAATCTCACTCACTCTGCCACGAAATGTGCTAAAAACTGTTGGCCAACGACGAAACAACAGCTTCTTTTTGGGGTCAGTTTGGGCGGCCATCGCAGGTACAAGAGGATGACCAGTCCTCTCTTCCCATGTAACTGGTAGCTTCGTTGGACACAGTCCCAGTGACATGCTGTGTCCCCCTGCATTTACATTTGCATGTGCAGAATACTTGGTAACAGGAGGAGGACCGACTGCGGGGCCCAGCCTGGACAGGGTGCTGGACCTTGCCGAAGCCGCCGGGGCGAGTCGTCTGCCGCTCCGGCCGTAGGTTTCTGCTAGGCGTGGCCAGGCGGTGTGCAAGGATACTGCCATTAGCATCCCGGACAGCAGGCAGCTGGAGAAAGGTGTGTGTGTAAAAAAAGCAGGAAGTACACACACGCACACACACACACACACACACACACACACACACACACACACACACACACACACACACACACACACACACACACACACACACACACACACACACACACACACACACACACACACACACACACACACACACACACACACACACACACGCCCCTTCCGAAGAAGGGGCAGTGCAGCTCGGCCACTTACGAAAACATACCGAATGCATCGCTCTTGCTAGACTCACGCGCCTCTGGCGTCGAGGTCGTCGTTGGGATCGAGGTCGGCGGCCGGTTTGGTGGTAAGGCCGTGCAGCTCTTGCGCCTGAGCCGCTACGGTTCCTGCGCTGGTTTGGCATCCTGGCGTCGCTGCCTAGCGCGCCTTCGCTGTCTCCCTCCGTGAGCATGAGCTCCTTGCCGACGAGCAGGGGGACTTTGCCCAGTTCTCCGCTGCGCTCCCGTGCCATGTAATCTGCTTGCGCTCGGACTTGGACTCCTTTCGCGTCGGCAAAAAATGTATTTGGTCGCTGCTTCACACATTTCAGCGCGTATCCGTTTTCAACGGCTCGGATGCGTTCGGTCTACCAGACAGCTGGATGTGTTGACTGCGTGAGCTGGCAGGGAAGATTCGCGGCAGATGAGAGCAGCGCGCAGAACAGCACAGGGAAGTGATCCCATGTGTTCCTGTAGCTGCACACGCTCCTGCCATCTCAGTGCTGTCCCGGCAGGAGGTCCGCTCCTGCGCGTGTAGCTGGAATCGCTCGAGCTGGCCGGGCCCAGCTGAAGTCAGGGGGTGTAGGATGCGGCCGCGGGAAATCACAAGGCCTGACAGACATGAAATGGAGAAAACAAAACGGGCCCAGGCACTTCCAACAAAACACGAGCCCAGGCCTGTTTACTGTTCATCGTGCAGGTTATCTTGCAGGTTCAAATTAGGACGAAACACAGCTGTGGCCAACACAAGATCTTGCCCCCAACGTTCGTGCTCGGAAACTTTTCCTCATGGGGCTTCGTTGGAAGCTTGGGGAATAGGGGTTCGTGAAGCGGGAGATCCACATGGATGAAGGTTATTCCAAACTGATGATCGAAGACCAGTTGATCGCACAAGTTTCGGACAAAGCCGATGGTACTTTGCAGTTGGCTTGGCAAATTGGGAGGAATGTCAGAAAACCCTCGCGCTACAAAGACTTGCAGAAACGGCCAATGCGATTTTTGGGAAGCATACAAAAAGGGGTTAGCAAAAACAAGAGCAAAAGCCGGGTCCTGTTAGGGACTCGGGCACATGGGCATGGTTTCACTGCCACTGGGTGGTGGCATTCCGTTTGCAAGTGCAGGTGTCAACGTCGACGTGAGACACCTGCCAAATTCACAAAATTTTTGTCGAAGTCACCTTTCTGCGCAGCAGTTCCGAGGGGCAACTTGAAAGTTTCCGGAGGTCGGTTTCGTATCACAACGTGGAACCTTGAAGGGCCTACACAATCGAAGATCATGGAGTTACAGTGGCACATGCAACAACAAGCTATTAACAATACATGTTTACAAAAGACACACCGAGAAGATTCAAACGTGCAGATTTTGTGAGGCCAAGCCGAGACAGAGGTAGCAGGAGTGGGTTTTTTGCTATCGCCACGGGTTCGCCGCAACTTGGTGGGATTTCAACAACCTTCGGCTCGTAATTATGGCTCGTATCAAACTCCGACTTCCCGGTTGCAAATTGGTGCTTTGCAAAAGGAATGCACCTCGCAACGGCAAAGATTTTGCCATGAAACACGTTTTTTTTTTCCAGAATGTTGCAACATGGTTGACGCAGCAGTCCCGTCACGGGCCCCTGGATGTAGTGGGCGATTTCAACGCCCGTATTAATCTTTGACGAGGAAGCTGATTCCAGATGTTTGGGTCCATATGTTTTCGGACAGACATCAGCACACATTGATGCACAATCAAATCAAACCGCAGCCTTTTGCTGGTCGTAGCTAACACATTCATGGAATAACCTGCTTGTCGACAATTCCTTGTTTACAACATGTAGAACTTGCCAGTTGACGAGCTTACCGCTTCACATTTTGGGCAGATTGATTTTGTTTTGGTACAAAACGCATGGTTGGGCACTGTTCGTCAGTTGTAATCGGACATGAACATGGCTGTTGCATTGCATCATCACGCCGTGATTGCTGACTTACAGATTGCCGTTCCCAAAGTCGTCAAAGAGGTGATCCCGAAGCATGCATCCAACTCTCGAATTTCCGATTCCGTCGTTACTGTTTGACGAGAGCATGAGCAATCACGAACATCATGAACTTTTTATTGATGGTTTTTGCAATGTCATGTCTGATGCTTTTCATCATGCAGCTGATAAATGTTTGCCACAACGCGCACGTGTTGCCAAGCGGCCTTGGATTTGTCCCTACTACAGCGACGAGATGATGCACGGTTTTCAAAGGATGTTTCTGCAGAGCGTGATCTGTCCAAACAAGGCAGGCGTTCTGTTGCTGTAGACCGCAGGGCCTGGTTGGACCAGTTATTGCAATCCGGTGATTGGAACGACATTCGCAAGCTACGCAAAGGATTCGCACCCAAATGCGCGATGATGACGGCGAGGTTGTGGAAAGTGAACTCCATGCAGAGTCATTCGCAAAATATTTTCAAGATGTACAATGGGCCGTTCGTCCCGTAGCAATTGCAATTACTGACAGCCCGAATGGCTTGCCTATACCAGTTGAAACGGGGTTCAATGATGAGGATATTATCGCAGCAGCCAGCAGCTTCACGTTCGCGGCGCAACAAAGCGACGGGAACCGACCAGGTGCCAATAGAATTCAAGAAAACAATTTGTCGACACTTTGCAACGCAATCCGTGAGCATGTGATGGTGCCATCTTCGTTGCATGACGCGTCAGTGACTGCGATTTTCAAGAAATGTGATCCCGGTCTTTTCAAAAACTACCGCCCCATCACTTGTATCGGCTGTATCGGCTGGTTATAAATTGTTTGCCATGGCTTTACTTAGACGTTTGCAGAATACTGAAGCTGAGGAGCGAATCAGGCCTACACAATATGTTTTTCGCACCAAGCGTGGCAGTGATTGGTAGTCTGGTGATGCTGTCCCTGGATTGGATAAAGCCGTCGATTCTATCAGTCCCGACGGTTTGCTTTATACTCTCGAAAGATTTGGTTTACCGTCACAGTCCGCGCGTCTGGTCGTTCATCGGCCTCACATACTCAATGCTTTGGCATTTCGCAACGATGCCCGCTTTCGCCATTCCTCTTTTCAACCTTGATGCAAGGGGATACCCACAGCATCGTGCAAGCTGAGGGCGGAGAACAAGGAGATCCGCTGATGCCCGCCCTGTTCTCGCTTGCTCAACACCCCGCGCTTGAAGAGGTGCAGGGGCAGCTGCGGGACGGGGAGGCCATCTTTGCGTATCTCGACGACACGTACATCGTCGCCACCCCCGAGCGCATCCACGAGCTGTACTATCACCACCCCGTTATCCTTGAAATATTGAGGGGGGGGTCACATGTTGAAATATTTCAGCGCTTCTTGCCAGAACATCAGCAGCTTGATGTCCAGGGGGGTTGATTTCAGGGGTCGGGGAATGCTCCGGATGTCCAGAGCGTTCTGAAATATTTCAGGCCCCACCGGAGATCGGCACTGAAGACTGCCTATACTGCCTCGAAAGCTCGAAGAGCAATCACAAGCATCCTGAAAAGCGCAGCCCGGTGCGATCCTCCTGCTGGGGCCGCATCGGGCGGATACGGGAGCAGGCATGAGCATCAGAAAGCCGGCAAGGCCTAGTATGGGCGAACCATCGGCATGTCCCCGCCTCATGCCGCAAGGTTTGCTGGAATGGGCAAAATATGGGGGGATACACGTGCATGCAGGCATCAGAAAGCTGGCAGAGTATGAGCCAGCAATGTGCTGCTCTGTGCAACTCACTCCTAGAAAGTCTTTCCGTGGCTCCTCGGCAGATGGCTGGGGGGAATGGGTTGCTGGGCGGGGTTGTGCACTGCCCCGGTAGGGTTCTGCTTAGCGGGGCGGGGTCCAAACATGTCTGCGTGTCATGATGTCACATCCCAACGGCCCCCTGAAATTTCACGGATGTCAGACCCCCCCCCCCCCCATTTCAGCAGTTTGGAACCATGCGTGTGAAATATTTCAAGCCTGGGAGAGGGGGGACGCGAGGCGCATCGAGGTCGTCTGCAACGGCCTCCCGCTTTGGCACGGCGCACAACTTTCCGTTGACGCGACGCTCGTCAACCCGGTTACCCGAGATGGCCGCCCGCATGACGGCGTCGAACACCAAAGCAGATTTCGGTGCATTGAACCGCGTTTGGAAGCATGCTCATCTGGCATGCGCAAAGAAGCTACAAATCTTTTGGGCTTGTGTGGTTTCCCGCTTGATGTATCCCCTGCATACATCTTGGCTTTGTAAAGCTGACTTATGCAAAATTCATGCCGCCGTTGCCTTCGCTCCATCCTCGGTATACCACACTCATTCATCAGCCGCGTGCGCAACGATTTTGTGTTACAACAAGCTGGCACTGAGAAAACTTTCAATCATTCTTTGGCGCCAACAGCTGCTACTTTTGGGGCGCATCGCGCTACTTCCACGGGAGGGTGTCATGTGAACATGTATTTTCAAGGATGGGACGTTTCAGCCGCGATGGCATGATGGCTTTCGGAAGGGGGTCTGGACCCAAACAAACATGGCTTTCAGAAGTTTTTCGATGTTTTTTCGCATGGCTCTGGATATATGCGGCGATCGGCTTGGTTTAGAGACCTTATGGAACCAAACCCCAACCATTTGGAAGCACAATGTGCTCACGTATAGTTTCACACCTATGCCACATCAACGAGACGGTTGAATGGCCTTTCATGCCCATGTGTCTGAACACGAGGCCTTGACCTGACCTGTGCAGGTTCCCAGGAGCCTCTATATGGTTTCCTGGCCTTGAACGTGACCTGCGGCGTCATCCAAGCAATATTTCTCCAAGGCTTAGTTAATGAGCGGGCTTGCCTCCTTGGCATGGGGCTCAGCTTGCAGTTGACACCACCTGTGTCAGCCCAGTAACTCGCAAAGGCGAGCCGCGGCCAAGAACCGATAGTCAACCCGGCTTCGCTCTACAGCAAGCCACGAGGCGTAAGCGACGAGACACGTACCCCGAGCTTGCGCGCTCCCCGCGCTGCCACCTCGTGGTGTTCACTGTCGAGGTTGGCGGCCGCTGGGGCCCCGAGCCCGCGACTTTCCTCAGGCTCCTCGCACAGGCGCGGGCTGGGCGTGCGCACGCTGCCGTTCGGTCGGCTTTGCGTGCAGCCTGTGTGTCTCGCTGGAGCAGCATCATCACCGTCGCAGCGCAGAGGACCCTCGCTGGCTCATTGCTGGAGCTCCCTCTCGACACCGTCGCCTCTGCTGCCGGCGAGCCGGCTGTGCATGAGGCCTTGCAGGACGAGCGCTGGCTGCACGCCCCTGCCCTCAGCCGGCTCCTGTTATCATCGTTATCTCCCGTTGCGGACCTAGGCTGCCGCCGCCACGTAGACTGCAGGTGCACAGCGGTCGATGCAGCCGCCCGACGCAAGCGTCACCAGACCTACCCCGAGCTTGTGCGCGCTCGTCGCTGCCGCTTGGTGCGTAGTTGGTGTCGAGGTTGGGGGCCGGTTTGGCGCAGAAGCGGCCACCTGGCTCCGGTTGCTCGCCGGGCAGCGTGCCTCCGACGTGCAGGCTGGTATGCGGGCAGCCGCACGAACGGCGTGGGTTGCTCGTTGGTCGAAAATCCTCGCAGTCGCAGCACAGCGCGCCGTCGCAGCTTCCCTGTTGGAGCTGGCAAGGACGACAGGTAATTTGGAGCCGGACACAGCCGCCAGCGGAAAAAGGTGTGTGAACGAAAAAATAAATTGAAAGTCGAGCAACGGTTCTCCCATTTGCGAAGGCAATGTGCCAACGGCCAGATGACGGCCCACCGCTATGCACAGGCTTCTGCGCGACGGCACTGTCGCCACTAGCAGGATATTCGCCGAGGAGAAAGCCATAGAAAGCCCCCAGTGCCAGGCACCCGCCATTGTGTTGCAGCCGCTCACAGACGAAGCCTTCCTTCAACGGTCCACGCAATCAAGCACTGTCGACGTCGACTTCTAGCATCGCGCAGGCCTGCAAGCCAGTGCAGACAAGGGTTGCCACATCCGGCCACGCATGGTGCATGGCACCGTCAGCAGTGCCAGCTGTGTCGGGGTCGCACACAGACACACAGACACACGCAGAGACACACACACAGACACACACAGACCCACGCAGACACACACAGACACACAGACACACACATAGACACACACACACAGACAGACACACACAGACACACACACACACACACACACAGACACACACACACACACACAGAGACACACACACAGACACACAGACACAGACACACACACAGACACAGACACACACACACAGACACACAGACACACATAGAGACACACACAGACACACACAGAGACACACACACACACACACACACACACACACACACACACACACACACACACACACACACACACACACACACACACACACACACACACACACACACACACACACACACACACACACACACACACACCTGTCGAATGCAGCGGTGCGACAAAATGATATGCTTGCCCTTGTGCGCTTGGATATGTTTCGCACGAAGCGAGGTGACATGATCCGCGACGGCGTGTGCAAGTACTGTTGTTGGAACCGACATTGCCCCATTTCAGTTTCCACTTGCTTACATCTTGGAGATATGGTTCCAAAATGTACATATCGACCCACACTGCTCCATTTCGGCCCTACTGTACGAGCTACGGGGAGTTTGGGTTGCCAACGGGGTGACGGCACGGCGGTGTGAGCATGAACACCAATGGGGTCACGAGCGGAAAAACCATGTGCAGTGTGTCCAAGTGCAGAGTTGTTTTTTTACGCTTAATAACACTTTCCTACCGAACCGTCGGTTCCTTGGAAGTTCCTCGGTGGTTCCTTGCATAACGAGGGCCCCGTACCTTTGCAGGGATTGTGCGCAGTGAAGTGCAGTGCCCAACCCATCCCAACCCGCTCCACGACACCCCACATCCATAATAGGAGGGTGGTAATTTCAGACCATGCACTCCCGCCCCGTGCCATGCCAAAGCCTGGCCAAAGCTGGCGCACGCAGCGACTAGCAGCCCGAGATAGCCCGAGCATGCGATGAGCACGCATTCCAAACGCACCTTCCTGACTCGCGCCGCATGTGCCCAGCCATGCAGGAGGCAAACGCTCGCGCGGCGCGGGTGCCCGTGCCATGCGCCATTCGAATAGGCGATCACCAGCTGCCTGGGCGACTTCCGCGTGCTATCGAGCCGTCGCATGTCGCGAGCGTATGCAGTGAAACCTGCGCGCGGGCCGCTTCTTGCGATCAGTTGGTTGGCTCGCTGACGTAATCTGATGTGCGAGTTGCGGATGAGCCGCGGATCGAGGTGCATCAAAAGCCGAACACCCGAAGGAGTGAACCTGGACCTGGCCCAAGCCCAGACTTGAAAGCCAAAAAAATTGAGCCCCGAGCCTGAAGCGAGCCGAACCTAAAGACTCGAAAGTGTAACCGCAATGCCGAAAACCAATGCTCAGTCAAAGCCCGTAAGGAACGAACCCAGTCGACGTAATGAGTAAATTGACACCAGCGCAGCTTACCCGAAAGGCTCGTCCAAAGTCAAACCACCCACACCCACAAATAAAGACGCCAGAAACGGCCAGCCCAGAACCATCCTGATCATTCCTGATCCAACAAAACTTGGAGCGAACCCAACCCAAGTAGCAATTTTCTCACCGGAAGCCCCTGGGCTTCACTTTCAGTAGGCCCAAACCAGAGTCAAAACAACCCCCAAACGCCACACCAGAAGACGCACGTCCAAGCCTTACAGCGGTGTGAAAGTGTGAAAGCAACAAACATTACGGCGGGAAGCCGGAAACGTGGCCAAGAAAACCGAAACTGCAATCAACGGAGTGCATCTTCCCTGTTGAAACCCAATCGGAAGCCCACAACCCAAATAGAGCGACCACCGAAGGAGTGTGACGAAGTCAGGCCAAACCGGGACAAAAGTGCCACAAGCCGTAAGGTGTCAGGGTGAACCCAACCCAGAATCTAAACCGCGGGCCGAGAAGCCTAAATGTTTGCAAACTGCCTGCCGTCGGGGACCTGCAGTCCGCGTGGCTCCTTTTGCTGTTCTGCGCTTCCCCACGTGCCAACTACTTGCTCCGGATGCTCCCGCCCGGCGCGACGGAGGCTTTTGCGCGTGAGCATGACGCTGCTGTGAGTGCATGCTTAGCGACCTTGCTGTCGCAGGACTCCCGGCCTCCGCAGTCTCTGCCTCAGCAGTCACAGCGCCTCGCACAGCTGCCGTTACAATATGGAGGCCTGGGTGTGCGCTCGGCAGTCGACGCCGCCCCCGCCGCCTACTGGGCATCCTGGGCGGACTGCTTGCCGACCATTCGAGCAAGAGCGCCGCAGGCAGCCGCTCGTTTGGTCCGCGCATTAGAGTCCTCCACCGAGACTGCGCTGCCCCTGTCAGCAGCACGGCACGCAGCCGCTTGCCTCCGAGAGCAGGGGTGCGACGCCCGCCTGGGACTCCCTGCTGCAGGTACGGCCCGCGCCGGAGGAACGCGAGTTTGGGGAGTTTCTACGAGGCTGGCAGCATCGTACTGCCCGCGCCAGCGACAAGCGCGCGCTTGAGGTGCATCTTTCTCACACTGATGCCGCATTTCGAGCACTGCTGCTATCGCAGGCCGGGCCACACGCCGCACGCGCTCTCACAGTCTTCCCGACCTCGGCTGAGTTGACCCACTCTTCCGCGTCCTGCTGTTGCCCCTGCCAGTTGCGCCGCGCACGTGCGCCTGCCGCGGTCGCCTGGACCCGCTCGGTGACCACAGGGCTGCATGTGCGAATGCCGGCGTGCTCGCGTCTCGCGCCCTTCCTCTCGAGCGGGCGGTCGCGAGAGTGTGCCACGAAGCTGGCGCGCGGGTCGCCCGTAACGTCCGCCTCGCAGACATGAACCTCGATGTTCCGGTCTCCGATGACCGCCGCATCGAAGTTGTCGCGAACGGGTTGTCGTTGTGGCATGGCGCGCAGCAGGCTGTTGACGCCACCATCGTCAGCCCTGTGACGCGGGCGGGTGCGGCGCAGCCTGGAGCAGACGTGCGCCCCGGGCGAGCGGTCGATGCAGCCGCCCGACGCAAACGTCACCAGACCTACTGACCTACCCCGAGCTTGTGCGCGCTCGTCGCTGCCGCTTGGTGCGTAGTTGGTGTCGAGGTTGGGGGCCGGTTTGGCGCAGAAGCGGCGACCTGGCTCCGGTTGCTCGCCGGGCAGCGTGCCTCCGACGTGCAGGCTAGTATGCGGGCGGCCGCACGAACGGCGTGGGTTTCCCGTTTGTCGGGGCTCCTCGCAGTCGCAGCACAGCGCGCCGTCGCAGCTTCCCTGTTGGAGCTCCCGCCCGCGGGCGAGTGTAATGTTGCCGGGGAGCCGCCGGATCTGCACGAGGTCCTCGCCGACGTGCGTTGGCAGCTTCCGTCTGTTGGCAGCCGCCAAGGGCCTCGCTAGTGCTCTGGTGTGTGCGCCTCCGTAGGGCCCGGTAGGCACTTCTGCCTGTGACTTTGGGCTGCCGGAAAAAGGTCCGCGAAAAAAAAAAAAAAAACCCACCCAACCCTGTCAGAATGGGAGAATCGTTATTGTGGGCTGTTGCGTCGAAACCAAAAA
Organism: Symbiodinium sp. CCMP2592; assembly: GCA_905221615.1. Classification (NCBI taxonomy): domain Eukaryota; class Dinophyceae; order Suessiales; family Symbiodiniaceae; genus Symbiodinium; species Symbiodinium sp. CCMP2592. Next base: position 776,925 of record CAJNDT010001324.1, read on the forward strand.
AGACACAAACGGGAGAGGCATACAGAGGCACAAGTGGCATCCCAAATCAAGCGAACCAGTGATCCACCATCCGTTGCCTTTCATCGGAAAATCAGTCGCAAATTTTTCGATGCATATACAAATGTATCACCTTGTCATGCCCATTTCCCACCTTCCCGAACTGTGTGGTTTGCGCGGTTATGTTGCCGAGGGTTTTATCTTGGACGTTCGCCGTGGTTTGGGACTGTGGAACATCCAACAAAGGCGGCGCGCGACGACAATCGCAAATCATGGCGGCACCGCTCAAGCATCGCAATGCACCGCTCAAGCATCGCAATGCACCGGTTCAAGGCAGCGGTGCCAGCGCACAGTACGCTTGGCACGGTACATTGGTGCATGCCGTCCCCTTGACAAGAGTGACCTGACAGCATCCATCCGGTGTATAGGCGTGGCTAATCGCTGTCATAGGCTGCAATGCTCACACAGAAATATAACATTGCAGATGTGAAACTCAGGATACCACGGGTCAGTGCAGCGTGCCCACGTTTGCAGGCTGGAACACGACACTTTTTTTCACAGTCTGGTCAGTCTAACCTAATTGTAGTCCCGGTGAGCCTGAGCATACTGGTTTGTTGCTCGTCGTTGTGGCCAGCCAGTCTCCCTCCACCAGAATTCTGTTGTCACATGCTGGGCGCAACAAAGCTACCGTAAGCAGGAATGACCAAGTAAACCCACTCTAAGTGCTGGGAGCAACCTTTTGTCAGCGATTTCATGGTGGCGCATTGCAGGTGCGAGCGCTGACTTGCAAAAGGCGGCTCGCTCGCAAACGTGAGATGGTGAAGGCCTGCGAAGCCGCATTCGACATGTCGTGGCTTCAGAGCTTCGGGCGGCAACATATGCAACATGTGGCCCAGGAAGCCGTAACACTTGAGTCACTGCCTTGCTGACATCTGCAGCCAAATGCATATGTCAGGCTTTGTATGTTTATTTGGTGCGCCATGCGGAATCAAAAAACAACAGCGCGGGCCCCAGGTGGTAAGTTCTTACCTGGACGGGTGTGCCCTTTTGGTGTGGCATGATGCCGCCGACCAGGCCGTGAGCTGCACGACCTCCGCTCCTCGGTCAACTTGCCAGCAACACCGTCCGCCAGCACCACCGCGCGGGCGTTTGGCAGAGGAGGCAGAGGGCCGGTTGGCACCAGCAACTTGCCTCTACTGTAGACTCTTGCCAGCCTTGCCAAGAAAGGTGCAGGACAAGGGTGATCCTTTGTACAGAGCCGCGCATTTGACATGCGGATGGTTTGGCATCGACTGCGTGTGTTTTGTGCAATCAGTGAAACCAGTGAAGGTGACAGCGTTGCTGCCGATGTTTTCGCAAAGATCGACGAGGAGGACGACAAGACAGGGCAACAGATGGCCTGATTCTTTGTGCGTTCGTGTGGCGTCATGTGGTACACAAACGCGCGAGTTGCCATGGTTTGCTTTTTCTGTCCACTTCCAGAAGTGTAGAAGAACAGGGCTCACATGTGGGTTTCACATTTCTTTTGCGTACGAGAATCTGAGAATGTGGGGAATCGGGTCGTTTGGCTGGCTTGCTCACAGGCATGTAAGGACACTTGCCCAAGAGTCTCAAGAGTTTCAGGATGTTTCAGGTGTTCTGCTTGCATGTCAGCATTATTCCGAGTTGCAGCTCCCACAAGCCATGGTTGGGCTTCAGATTTTCGCCAGGCCACGTGTGTCACCAGCGGCAAAGGAGGAACAAACTGAGAAGCCATCGGCCTCCGCTCCTAGGGGGCAACCTCCACTTACCGAGGTAGTGGTGCGGGTCTCCACCGGGAGATGGGCCGGCGATCACAAGGCGGTCGTTCTTCAAAAAGGCCGCACCCAGTCGACCCGGAAGAAGTTGACTGCCACTGAGGAGCTTCAGCAGTTGCAAGGAGTGTGGGAATTGAAAGACCTGGTTTCCAAAGGATCCAAGGAGAGGCTTCCTGCCGACAAGGCCGAGGCAAAGATTTACGTTAGAGGTAAGCGCGTGGAAGAAAGCACGGCTGATGGACATCGTCGATTTTTCAATTTGGTGCTTGCAGAAAAAGCTCGTGACCCGACGTGCATGGAGGTGGCATCTAAAGGGGGTTGTGCGAGAGGGACCAAACGACCGCGGCAAGAAGATCTTGCCGGAGACCGCAGAGACAAGCGGCATGCCTTGCCCCCACTGCAGGGCCCACACACGCTGGAGAATGTGAAGAATGTGCGCCAGAAAGCTGCCAAGGCAAAAGGTAAAGGCAAGCAGGCAGGAAAGACGCATGTGCCAGGTCATTGGATGCTGCTCCACCACACCCCCAAATTGCTCATATTGAGGGATGGGTCTTCCGCGGAAGATCCGCTCTGGTGGCATCCAGAGGAGCAGGCAGCATGGTCTCGTGGTGGACACTCGGAAGAAACCCTGACTGTCAGGTGGGCCGTGACAAAAAGTGGCGACAGTTTTGTGTAGGAGCATCCTGCTCGTACAGCATTGCTTGCATCAGTATCTGCGGCAGCTGACTAGAGTGAACGCGTTTGGTTCCAGCCGTTGTGTGTGACACAGACAGTATTGAAAATGCCCCAGGTACACCAACGACGAGCACACAGAAAAGCTTTTGCGACATGCGCATGACCCCCCGCACACTTGGCGCACCAGCAAGGGCGTGGCAGTGATGGTCTTGGCAGCCAAGTCCAAAAGCAAGCACAGGTGAATTCACATCCAGGCCTTTGGCTTTGGTGGAAGAGTTCTCCCCAGCAGCTGCCGGAGTCGGCGCGGGCCACGACGATGACTACAATGACTACAACGGCAAGTGTGGCACTGATGTAGCCCTCCAATCACGAGCCATAGCAGAAATTGTCAGTTGCTACACGTGGCTGTGGGGCTGTGGATGCATTCGATCTTCATCTTGAGCGCCATGCCATTTGGTGAGGGTCAGGACATGGACCCTGCTCAGCAATCTTGTTTCCATGGCTGATCGGCTTCCCCCGCATCAGAGCCTGGCAAACCACAGCAGGTGGCTCATGCAAACGATGCGTTGACGATGGCTCACCCAGCACGTGACGCTGGACTGTTCGGGTTGTTATGTTCATCTATGTCCTACACGTAATCTAGTCCACGTTTCACCGGTCTGCATCCCCATGCCAGATTTGGGTTTGTCGCGTTGGCGGATGTGGCTCAGGCAAAACAGGGCATGCTTCCCTTGCTGTTCATAAAGCGTTGAGTCTATGTCCTGTGTTCGGGGCTCGAGCGTGCCGAGTCAGATGTCAAGCGCAAATTGGGTTCACCTGTGGTCGCTGAGCACGCCCTCCTGCTGTCCCAAGCACGATCTCTCTCAGGCCGAGCAGTCGGTGTCGTTGCTGAGCTCCCCTCGGCCAAGCCTTGCGCCTAGTTTTGCTTGGCGAAGGTTACGGATATCCAGGACAGATCCGCTGTGCCGCGCTTTCAATATTGAACAGATGGCAACTCCATGCAACCGGCCCTGGGTCTGGTGTTCGAGGCCACCCAAGGAATCGTAGCTGCCTACGCACAGCTTGCGTGCATCGCTGAGGTCGAGAGCCTGATCCTGGTTTGACAGGCGGGCCCCTGAGCCAGACGTCATCCTACAGGATTCGGGTCAGGGCTTCGCCAGATTTGGATCGTACATGTACTGGAGCGTGGTCTTGAAGTCGGCGTTTGCAGCAATCGAACTCATCAAATGGCGTGAACGTTGCGAAGTGTATTCAGTATTCAGTCTAGGTGTTGAATGGCATGAGAAGTGCTGGCTCAGATCGCGGCAAATCGCAAGCAGAGGCGGTGGACGAGCCCTCAGTATTCTTGTTGAGTGCAGAAACCTGAACATCCGGACGCTTCGGTGAAGTTCATTGCGACGGAACTCAAAACATGTCAGCTGTCCCACGCACGAGAACGTGTGTCGTTGGTCGGGCAGGGTTGGGAGAAGAGTGCCGTCCTCAAAGCTTGAAGCGACAATACCACACCTCAATAGGGTAGGCACACAAACATGCACAGATTTCGATGTAGGCCCGACGATGTTGTAGACAACTGGACGTTTCAACAGCGTAAAGCGGCAGATACTATACGCAAGACTTCATACGCTACGCAAGGCCCGGCTACTCAGAACAATCCGGGACGACCCCAAGACGGAGCCAAGGCATCGGCTACCAGAGTCGCTGGCTTGCTGTAACTTACATTCCGTCCTCCGTACAGGTTGCAACTTGGGATGTGTTGCATGTGGTCATGATGTAGCAAACTTGCCGGATGAAGGGCCAAGAAAGACCTAGGCAAGGAGAAAGGTGGGTTTCTAGTCTGGGGCCACGCATTGCAACACGAGAAGGCCTCTATCGACGCTTCAAACAGGCCGGATTAACTGTCTAAGGAAGGGGTGCGAGCACAGTCAAGGGGAGTGGAAAACGAGAAGGACAACGACATTATCATGGCTTGCGGCGTAGGGACCGTATTACAGTTACATGATGCAGCGGGTAAAAAGTTTGGCTGGGGAAACCAGGGATAAGTGTGGAAGAGCTCGAGTAGATGTACTGGAAACCAGGGAGTGTTTCAGACATTTCAGACGTCGAAGTCAATGCAGAATTTCGTCTAAGTCTTCATTCCTTGTCATACGGAGCGGTGATGAGTCTGGCATGAGACCTTTTTGCAAACCATGATGCGAGGCTCCTGTGCAGCCATGTCCTGCACTGCACCCCAAAGCTTACTGGGACAGTTTTTCTGTTGTGTTTCTTTTCTCAATCCGCCTCCAGACCATACGGGAACCATCTTCCTGCCAGTGACCATACTATTTGCTTCATACTTGCAGCCCTTCGTCAAATGTTCAAATACTTGATTGTTTTGTATGTGATGTCAGTCGACAGCCGCCACTATTTCAGCAGTCATATCTGTCCGTGCTATTGAGTTCTTTAGGACGTAATATAGACACTGTTGCCACCGGGAGCTGTGATTGATCATCTGCATAGGCATATCCTGTGGACGAACTCCACAGCAGACAGGGCGAAATAGATCATAGCTGGCAGCTAGGACAGCTAGGATTTGGCCCAAACCTTGTTTTACGGAATGGTGTGGGTATGGTATGGTTGGTGGTTTGGAGTAGGAGTTGTGTGATGTGCTTTGGTGTAGATGGTGGCATAGGGCGTCGCGTGATGCTTTGGCTTTGGCCTATTTTCTAGTATAAGCATGGGTGAACATGCCCGACGAATCTACGATGTGAGTCAAGCTGAGATGTGCCGGAATATCTGGCTGTGCCTGCCGCTTCCTGCCGACGGGCTTGTCCAGCAATCCCATCAAACCCTGAGCATGCCTGCTAGTTATTTGTTTCTTGTTGCATCTTTCAGCCATCACAGTCTGATGTTCCACCTTTCGTGCGTCAGGGCGTGCACGCTAGCATTCTGGCTTAAGAAATAGCTCCAAGACCCCGCCTGCTGGCGGTGGTCGCATGGCCGCACGGAGAACGACATGAAGGGTTCTTACATGGCTAGCCTTGTCAATCACACAACGCAGGCTCTGCAAGCATCAAAGGTTGGCCGTATTTGATAATTGCCGGAGCTCGCGGTCGAAGTTTCTGGCCACAGGTGCTGTTTTACTGTATCACGTTGTATCATTTCCGATGCCCACACATCTTTCATCATCTTTCGATCTTCGACACTGAGAGCTGAAGTCGACTGAAAAAATGCGACCGGTACGGTTGAGCTCTGCAGAGGTCTCGCAGAGCCGGGGCATGTGCATGTCATGTGGCGTCAGCTTGCCATAGGTCGCAACAAGGGCATCACCTCAAGCTTCGAACCAAAGGGTCCTTACACGGCGCAACCCCATTCGGAACTCACAGCCGAGGCCGCACGCGCATCCATGGCGGAATGCGCCAACGGCAAGGAGACAGGTACTGAGGAAGCATTGGTTGCGCCGCCTGGCTTCCGATCACAAAGCAGTTGCAGAGTTTAGTCACGCACCATTCATTCAGAAGTTCAGACCTGTTGACAGCAGCCCGCCTTATTGGCTGCAGATGCGCTTCCTGTGCGTCCCCTCTAGACTGTAGGCAGTACACTCAGCTGGACCTGTTCTTTCCGAAAGTTTCGCTCAGAATCAATAATAATTCGAAATCCTTCAACAAGAAAAATCTCCTGTCAACCTGAAGCTTCAGCCAAGAATCCGGCATTTCACCGACTGACCCACCGCCCTACAGCTGTGCTACAGCAGGCTGAAGGGCAAAGACGTCGCAGAGCTGCGGGCCATGGCCCAGCGCCTGGAGACGCTTGATTCCGCGTGAGGCTGGTAAGACAGACTTGATCAAGTTAAGGCAATGTTCAGGCATTTGCAAGCGAGACGATGTACGTGGTGCCTTATTGTAGTCTGATCTTGATCGAAAGCGTTGCGATTCAAGTTCTTTGTTTTGCTGCCACCAAGGAAAGGCCAGGAGTCGCTGCAGGTCGCACCAGCACTTCGTTCGGAGGTTGTCTCAGGCTTTCCGGTTCGAGGTCATGCATCATAAACCCAAGCACAGAACGTCTGTGTGGTTTCGCTTTTGGCATGTCGGGGAATGTTTAAGATGGTTTAGGAATCGGGCAGGCGCCTTTGATGTCGTGACCGGCCCGAATTTGTCAACAAAGCTGCAACTCGAACACGTGCTCCAGGAGATGTTGAAGGACTTGGAGACTGAGCGTGAGGAGCTGCATAAAGAGAAGGCCCGAAGCCAACAGTGTCGAGTATTTTTGCTGGCCAAATACAGTAGTGGGATTGAGACTAATGCTCGCGTTTCCTTGTTTTAAGTGTACGGGAGGGCCGGCAAGCACCAAGAAGCGACGCAATCATGAGCTGCCCCGTCACGGTCAGCACATCTCCGATGCCCACAACATGTGTTCCAGGCACAGCTCAACGACACCATCTCGCTCATTATGAAGGACGTCTGTCTCATGGCCTGCGGATAGACATGAACTGGGAGCTCCCTGTACGACTTAGATTTTTTCATCTTGGCTTCTCGATTGCAGAATGCGACATGGAACCAATCTCAGCTAAAAAGCTCGCAGCCCTGCTCTATGCACCATTGCACTGTGGCAGTGAAACGGATTCGAGCCTGCGCAGGATCTCCAGAAGCTGCACATCGGAGCGCAGAACACCGTAGAACCTGTACCTCGCCATCTGGAAATAGAGACAATTCACCGGCAGCGATTGCCAGCACAACATAGTGTTGCAACCATATTAGTTTCGCGACGAGAAGTTTCTTAGGGGGGTCTTCGCCTCGGTTGACGAAACGATCCGACTGTGAGCAGGTGTCTGCACGTCACCCCAAAAGACCGTGGATCACGTAAATCCTGCGCGCCAACGACAGATTCGCACTTCATGCCCCACCGCGTTTGCAGTCTCTGACTCGTTGGGGCACCACCAGGTTTACCGCCCAGTTTGACCCTCTTTGAGCGTGAAGCTATCAAACCAGGGAACAGGCTGCTTGTTTCAGCACCAGACCACTGTGAAGAACCGGTCCTGCCCCCTGTGGGCTCATTCAGCGTTCTGACCCCTGTGCCCAAAGCCGCCATGACATGCCATGTGTCGTGAATACTTTTAAACGATGCTTCGAGGTGTTGGAAGGATGGGCTGTTGCAATAACAATGACAATGCTAGCATGCTGTCTCCGATTTCCTACTGCAGTTGCAGTCTTGCTGGTGGTGTGTGATGGTCTCGGCGTTACTGGCAACTGGTGAGTCTTAAGCTTGCCACAGCAAGTCTGCAGCATCTCAGATCCCCAGCAGTTCCAAAAGAGGTTCTGGAGGAGGGTCCTCTGGACTTCGTTGGCCGTTTCTGGGCTGCTCGACTGCCTCGGGTCGGTTTGCACAGCTTTCTTTCCACGTCGCTTGAGTCAGTCATCATGTTCAAGCCAAATGTCCAGGCGCAAGCACACGAATTAGCCGATCAGCAGTTGGCCTCTGAGCCCTGACTTGTATCCAAGCAGAGCAGACCACTGAGGAGACGGTGAAGCCGAGGGACAGCGCATACATGGCTGGCGAGCCGCTCCATCGCATGCCAGCTTGTGTCGCACATGCTCGGTTCATTTAATCTGATGTCCAAACGTTTCAGGGATGCTTCCAGAGGACTGATTCGGTTGTTACGGGAAGCATGAGAAAGTGGAGGATCATGTCTCAAGCTGCACCTGAAGCGAAGTGATGCCCAAAGCGTCCGATCGATGAGATCCCCGAAGCATCAAATACGTATAAATACGTGTCGCCTTCCAGGAACATCGGCGAGATCAGGAAGCCTGGGGAGAAGGTGGGCAGTTGTCAGCGTGCTCCTATTGTTGGTATCTACGCATCTACCGGTCCCTTCCCAAAGAATTCATTCTTCAAAGCCATCCTAGCATCCTCAGCTCGCTCAACGCCGTGACCTGAAGACCAATCTTCATCAGCACCCCTCCAACCCCTTCCCTGCCTGTGGACCCCCTTGTTGTGCTACCCAGTACGCTCGTTGCATGTTGCAGGGTCGAGTTTCTGGGAGCCTGGCTCAACGGCATTGCTTGGAATCCTTGGAACGGGCGCAAGCAAGCAAACAAGCTTTGCAGCGGTGTTGCTGTGCAAGACCGAGCTCTACTGATGCGAAGTCCGGAGAAGTAATTGATCTGTCCCATGAGCCGCATTGTAACTATAAGATAACTTAATCATTTTGAGAGTTTGGCTTCGGAGGCTGAGAAGCCTCCCAATGCGCCACTCGCCGCGTTGCAGCACATGCAGCAGGAGGGCCTTGGCAGCTTCAGTTCCCTTGAGATTCCGCAGCGGCGACTCAGGAAAACATAGATACTATTGATGCCCCCTCGCCGTTTGAATGTGAAATCAGAAGATTGGGAATCTCTGAAACGTCGGAGATCCCGAGTGCTAGCCGCTACAGTCGCTAGAGGCGCAGAGCCCCTGAGCCGGGATTGGGCTGCAGCCGTGGGAGCTTGAACAATCAGCCCTCAACAGCAGGAGCTGCCCCAATCCATGCAGGAGGCAGCCAAAGAGGTCACGCAGCATTCTGGGGCTGGGATTTTTCAGAGTCTTTGGATGTCTTTGGGTGTTTCGTTGTGTTGGGAACTATCGGACGGATGTCGGGCTTGCACCTGTGCTGACTGTGGATATGCAATTCTTTCCCTTCTTTTGGCCTCTCACATTTTCCAAGGCTCAGGATGAGCCACGGATTCGAGCCTAGTTGTACGAGTTTGGGGTTTCAGGAGCAGGTTGGACCCGATGGAGTTCATGGCATTGCAGGTCCATGTCGAATGTGTGTCGGCTTCTGTCAAGACTGGGAGTATGCCATCGCCGCATCCAGTAGACCAGCCCTTTGGAATTCTGCCATCCCCAGCCTGGTAGTGGAACACGAGCTCTGGAGATGTGGTCATCAAGAACCCAACTTTCGCCGGTTTTTACTCTTTGGGCCATTGGGGTAAGAGTCCTGCAGCCCAGCCGATCAGGTTCAGGACATGGGCAAGCAGGCCGCCCGCAAGCTGTCCACTGCTTTCGAGGAGACTTGGGGGAGCGGGTGGGTTACGTTCTTTCGGACTTCGCAGAGAAATGATGACAAGTTGCTGGCATAGTGGGTTCCTTTCGGGTACTGTGGCCAGATCCAGTTCAACACGTCAGTCGAAGTGGTACAAGCAGCAGGTTTGTGTTCAAGGCGCCGGTTCAAAGAAAGTGTATCTGCCGGGCGGTTGCAGGAAGCTCGCTCGAGCGCGTGGTGGCAGAAAGCACAGGGCTACCTGGATGAGAAACGGCGGCAAAGCTGCAGAGAGCTAGATGTCCCGAATCCATAGCAGGGCGCGTAGTGTTTAGTCTCAGCTCCTTGACACAATTTGGCTGTTGGCCCGAATTGGCTGCGCAGGTTCTCGAATCTAATATGGTGTCATTGGACAATGTGTTAGCCCAGGACGGAGATCGCGAAGAAGGTCTCCGAAGTCCAAGCAAACGCACAAGCAGCCGCGCAGGCAAAGCTTGCGTTGGGGATAATCGCGATAGCACATGTCGTAAGATGTTTGAGGAATCATTCGTTGTTGAATTCCTGGTAGTAGTACCTGCTTACGTTACTAATGCAAGCAGCAGTGCCTTTCGTGCTCTATGCTGTTGAAAACAGAGGAGGTGCTGCTGCGCAAGATCGTCGCTCTTTCCAACTTAATAGGTTTGGCCCACGTCTCTGAAAGCCACAATCACTCCTCGTAAGCTGCTGAGAAAGCGTGTCCGGATCGGTTCTTACTTCGTGGATGCGATCGCCTTCCCGGATCCTTCACCCTTCACAATCGTGTGCCCCCATGGCTAGAGTTGGCTGCTATATAGTTCGTGCAGAGCAGGCGTGGGTGTCTCACCGTCACCATCCTCTGCCCAAGTGTCTGCAATCTATGTGCGACGTTGCAGTGTTTCGCAATTTAGGGCATGCTTGGTGTTTCAAACGAAACCATATTCTGGGGCAGGTGACTGCCACATCTGTGAACAATTGTTTATACACACGTACCACTGCGACGACGGCTTGGCCGAAGTCGCAGATGCCCTAGTGGCCATCATGCAGCAAACCAAGGAAAACTACGGCCTGCATATGTTCAGGCCATGTCGCGTTCCCTGCCGAATGTGTTTGAGATATGAGGACGAAACCTGTGTGAGTCATTGCCGATGTGAAAGACAAATACATGAAACCCGAACGATGGACTGCAATCTTCAACACGTTTCCAAAAGGCTTCGTCCATGCCTCCACGCCGCCCGGCTGCCTTGAACAGGGATCTGATTTTGGACACGGGCTTTTTGGCGTGTGATAGCTCGGATCCCCATTTCCGGGATTACGAGCAGAGACTGCCGCCCTAATCGCCCTACGGATTTCTGTGGATTAAACTCGCGTTTGGGAGCCAACCTTCTTCGGCCTTTTTGCTTTGCTGTCTTGAGTCAGTCTTTTTGCTTTGGCCGCTTTGGCGCTGGTTCCTGTCTGCAAAGCCGAGGAAGGCCGAGGAGAGAGCCGAAGGCTGCCGCGGGCTCGGGGGGCTTCGGATGAACTCTTTTGCCGTTCCTTGTTGCATGAGACATCGCGTCTCACTCTGCCGGCATGCAAGAAAGCCGAGGCACCTGCCGCAGAGCCTACGCAAAACGGGCCCAGCCCAGCCGCTTTGCCGCCCAGAATCTGGTGTTTGTGCTCGGTCGAAAACCACAGTATAAGACGCAGATATGCCATGGAGCTGAGTCGGTGTGAGGCAACGACATTTGATACTACACAACCTACCATCTGCATTAAACCTCTACAAGGCAAAGCTCTCGGAGCATTCCAAGAAGCGGTGGTTGCATTCGTAAAGGCTGGGAGGCACGCGTAATCTCACAGATCATCGGCTCTTCGCCCCCAAATGCTCGTGAGGCCCACTTTACCCAGAATACCATGAGGGAAGCATGAAGCTTCGTCACGCATGTGCGCCGGGTTATGAATGGTGCCGATCATGTAGTGCACACCGACTGCGCTCCTGCCGTGCTGTTGATGAAGCTGCATATGCGGAATGATGCAGCAGCTTGAGGGTGTTGAAAAAGAGCGAGCACTTACCCAGGTTTGTGGTGTTGCTATGCTCATGATGCGCAACTCGGAACCCGCTACACTACCCGAACCCCCAGCGACAGAAAATGCCTCCGCCCGATCCGCGCCCCTTGCATCACCCGCAGGAGCGCAAACCAAAAGCATTCGACGTTTCCGGGTTGCCGTCAGAGGCTCCGGACGACACTGTCTCCGTCTTCACGACCCTCGACATTCCCATAACGGCACGAATTATCAATACATCCCAAACGAAAAATGCTTGTGACTTTCGCAGAAGACGGGGCGAAGAAGTGTACGACGACAACCATGCCAAAAACGAATGCACAGAGACTGAAGCCCTGCTGAGGCGGAAGCTTCGGAAGCGGCCCCCGCTGCTGCCGACCCACCTGCGGAGGTGTTGGGGGTCTTTTGGGACTTCCATCAGGATTGCAGCCCGAAACCACAACCAAACCTTCAAACCCGCACTAAGACCCATGACCAGCTTACCAAAACGACCCCAACTCTCACCAAGAAGTTGCTGCAGTCACCAAGCTTCCAAACCACAGACTTGGCAAGAACAAGCGGAATACTCGCAGCTGCACAGCGACACAACGGTCGAATCCTTGACAACTCAGCTCCTTCTCAGGATGGTGTCGTGGTGTACCAAGACTCACCGCTAGTGTCCGTAGTGCCGCCTGGGCAAGTCTTGGTCACTCACGAAGCAGACCAGGCTCCTCTAGAAGCCCTTGCAGGCCGATAAGTGTTCGGATGGAAACCCCCAGCAACTGTTTCTTAGCTTGGTACAGCAGCAGAAACATGAAGTCCTAGCCGATGTCCAGCCATGCCCTCAGCTGCAGACGAGCCGTCGGCCAAGGAGACGCAGACGTTACCACCACCTACCCATGCTGCACATTCGTTGAAACGTTTTGAAGCTACTTGCTTTGCATGGTCTTGGCAGGAGCTTCGACAATGGCGGCGACGCAATGCGCGCTTGCATCCTGAGGCATGGCTTCCAGGCTTGTTTCTTCTGAAAGCCACCGCGCCGACATGTCCTTGCATATTCCAGATCTTGACCTTGACACTTGTGCTCCACATGTTGACTTCGGTCAGGGAGAGGAGGCCACTGAGAAGCTTTTGCGGCAGGCCAGCACTCGGAGTGAGGCAACAGACTTCCACCTTTTCGGGTTTAGGCTTTGCTTGCCACTAAACATGTCCTGTGAGCACGAAGCTGGCTGGACATGCGCGCGCTGCAGCTGCGCCGGATCGAAGCGCCAGAGTCTTTGCGCCGCTGGGCTTTCTGATCCGAAAGCACGAATGTAGCGAAGCTTGACGCTTGCAACTTCCAAAACTGCAAGACGCACATCCAGGTACCGGGCGCCACGTTGCAGCACCGTTTCGCCATTGGCGAAGTGGTGAAACGTGGCTTGGAGGCCCGCGATCGCGCTTTTGACAGTCTCTGGCGGCTCATGAATGCGTGATTGCGTCGCTGGACTTGGTGACCTTGGGCTGCAGCCCATCTCTTGTAGGTGACAAGAAATCTGCGTCTTCAACGGTTTCGCAATCTTCAGGACGATGGACTTGCATTTACAGTTGATGAAGGGGGGTTATCAGACTCAGAACATCTAAAGAATTTCAATGTACTCCTGCTACAAGTAGTGTCAGGGTTGAGGTTTCAGGAATCAGGGTTTAGGTGAGGTGAGGTCAGGTGAGGTTAAGCCAGGCAAATCAGGTCAGATCAGATCAGGTCAGGTGAGATCGTATCAGATTCAAAAAACCGCGACTCAGATCAGACAGTCCAGGTCACAGCAAGTCAGGTCAGGTCAGGTCAGGTCTGCTCAGGTCAGCTTATAGGTCAGCTCAGGTCAGGTCAGTGCCGGTCAGATCAGATCCTTGTCGTGCGTGCTCTTCCGAGGTGACCGGGAATGGAAGTTCCGGAGGACAAATTCATTGACGTTTGTGTTTGCTCCTGTATCCACATCCGGTCCAAGGTTCGTAGCCTTTGGTCGATAAAGCACAGTCGGTCGAGAACGTCGGCAGTGTAGATTCCAGAGATACTTGACACCTCTGTTCGCGAGTGGAATCGTTCATGGCAAGGACCGCCGGACATGCAATGCTCTGCGGGCCGAGCGAGCAAAAAAAGTTGGCGCACTTGCATTTGTTTTGGTGCAGCCCCCGTCGGCTAGGTGCGTGTTCTGCTCGTTTGGTGCGTGTTTCGGTTGTTTTGGTGAGCGTTAATTTCTGCAACCCTTACATCAGGCCCACACCACTTCGCCAGGGTTCTTGTGTAACAGGGGGCATCCTTGTAAAGCTGCCAAGCGACATGCAGGACTGCCCCTTTTGCATAAAAGGTCAGGCTTGCAACAGGAACCATCCTTGGCAAGAAACTGATCAGCCCTGTTGTGTTTGTAGAAGTGATGCAGCAGAGGGTCGACATCTTGTTGATTCATTCTTGATTCATGGCCATGTCCGTCTGCACAACAACTCATGGCAGCTGTCTCCATGAGCGATTTGACTGAAGGGTTTCCATGCACTGACTACCCGTGGTTAGAACACCGCTCCTGAAAGCACCCGGCAGGCCAGCTCGCCAGCAAAGCCAAAGACGCCAGCCGACAAACCAGCAGAGAAGCCAGCAGAAGTTCCTGCAGCGGAGCAGGTCATGCATGGGCAATGGATTTCCCTAGCAAACTCTACCTTTTGGCTTGGGCGCAAGTCGTTTTGGGCACCGTTTCGCAGACAAAGTAGGCCTTGCAAGGAGGATTGCCCCAAGGGCCCCAAGTATCGAGAGAACGAAGCCCTACTGTGCGACGTTGACACCTCCCTTCTTCGCTATGATAGTACGATTCCTTGCTTGGGTCCGAACTCCAAGACTGTGTTCATGTAGGCATCACCCGCAGCAGGGGTTTGGGACAGTGATAAAGCGTTCTGTTGGGATCGGGGTTCAGGCCGCATGCCATGCCTAAAGGATACACAGGCGAAAACGGCATGTTTGTTCTCATCCACCCCAGATGGCAGAAATATTCCTGGGGCGAAGCCTGAATAATATGTGAGTCTCCTGGCGTAGGTGTTTTGTGCGAAAGTTTGGTTTCAAACCATAAACTTTCAGGCCTCTTGCTCAGAGCCTCGTGTGCCAGGCCGATCCCAGCCCAACTGCCAAAAGTCCGGCAGCGGACCGGCAGGAGCAAAGACCGATTCTTTTCGGCTGCAAGGGTAATGCCGGAGCGGTGCCCTTTTTTGCACGTCCCGCTGCAAACTCCGACGCTCCGGTACCAATGGACTCACATGAGTGCCTAAGGCTAGGTTCTGATCTGCAAACTCCCGCAGGCAGTCTTCGAAAACTAGTTTCTGCAGAAATTGTGGGGCGCTGATTCAATCGTTTTGAAGCCGTTGAGCGGTGTTGCAGAATGAGAGAGCAGTGTCGCAGCAAGAACTCCACTTGTGCTTCCCGCTGATTTTGCTTTTGTACGGCAGTTGGTAGTTTGCTCTCTCAGACCTCAGTGTTGTTTGACCTGCCTGGATCCTGGATGGAAGCAAGTCCAAGTTTGTCAGCATGCGATTATTCGCGTGATTTCGCGTGCGCGCACGCACGGGGTGATGGGATCCAAATTGCCACGCGAAGGAGACAATCCTCGTACAGGCCCAGGCGAGCTGCCCATTTCTCCCTCCAGCCTATGATGTTAGAAGTGCCTTGCAACATCGAAGACCTTGTCCAAACCCTTTGTATTTCACCACCTCCGATCTTTAGATTGCGTAGGTGCCAAGATCTTTCTTTGCACGGGCTGTTCGCTGCATCCAGCTTTCGGGCTCGCCGAATTTCCCATCTCCCCCATGAATTCAAGCAGATTTTCGCAGGTCAAGATCGGGGACGGAAGTGTTCAGCCGCTCCACGTGGCTTGGGCTGGCAACTCTGAGAGGGTTTGGGTTTTTCGGCTACAGGAGGTCGGGAAGGTTTCGAGTCCTCTGAAGCCCACAGTGGGCAAGGCGATGCAGACTGCAAAGCCCTGTTCTTTTCAAGGTGCGGGCCTCCGACAGATGCATCTGGGCTGCATGCCGGTTGTTCCTTTTTCAGATTTCAGAGCCGAAGCTGCTGTCTCCATGCCTGCTTCGTCCTCTGCGGCCCTCGGCTCCCTTTTTCAGGTTCCTTGCACCTTGCAGTCCGGACTGACTTTCCTCCTGGTCGCACGTTTGAACTTCCAGTTTGCCTGCCGGTGCCAGAGCCAATTCTCAACATCCCTGACCCGACAAGACACATCCATTCGCCGGTTGAAGGTTTGCTTCCACAGGACATCGGAATTTCGAGTAACATGAAGTTGTGAAGCCCCACCCAATTCCCGCCCGCCCTGCCAACGTGCATCTTGCCAGCGATTGACTTCCTTCCAGCATGGTCCTTCACTGCCAAGTTGAGGGTTCACAGGATTGGAAAGCAAGCCGGTGCTATGTCCTTCGGTTTCTGAAACTGATGGCCTAACCAACCAAATGCCGAGGTAAGGATGCTGCAGAGCGGTTCGTGGCAGAGCACTCTTTAAAGGCAGCCCGGCTGACAGGGTTGCAGAGAACGTCAACATACGTCAACCACCTTTGGAGCCCCCGGAACCGTGAACCACGGTCTATCGGCAAAGCAGAAGAAGGCGTGAGACATGCTAAGACATGCCCTACCTTCCCGGCCCGGAGTGCCAGGCATCTTTTGTGAACCTCAGCTGCAAATTAGAGGCAGACTTGTGCTGCACAACGCTGCAGTATGAGAGTGGTCGATCTCATGCTTTCGTGGTAGTGCTTTCACCTTGCAGTTTCCAGGGCAAGGGACTGCCTGTCTTCGGAGCATGCCGACAATGCTGACTCGTCGTATCTCGTCGTGGCCAGTGAGCTTGGAGTGGTGAAGAAACTTCCGGAGCTGCAAGTCCAGAGAAATTGACTGAAATTTCGAAACTTGCAGACCAGAGAAGTCAAGTTCTTTCCCTCGACAACCTAAAATACCTTCTGCCGTGTTGCGACGCCCGATAGAGAATGCATGCGTGCATGTTTGGACTTCTCAGAGATGGTGTTTTTTTGCCGGCTGATGGCGCAGTCCCCGAATCCTGGCCTTGCAGCCGATGACACTGGGCTAATAATGTGGAGCACCGCTTGCCCCGCTACAAGGAAGCCGCTCACAGACTTCCTGAAGCCCTCTGGCTGTGTTAGTCAGGGTTCGGAGTGCTTCGAGGATCTTCGAGGTTGAGGAGTGGTGCAGGATCCCGCAGTTTGCGCCACTCCGCTTACACATTCCCTTCTGCCCTTCGTTTTGGCTCCAAGCTCGATTTGAAGCTGCGGATACAGGCTTGCGGCTAATGTAACTGCAATCTATTGAGAGCAGCTGCCACGGTTGGAACCATCGGGAGCCTCGAGGCTCGCAAGACGTACCGTGGCTTCCGGGCCAGGAAATTCTGCACAAGTATCTCAATCACATTGGATTTCCGGGGCGAGTGTCGCTCGACATCCCAATACATCCCACCTGTCAGTTTTGAAGCTGTGCGTTTCTGTTTTTTCCCCTAACAACGGTTTAAAAACGCCGCTACGTTTTGCACAGCTCCGCAGGCCGAGTGCTCTATGAACACTTGGCGACGGAATCCTGCTGCTGTTCTCTATGCACAGCCATCCAATAGCCCAGGAAGGTCGAGCGTGATGCCGACACGTTCCCGGTTCACGTGGAGGCGCTGCTTTCGTGTAACGCCTGCTCAGAGGGTCCAACGGCAAAGGATGGCAAAGGTGTACAAAAAGTCGTGAAGGGAAATGAAGCCAACACCGGCATCGGGCTTGCTATGTCTTCGAGAGGCTCTGGGAGTCGTGCCACGATCTGGTTCAATGGGTCGTAGAGAGAGGCTCCTGCCGGACCCCAATCGTTAGAATGCCTTGTATGGTTCGGCACTAATTTAGGCGCGAACGTCGAACGAAGCCGAAAAGTTGTAGCACTGCTGAAACCGTGTGCGTTTCAGCTTGGCTCTTCAAGCTGCTCTCCTGGGGTCAAGCAGTTGTGCTTTTGTTCCAAGTTTAGGAGATTATGGGATGTTTTGATGGAAGTGCTGTCAATACGGCGGCTTCCGCTAAAAGGTGGACCTCTTGGAGCTGGGTCCTGGGCACTAGGCACTGGAGGGCCTGGGCTTGATAGGGTCTCCTGCTCCACGCACTGCAAGGCATCCGGGCTTCGGCTTCTGCGTGGCAGTAGTAGGGAGTGACAAGCTTTTGCTGCTTACGATCTGCGGGGCTCAATGGCAGGTGGTTGAAGACTAGTTGCAGGCTTGATGGCTCCGGAGAAAGCAATTCCTGAATGGGAGTCCTTCTGCGCTGCCCCAATCCCATGATGCCTTGAGTTCAGACTTGTCACGCTGCCCTGCCAGTGGCTGCAGTTGCGCTTGGATACAGTTTTTTTTCTAGTGTTTCTTGGTTTCGACCACGGGGAAGCATCGACACGACAGGCTCCGCAGAGGGCACCCGGCCTGCAAGAGGCTCTGCAGTGAGTGCAACAGCCGACCAAACCAAGCTCTTGCAAAGGCCATACACATCAGTTCCATTTGTTTGGTGGGCATGCACATGGGCATGCGAGACCTGTTCACCTCAACCGCCTCGAGCAGCACTGTGCCTAACGGGCGTAGCTGGCAGCCTAAAGTGCGGCCTAACACTTTGACCAAAGCCCCA
Source organism: Symbiodinium sp. CCMP2592 (assembly GCA_905221615.1). Taxonomy (NCBI): domain Eukaryota; class Dinophyceae; order Suessiales; family Symbiodiniaceae; genus Symbiodinium; species Symbiodinium sp. CCMP2592. The sequence goes on from CAJNDT010001324.1 coordinate 795,084, forward strand.
ACTCTACATGCCCCACATGATTCGAACGGCTGAGATCCCGCTGACCCTCCGCAATCAACTCCGCTTTCATTGCACGGCTAGCGTTTCTTACCTGGCTGATGTCAGCGGAGGCTTGTCGCAGCGGAAGGAACGTGCAAGCGGTGACTTTTTTTGCTAGAATGCTCACAACTGATCTATGGTGTTGGCTTTGAGTCGTGAGGGTAGCTGAACTGGGCTTCGGTTGCAGTGTTTCAGTGACGGTCCCGTCGAGGCCGGGGCTACGCTTAGATTAGAGCAATAGGTATTCCACCGTTATCATTTGCGATGCGCTTTGCATTCTTGAGCAGGGCTAAGCCTAAGCCGCAAACCTCAGCCACCTTCTTTCGTACCGCTCCTTCCATCCTGCCAAGCCGCTTCTGGCGAAATCCCAGTCATTCTAGATATGCAGAGCAGATCCTGCCGCTGCTTGGCCCGGAGGGACCCAGTTCTCGTTACGAAAAACGTTGCCTGAAGTGAGTTCTCACCTGCAAGTGCTGAACAAGCCACACTCCTAAGCAGTCAAGACTTGCTTGTATTGAGCAGCAGAGTGGTGTCTCCAACGCCGGCATTGCTGCGTGTTAGAGATTGGAGACTGACCCTGCCTTGAACTGTTTTATCGCCAGTCTAATTAATGGATTGGATTCTAGCAGCACCGGACGTGGACCAAGTTCTTGAAACCAGATTCACATCTAATCATATCTAATCGTTCCCAAGCAAAACTGCTGAGAGGAGCACGGGTTATGCCCGATCCGGTCTCCTCCGGACTTGGGAGTCTAGTACAAATCTGAACTGGCAGAGTCGGCAACATAAAGAGAGGAGTGGGACCCCTGTCTCCTTTCGCTAGTTCTGGCTCCACTTTCGGATCAGTGATAAGAGAACATGAGTAGTTTAGACTTCCGCGACCAAAAACCAGGCCTAGGCGGGCGGGGTCTGTGCTTCATGAACGCAAAGAGCTTAGTTCGGCGCAGTAAAACTAATTCGACGCACCAGCGTTGCTGCAAGACGGGACCCCCCGACCATGTGTTGTCGTCAACCTTCACCAATGGCTTAGACTTGTGGACACCGTCAGCACCACGACATCTAGTCAGTCAGTCTATCCTTCACTGCAAGGGGAGCTTGCCCGCTAAATAGTAGTTTGTGAAGCCTCGTCCGAGGAACAGCAGCAATGCAAGCAAAAGCTGCCTCCCGTTGCTTCGCCATCTTGGGCAGTAGTTACACCTGCGTACCAAATCAGCTGCTGGCTTTTTCTCTGTGCATGTCGCTACGAGGCTGCAACCGCGACTGCTCTTCACCTCCGGATTTCTCAGAGCCCTTGAGCCGGGGGGCTCGGAGATGGGATAGGACTTGAATCGACGTTTGGGAAGTACTGCGAGTGGACGACTTGCAGGCTTCGCGGATCTTCGCGGTTTATCGCTTCACGATTTCGTGCTCTAAGCTTGAATTGTGCCGTTTGCACGCACCTTCTAACATTGGATGAGGGCGTTGCTCAAAGGTGCTTGATGCGTTCAATTATACTTGCATAAAATGGAGGAGAGGTTCTCCGGCGGACTGAAGCCCGAAGAAAGATTACCTTGCATTCAAGCCAGAAGACGTGCTGTGCAAACTCATGTGACGTGCTGGATGCCGGTCCGACCCTGCCCGGCCCAAGGACATGCTATCCGATAGCGGAGAGTTTGCAGACGGCCCCAGAACTACACTCGGATCTCCACGAGGCTGCATGCAATTGGCTGGGTCTCACTCCTTGAGTCGTTGACTTTGTTATTCTCGAGTCGCTCATACGACCCCAGTGTCAAGTCAACTGCATTGACTTCATACATCCTGTCAATTTGCCTTTGTCTCCCCGTCAGGAGGGGGGCGTTTTCGAAGGACCAAGGAGAGGAGTTCGGCGAGAGTCCTATCCAATGCTGTGGCCTCAATGCGGGCGAAGGAGGTAAGTAGATCAGCCAGAGCTTGTCGGTGCAAGAAGCAGATGAGTCCAGGCACCATGGTCTCAATGCGGAACGAATGCGTCAGGGCCTTGTTACTACATGTCGCGGCAGAAGCTTGCTCATCCCAGAACTTTACATTGGGGCCTCCTTCGTTGTAGTTTCGGCAATTGCGTCATCCGGACTCTCACAACCCTCGCAGGTGAAGTTCTTCCCTCACTCAAAGTGACGGAGAGCGTCCCTGAGCAGGGCTGGTGGCCCGGAGGTGGGCACTGCCATGACGCAGCAGGTTCTGAGGTTTGCAGGTTTTGGTTCGAAAGGCTGCTTCAAGAAAGGTTCGACAAGGCTTCTCCGAATGCAGACTCGAAGCATCGCAACGGTTCTTCAACAGCGGAAATGAAGAGGAGTAGAGCAGCCCGCAGCGGCCACTGATCGCGCACATCGATGCCAGCAGCCTCAGAAGCAGGAGGGTCCGTTTGGGATCTACAACTAGCCCTGAGTGCTAAGCGGGCCAGATCAGACAGAGGCGGTTTGCACAGCTGCAATGGCTTGCGTTCATGCTGCTGTTGGTTAGTTTCTTTGTATGAAGTGGGCTAGCAGATTTGCGCAAGCTCAATTTGGCGAAATCGATCTGCGTTTGTCAAAATCCTTTTGTGTGAGACGTTCGTAAGTCTTCAGTCCTGAGAATCTTACAAATTGCAGCTTTATTCGAGCTCCGTCCTCAAGCTGGAGCTGCTGAATGCAGCGCTCGAGTCTCAAACAGCAAAGCCTTTGAGGTGCGGAGTGGCTGTGGAAGTTAGCCGAAGAGCAAGGCATCGCACCCAGGACTCGTGATGTGGTGTGCTTGGCCGCCCGGCAGCCATCTCGACGAAATGCAGACTCTGCTAAAACCAACGTCTCACACACACACACACACAACACACACACACAACACACAACACACACAACACACAACACACACAACACACAACACACACACACAACACACACAACACACAACACACAAGACACAACACACAACACACAACACACAAAACACACAACACACAACACACACAACACACACAACACACAACACACAACACACACACACAACACACAAAACACACAACACACACACACAACACACAAAACACGCAACACACAACACACAACACACAACACACAACACACAACACACACAACACACAACACACAACACACAACACACAACACACACAACACACAGCACACAACACACACACACAACACACAACACACAACACACAACACACAACACACACAACACACACACAACACACACAACACACACAACACACACAACACACAACACACACAACACACACAACACACACAACACACACAACACACAACACACAACACACACACACACACACACACACACACCCACACACACCCGCACCCGCACCCGCACCCGCACCCACACCCACACCCACACCCACACCCATGCACACCCACACCCACACCCACACCCACACCCACACCCACACCCACAAACACACCCACACACACACACCCACACACACACCCACACACACACACACACACACCCACACACACACCCACACACACACCCACACACACAACACACACACACACACACACACACACACACACACACACACACACACACACACACCACACACACACACACACACACACACACACACACACACACACACCACACACACACACACACACACACACACACACACACACCCACACACACACACACACACACACACACACACACACACACACACACACACACACACACACACACACACACACACACACACACACACACACACACCCACACACACACCCACCCACACACCCACCCACACACCCACCCACACACCCACCCACACACCCACCCACACACCCACCCACACCCACACCCACACCCACACCCACACCCACACCCACACCCACACCCACACCCACACCCACACCCACACCCACACCCACACCCACACCCACACCCACACCCACACCCACACCCACCCACCGCCACCCACCCCCACCCACCCCCACCCACCCCCACGCACCCACACACCCACGCACCCACCCACCCACCCACCCACCCACCTACGCACCCACGCACCCACGCACCCACCCACCCACCCACCCACCCACCCACCCACCCACGCACCCGCACGCACGGCACGGCACGCACGCACGCACGCACCGACCGTCTTTTACGGAGATGCAGTGCGGTAGCCCGCTAGCTTCCAGCTTCAACAATGCGGGGCGGTGCTGAAGGGCCGGTTTGAAGGCCTTGATTTCGTTTGTGTCTCATTCAGACACAGACCCCGCCGGACGGCTCGGACAGAGGCTTGGGCTCCGTCGCTGTGACATCCGTGAAGTTCAGCATGTGATCTCGGCTTTTGAACTTGTTACCCAGGCGCAGAAGAAAGCCGGAGTAGCGAAAGTCCTGGGGCCGCCCGTCACTCAGTTTGATGCCGCCAGAGGATCCGGGCTTGCAGTGGAGAGGGCTGAGGCGGCTGAGGCTGAGGACGACGGGTTTTGTTTCTCATTTTGACAGCTTCCAAGCAAGGGGACTGCCCCTTCTTCTGGCCCCGGAGCAAAGCAAAGCAAAGCGAGGTTTAAGGGTGGCACTTGTGGCCTAGATTGTTCGGATTTGCTTGGGTCAGATCATAGGTCTGAAGCATGTTTGACACTGCCTCATTCTTCCTTCCTTCTCTCCGCTTCTGCAGGGGCCACTCTTTCTCGACCCAGGCGCCCTGTCCCTTTCCTCCGCCATACCTGTTCCGACGCAATGGCGGCCCTTCACGGAAGAAGAAATGTGCATCACCGTGACCACTCATTGGAAATGCAGGCAGGCGACAGGGCGACAGACATAGCGCTAAAAGCTTCTCGAGATATGTTCGATGATCCGGGCTGGCAGCCAACAATCACAGAGCTGCTTCATGAGAGCTTTTGTCGGGGGGAGATGCCGACTGGGTCGCGGAAGGGGCATCGGTTCTACTCTCGCGAACACTGCTCGCTCAGCTTTGGTCAGAAGCCCGGCCCATCACTTTGTCAAGCTCGATACTCAAGCGACTCTCCCAACTGCTTCTACTTAAGGGTAGACTTGCACAGAGGGTGCCAGTCGCAACAAACAAGGAGTGGAAGCTGGCCAGAGTAGCCCACAAATGGAAGACTACCTCATGCGCATCAGGGGCGATATGGACTATGGCTCCGGCTTCTCGAAGCCAGAGCTCAATTTTTTGCGTCAACGGGCAAAAAGAATCTATCGCGCAGACAAACGGCGTTTGCCAGGGAAGCCCGGAAAGCCCTGTGCTGTTCTCCGCAGCAGGACCAGCCCGCCCGGCAACGACAGACTGCAGAGCGCAGTCAAAGTAAGCGCTAATACCCAAGACCTGTCGCATCCGCCCGCCAGTTTCCCTCCTGAGATGCCGCCAGCAGCTCGTATGGTCCTATCCCTTATGCAGGGGAAATGATGAGGGAGTGTGGAGAGGCGCATCCACAAAACCCTGGGCGGGCGGACACCCCAAGCAAAGCGCCAGCACCGAGCACCCGCCTGATATTCAGACTGGTGGGCGAATGGGTAGGTGTTCGGACAAGCGCGTACGCTTTCGGCTGATCAACGTCGATGATGGCGCCCCAAGTGGCAATTCGGATGAGCTTCAGATGAGTAGGGGTGATTCCCTGATGTTGCAGTGGCGAGGCACCGGGGGCATGTCGCGCATAAGGCACAGGCAACCGAATGAATTCGGGGGTGCCCAGACTTACAGCCCAAAGCTCGTCCACCACGACCACCGCTCAGCAAGTTCGAAAGTGACTGGCCAAGTGAAGACCCGAACCCCACTGAAAGGACCGAGTTAATGCAGAGGTCCAACACGGTGACCCAATGGACACTGTGGACCAACGGGGGAGACCCTGACACATCGCTTAACTCCGAGCCCAGGTCGTCTGTGTCACCCATGGCCTCTTCATGGATCGGCTGCTGAAGGCACGCTGAACTTGCCGGGCTTGGCCAAGCCGTGGCTCCACTGTGCCGCAGGCTTTGGCAGGACTAGATCCTCATTTGGGCCGGCATCTGAGCTTGCCCACAAAGTCTCCTGGCGCTAGGGATCGGCTTTGGGCTTCAGTCATTCGTGTCAACGATGTTTGGGCCTTGCTGTTTCGTGCACCTCCACTTAATGCCGCCGGTAGAACTGTCAGTATATTTGTGCTTCCAACGAGACATCGGGTCAGAGCATGCTGGGGAATTTGAATGGGAAAGGATTCAGCCTCGGCTGAGGCAGCGTGCTTTTCATGTCTTTCAACTGTGCATACTGGCTGGTCCCTGCCTGAGCGCGTTTCTTATTGCGTGCGGCGGTCCTGTTGTTGCACCAGCATTTGGGCCTCATCATATGTTATGGCTGACGGGGCTTGCAGTCGCATGGGAACCGCAACCAACCAGCAGAGTTTGCGCGGCAGATGTTCGTGTCGTGTGATTAGGCTACAGTATTCAGGTGGGCTCAAGGTCTGGTCCGAGTAGTCAGTGAAAAGGCTGCAGTCCAGCTCGAACACATCAGGCCCATCGGCACCGGCTGTCGCATGAGGCCTAAGGGCGTGCCCCTCTTGTTGCCTCGCAGACCAGGTGCAGTTGCGCCTCAACCACGACGAACACACTCCAAGGACACAGCTGATCGGGCACATTGGCACAGATGCGTGGACAAGATAGGATGGGCCCTTCATTCATGCTTTCTCGTTACCGCCAGCAAGAACGCCTCTTGAAATTTGGCAGCTACCCTTGTCAGCACAGCAGGCGCGCCTCACGCAAATTCCCAGTTGTCGGAGGATAGCTGTCATGGCAGCGTGCAATGTCGTCGACCATGCCTGGCCCTCACTACAAATCAGGGATGCATCATTTCGGAGTCTTGGATGGTGGTCGAGGATACACGCGGATCTGCAGGTTCGGTCTCAGTAGCCTTTCTCTGCGACTCGGCATCCCTTGCCCAGTACCCCTCAACTTCTCTTTTATGTTGGGCGTCTCAGCATGTTCGAAATCACAACGGGCCTTAATGCACCAGCTCACGAGCACTATCTCAGGTGCCTATGTCAATCAGGACCGGGTGCCTACCCCAGTTCCAGCGGACTCCCGACTCCAGCCTGTCTTCCAGACATCGGCTTGTCCAGGGAGTGACGGGTTTGAGGAGTCTAGTCATCTAGTCGCAAACAGCTCTCGCGAAGCTAGTATCATTTGCATTGGGTGCTGCTGCTTGTTGACAGAGCTCGACTCGAACACGGACTAGTCGCAGCCGAAGTCCCGGCACCGCATGCAGAAGAGCGAGACGAGTAGTGACAACGGGAGTGGGTTTCTTCCCTGCAGCTCTATGCTGGTGCCAAGGCACAGCATGTGTGGCATCTCCCACTGCCAACCTTCGAACCTTGCCCTGCAAGGAGTTTTGGATAGTTGCGGTTTGCACATGAGCAGGCTGGGAAGTGAGGCTTTCATGTTCCACTTATGTCAGCGATGCTGTGCGCACTAACACACAGCACCAACCCACTCAACCATAAGGTATGCTGCAAGCTGATGGGCAACAAGTGACCAGCGCTGGTCCTGGTGATTGATTCTCGGGAGCAAGGAAACGCTCGGTTTGTTTTAACACCAAGGGATGAAGCGCATAGTCACTTCGTCTGTGTGCCGTACTTGTAAGCGGGAGGCTGACTTTCCCCGGCCCTGCATTCACTAGGATGGCATTAGCGCTTTGCGTGATATCTTCCTTGCTCTCCGAGTGACATCCTCGGACTTTCTCACCCCTTTGCCAAGCTTCTGTCGCTTTGGGAACCTGAATCTGCCGAATGTTCCCAGTGGGCGTAGCAAACAACAGCGAGCAAGAATTGGTACAAGAAGCAGGTCGCAGACACACCACATTCTGCGGGAAACAAGGTCCTGTCGACGTTGAACGAGAAAATCTAGGCAGCTGTCCTGCCCCACCGGCATTTTTTCAGCATCGTTGCCGTTTGATGGCTCAAATTGAAGTCGCACTAGACAAGAAACAGGCAGGTATGTAATGTAGCCTTGTATGATCGCGGGAACATGTGTTTGGACCCTGTTTTCCGAGATTTGCCAGACGCAGTATGATATGCTCAAAGGAAAGAGCCCCAGCGCCAACTTAGAAGGTCGGCATAGAGCCCAGGTGGATGTTGACGGAGAGCAACATAAGTAACACAATATTGAAACCCTTGCCCTGTTATTCACCATTTTCGCGCGACTGTCACGACTGCCTTGCAATTGATGCATCTGCTCCATGCATCTCTCTAGATGCAGGACCCATAGGACCCCGAACTTCTAGTAGGCGAATTTCGTACTACCTGGAGTCCGTATCGCCGACGAGGTTGGCTGGGGATCTTTTCCAGCTTTGCCGACAGAGGCTCCTCTTAGAGCCCTGAATCACGGATGGCCTGGAGAAAGTTGGTCTCGGTTGCATGGTTTGATTACGGAAGCGAAGGCACGGAGTACTGAGTACAAAGAGAGCTCGACACCTGGCTTCTACAGGGCGCGTTTGCGGGATTCCTTAGCTTGAACCGAAGCATGCAATGGCTGTGTGAGATCTTCAACATCGAACCCGGGATTCCAGAAATTTGGCAGGTGATGGAAAAGTTCTTAATACACAAGGCTTTGGAGGTAGATGACAGACAGAGCATGCAAACGTGACAGAAGGCTGAATGTTGCCTTTGGCAGTCGGGCGCTGCGAGACGCTTGCGGGTTGCTCCGAACTGGATGTGCAAGTACTGTTGCATGCGAGACGAACCCCTAGGACCCTAGGACCTAAGAAATGGGAGTTTGAGTTTTGAACGGATCCGAAATATGCGCGATGACAGACGCTCTCCCCGACTTCCGCACCCGAAGCTTAGTCAGAACTGGCGTTGCGGTGCACGCGATCAATGACAACGCATACAACATGTAACCAAGGCGGAATCTTGGACATCTAGTCAGAGAACTCATGTGGCAAGCCTTCAGGGATGTGTTTCATGCCGTCTCTGTTTCGGAAGCACGCCATGGCAACGGGAGCTCCAAGCGTATGACAGTCGGAGTAGAGACTCGGGGCTCCCCGCAGTGCTTGCTGCGGCTGTGGTGCCTGTGCTTTACAATTCAGCGCTGCCTGTCACTGACTGCAACCAGCATGCAAGCGAGCCCTGCTCCCTTTCCAACAAGATGGGTTATGGGTACCCTGACACTCCCAAAAGAGCTCGCATGCTGAGCTTTCCACCACTCACCGAACTTGTTCTTATGCATTTCTGGGTCTCGCCAGGTTGCCGATTCGTGTCGAGTCCCATGTCATCTTAATCGAAAATAATGATCCGGTCCACAATTGTACCAACTTATGCTTTTGCTCGCTCGTCTTGGTTTCTTATGAAAGGTTTGCTAGGCTTCGGGAATATCCCAAATCCTCAGCCTCAGCGCAAGTCACCGGGGCTTGCTGCTGGTGGCGGCGGAAGCCTGGCTGCTTGTCAGGGCTGTCGATCAGCATCTATGCAGTAGAATGCAGTAGACCCCGGCTTGGGGCCCACACACAAAATGAAAGTATGACATGACTACTACACGCTGCGACCGGCTATCCGAAGCCAGCTATATGCCTCGAGTCAGATGTTCTCAGCCTCAATGATGGCCCACCGGCTGTTGATGAAGGCGCACACTCCGCACGGACGGTTTTTGCCGACGGCCTCCCATATTCACAGCATGCCGCGTTCGGCTGCAGTATGTAGCTTAAGTCGGGCGTTTGGAGATCGCATGGACTATGTGTGTTTGGCTGCCCATGCTTGTGCACATATCAGGTGTCGGGCCATTCGGGCTTCGGTTGTGCAGCGCTCGTGTTCTTCTCGTGTTCTTCAACAGCGCACCTAGCAACGGTCAATTTGATTAACACTTCTTCCTGACGGTCGTTTTGGGAGGTGTAATGTGTAATACCTTCGGTAGATACGGTTTTGGAAATAGATCTTGTGAGTCAAGGCGACCGCTCCGATAGCACTAGTAGTTGGCGGTAAGCAAAACAAAGCATTTCCAACCGCAATCGTCAAGCGATCCCTGTCCGTCATTGGTCGCATTGCAGTAGTCTTGAGCGGACCTTGTACTTGGCCATCTTTGACATAGGAGACGCAACTGCTATCCTAGTCGCAACTGCTATTGCTTGATATTGCTTGTCTTGATCGCCAAGACGTTTGAGATTTACTTCTCGTATGTTTTATCTTGAAGAACGATGGGTATCCAGTACATGTCCAAAGTTCCGTTTAGCTAGAAGGCCACCAGACATGATTACAATTGGGCGCTGGCGTCTCGGCATTAACAGCCTAACCCCATGGCATAATGTAACGGCACACACATATAGCAGGCGCGATAGCACTGAGACCAACACTAGTATGAAATGTAGCATGATGTAGCATATAATCGGCCTGTCAGGAATTCGAAGCTGTAGTCGGAAGAGGAGTGACACGCATGGCACAAGTAAATGCACACGCAAACCGTAGCAAGAGTCATGTTTTGTAATGCCAAATGCCGTGATAAAGATACCAGAATATGCAGACAGAAGCCTCAATGCCACTGATAATCAACACGGTTCCCACAAAAGTCAGAAGACTGTCATTGATTCTCATAACGACGAGAGATGACCACAGTGCCAAGCCGCGGCCCAGATACTTCTTGGGGCAAGCATGTGACAGGAACTATTGTAGCAGCAGTATCCAGCGATTGTCATAGATTTCAGAGTAGCGCGTCATAATTAGTGTTACGGACGAAAGGGCATTTGTCCCGCATGGGTGTGGGCCCGCCGCGCTTCCTTTTGTATCGGCATGTTTTCCAAGCCACAACGAAAGCGGAATGCATACAAGTGCAAAAGCGATGTCAAAACGGCAGAAGCGTGCAGCAAAGCAACCAATAAAACGAAAAATACCGAGTGATGCGCGCAATCGCGAAGCAACAGACCAGCAACAACGAGACAGACGAGACAGAAGGAATGAGATGGAATAGCGGCGAACAGATGTCGGGCCATACAACCCTTTGAACCCTGAAATGTGGTAGAGCTGCCATGTGGGAAGGCTTCCAGTAACAAGTGACAGGGAGGACCACCGGCAAGCACCGCCGATCAACCGAGACAGATGCAGCTACGAGTGGATGAAGGGGTTGAGATCAGAGCGCGGGGTTCACGGTGCATTTCGTTCTTCAGAGGCTATGCAACGAGTTCTGCTGTGGACGGAGCGACTTTCGCTGCCACCTCACGCCGAGAAAGATGCAATTGGAATTGGATTTCAGGCAAGTAAGGCTTCAGAGCTGGTGATATCCTTCACGAATGTTGAAGCCAATTCGCACTTCAGGCAAGCCTTAAGTCAAGGCACATATCTATATCCAGCTAGTTACTTGTAGAAGCTTTCTAGCTTTGCTGGCCAATCCAGGTGGTGCTGATCAAAGTACTACCGGTGCATGAAAATCGGCATCCACTGGACAGCTGCTGGCAAAGCTGAGGGATCCTTTCGCAGAACTTTTCGCTGTTCTGGTCTGGTGTGCAATTCAAGAAACCCAATTCCGGTTCACAGTCTTCTGGCTTTGTTCGCTGACGTGCTGAGGCAAACCTGGAAGCTTTTGGTAAGCAACTGGCCGCGCAATTCACATTAAATGCCCTGATGCATGCCGGGACCGCGAAGCCCGTCTCCCGGCTCATAGGGATCATGGACATGGAATGTAGGATACACCAAGCTCTCGGAGGTTGAACGGTAGGGGGCTTCAAACTGAAGAGTATTGGAGTCTTCAGAGGGATGCAAGTCTCAAAGCTTTGCTGTGTGTGGGAACAAATCACTACACTGGCGCAAGTGAAGCCCAGAGGGAGGCCTTTCTTCGGGCTCCCCATGTGAGTACCACCGCACACCGTGCGACACCCCCGCAGATCTGCTCTGCGGCACTTCGCGCTAAACCCTCCAAGCCCGTAGCTCACCACGTTGAACCCTCCACCCAGCCGGTGGTGTGGTGGTGTATTTGAGTTGCCCCATGGCACTGCCTTCGCATCGACCTGGCCAGAAGCATGCAGATGGAGGCACACAAGCCCACCTCAAGAGTTCGTGTTTTCGGTCTTTGGTTGACGATTCAACCTGCATGGACTGTTGGCACAAATACCCCGCTCAAGACAAAGCTGTGCACATATCCTCAAGTACTCCTTGGCTTGGAGTTGCTTCCGGAGCACGAGGAGGAGAGTCCCCTTTAGATGCGGGACTTCTCCGGCTGAATGTGTGGCATGAAGCCAGGGAGGCAGAAGACCACCACTCAGTCAAGAAGCGAATCTCTGTCCTCACGTGGTTAAAAGTGATGATAATCGTTATCCGTAGTGTCTTCGCGAGAATGCCACAATATTCCTCTAAACCTGGCATCGAATCACGACGAGGCATGCCCACGAAGCCGTGGTTGAAGGGCTTGAATCATTTCAGCAGGACTACATCATAGATCTCTCGGAGGAGGAGTTCGGCGAGGAATTCGAGGAGCCTTTTCAGGACGACACGTTTGCGGATGAAGGCCGGCTGTCGCCTGCGTTCGTATCATGGCGCCGCTCCGAAAAACAACCGCTCTACTGCTACGTGCTACTGCTACTGTGCTACTGTGCTACTGCTACTGCTGCTGGTACTACTACTACTACTACTACTACTACCACTACTACCACTACCACTACTACTACTTCTACTTCTACTTCTACGACGACGACTGCTACCACAAAATACTACTACTACTACTGCTGCTGCTACTGCTACTACTACTACTACTACTTGCAATCTCCCAGTCCCCGCGGAGCTGCCACAGGTGTGCCAGGTGGGTGACAAAACTACTACTACTACTACTACTACTACTACTACTACTACTACTACTACTACTACTACGACTACTACGACTACTACCACAACCACTACTACTACTACTACTACTACTACTACTACTACTACGACTACTACTACTACTACTACTACTACTGCTAGTACTACTGCCACTCCCACTTCCACTGCTACTGCCGCTGCTGCTACTGCTACTAGTACTGATTCTACCACTACAACAGCAACAACAACAACAAGGAAGGCGTTGCGTCTGCCGCCGCGCGGGGTGTGTCGTTTATGTTTGGGAGGTTTCTTTAGTCAAAAGCTAGAATACCCCGAGTTTTGCGTGGTTTTCAGCAACAAGACGATGTATCGGAGTTTAAAATTTCTGTAGTTCTTTGTCTTCGTGGTTGATTTATGTTGATTTTCAGGCTCATTTTGGAAGTTTTTTGTCTGGAGAGCTTCAAAAACACGAGGTTTTTTCGTGGTGGAGGTTTCCAAAGTGAAGCAACAAGAAACGGCAAGCACGGGTTGACAGAGCAACTGGTAGCGTTTGAGAAGTAACGCAACCAAAGAAACAGAAGACACAAGCCGCACTCGCATGGACGTCATCACCCCCCCCATCCCCCCCCCACCCCCGCACAGAGCTGAAAGACAAATTGCAAGTTTAAGCTGGCATGTACACAACGTCGAGAATGGGCAAAAACACCGTAAAACCAATGCGAAATGCGACACATAGGAAACAACAAGAGAAACAGAAGACACAAGCCGCGTTCGCATGGACGTCATCACCCCCCCCCCCCCCAGGCCCCCCCAAGCCCCGCACAGAGCTGAAAGACAAATGCAAGTCGAAGCCGGCATGTGCAGAAAGTCGAGAGTCGGCAAAAACACTGCAAAAACCTATGCGAAATGCAACACACAGGAAAACAACGCAGAAAACGATGCGAAATGCAGAGCCGAGCATGAGTTTGCAGAGTGGGGCTCGCCGGCGGGGTCACTTCTTTGGTACAACACACCGAAAAAAACCGATTCGAAAGCAAAAGCAAAGTTAAACGTCAGGCGACGAAAGTGCCAAAACTCGAGTTTCAGCGCATGCCAGCAGAGGAATTGCACCACCCCGCGCGGCGGCAGACGCAACACCTACCAACAACAACAACAACAACTGCTCCTACTACTACTACTACTACTACTACCACTACTACTAGCCAGCTCAGGAATCCGACAAGGATGCCCGCTCTCACCCTACCTCTTCCTCATAGTACATGGTATGGTGATGCATGACGTCGACCAAGAGCTCACAGCCAACGGCGAATTCCTCCCATGGCTCTACAGCCAAAACCAGCCCTTCTACGAGTTAGCATACACCGACGACACAGCACTCATTGCCGGCACGGCGGTTAGAGCAGAGCAACTATTTCACATCCTGCAAAGGGTTGCAGCCCACAGCAACCTACACCTCAACCTCAAGAAGTGTGTTCTGTTACGCCCACCCACCTCACAGAACACCATCCACTTCACAGACGGCACCCCCCTCACGATCGAGCAGCACGCCAAGTACGTAGGAGTGACTTTGAGCAGCAATGGCTCCTGCCACAAAGACGTCACCACAAGGCTCGCTAAAGCCAGAAAACACTTCCACTCCCTACACCAGTTCTGGCGCAACACGGACCTCACATTGAAGTGGAAGCTCAGAATTTACAACGCATTTTCATTCCGCTGGTGACGTACGGGCTAGAGTCTGCCGGGCTCACAGCCGGAGACTACCACAGACTCGAAGCATTCTACTAACAGTCACTGCGCAAAATCCTACACTTCAAAAGCACCTACTACACCGAAGTGCTAAACCCCACAGCACGCACTTACACCAACCAGGAAGTGAGAGCACTCACTTCACAGCCACCCCTCACACATCACATCCACAAAGCACAGCTGAAGCTTTTCAAGCACATTCTTCGATCCCATCCGAACAGTATAGAACGGAACTGCTGTTTTACTAGGTCTTTTCAGTACAGAGGGGGAACGGTAGGAGCAAGCCTTCGGCCAAGCAGGTGTAGGGTCCACTGGACAGAACAGTGCACCAAGTTGCTTTGGCACTGGCTTTTAAAGTCCTCTAGACCCCAGCCTCTCACAGCCCTACCTTCCCATACTCT